>SSNP01000135.1:623177-692059 GCA_006937955.1 Pachypanchax playfairii | reverse complement strand
ATGTGATTAGCAGGGTCGAGTTGATAAGTCTTTATTAGCAGCTCATGCTAATAAAGAGCAGCAGGTGGTTGAAGTGTGGGAACTCTGGGCTGTAGGTTAGACATCTGCCGTGATGAGCTCCTGACAAATTGTTTCGGACTCTCACAGCTCGCCTCGTACCTTCTACAGGGGCAGCAGGGATTGGTCAGGACAGTGTGACGAAGAGGGGCTCAATTCAGCCGTTTTACATGAGAGAGTAAAGCAGCTGCTCAGAGCGCAGGTTTCAGGAGGATTACTCGGGAATGCATGAATTAAGCCCAAAACCACTCTGGAGGTCTTTTAAATAAAGAAATAGCATCACAACATGGTTAAAAGCTCCAAAAAGTTGATTTTTCATGATACAGGACCTTTAAATACATAAAACCTCAACTGGCATGTTTGTTCAAACTGTTGTCGTCATGAGAGTTTAATGCATTTTTTTTACTTTAGTTGGTTTGACAAATCCTGTAATCTGTGATCTCTCATCAGACACAGTTATTGTCAGGGTCTGGGGTTTTGTTTTGGTTTTATGTGATAGCTTTTGGGGTTTTCTGTAGTTGTGTTTCACTGGTGACTGTTGGGATCTCTGCAGCTGGTGGGTGGTGTGGTTTTCTGTGACACTAATTGTCATTTACAGGGCGTGGCAGTCATCAGTGTTTTCAGGTGTGGATCGTTACCCAGCTCAGGAGAGCTGGGTATTTAATCAGAGGAGGAACCACAGACAGGCGCCAGTTCGTACTCTTCCACAACCTTCTTGTGGTACAGAGTGGCCAGGGACTATTTATATGACAGACGTATTGCTAGTTATTACTAACCTGCCTTCTCTTCCTTTCTCTCAGTCACATATGCTGGAGCGCCTCCAGCTTTGGAGTGCCTCTGCGTGGTCATCAACCCGCCGGAACGAGGACTCCTTTCCTACGGGGTTCTGCGGTCGTGAGCTCCATGACCCGCTCTCCTCTCCCTGTTCTCGGTCCCATGTCCTGGAGCGTTCCTCCAGTTCCAGTACCTCTGCGTGGTCAGCTACCCGCCAATATAGAGGACTGGCTCTCCACGGGTTCACCAGCGCTGTTGCGGTATTACGCAACTCGCTCTCCCTCTCTGGCTCTCTGTCTGTCTCTGGTCTCCTCTGGATCCACACCTCTCCGGTGAGCGCGCTGCTGTCACCCCTGCCACAGTCATGTCTGTGGAGACAGCACCACGTCCCGGACCTCACCACACTGCCTCGACTCCTGGAGCACCACCCCCGCTGCAGTGCCTCCGGATCTCACCTCAAGCAGCTACAGTCTCGGCTTCACCGTGAGTAATCAGCGCACTATCCCCGCACACTGCAGCGGGTCGTTATTATGTGCCACTAACGAGTCTCTGACTATGACTGAAAGGACAAAATCCACAGGGTGGCTGGGCACTCTAAGGGCGCCCTTAGAGATAGGATGAGGAGTTTGGTCACCTGGGAGGAGCTCAGATTAGAACTGCTGGTCCTCTACGTTGAGTGGAGACAGCTAAGGTGACTCGGGCATCTGTTTAGAATGCCTCCTGGTTGCCTCCCTGGGGGTGTTCTGGGGATGTCCCACTTAGAGGAAGTCCCTGGGAGGACCTAGGACACGCTGAAGGGACTATCTTTCTTGGTTGGCCTGGGAACTCCTTGAGCTCCCCCCTGAAGAGCTGCAGAAGGTGTGCATTGACAAGTCTGGGTGTCCCTGTTCAGACTGCTGCCTCTACAACCTGACCCCAGATAAAGTCGAAGAAGTTGGATGGATAAGCACTTGGTAAAACAAACTGTTTGATATGAAACCACCTCCTTTGACTGACTCAAGGTTTTGATTGCAGTCCCAGGCATTATCTCCCAGGTGAAAGGCATACAGAGATGGCCTAGCCCCCATTGCGTCTTAGTATACAGACTGGATTGGACTAAAGATGTTTCTTTTATCTTGTCTTTTATGTGAATCTATCTGGCCAGAGACCTTTGCCTTGCTGGGAGCCAAACGTGATGTGATGTCGGTTGACACATCATGACGTCCCTTCTCTCCACTGACTGCAGGCACAGTGGTAGAGTTTGGTGCTCTACCTCATAGCCTGCAGCTACCCAGATATCACCTCGCTGTGTTTTTGACAGACAGACGAAAAGCATTACAACTGAAATACAGAAACACAAAAACATTAGACATCAGGACCATGGCAATGAAAGAACCCTAGCTCTGCAGGTAACTCTGTGGAGCTGTGTAGATTGTGAGAACAGAATCTTACATGGTATCATGGGTGTGCTTTCCCAGGAGCAAACAGATCTCTCCTTCTTCAAAAACATCAAACAGCATGAAAGATGTGTGTGAGACAGTTTTAACATTTTAGTTCTTGTTGAACTTTTTAAAATGACTTTCTCACAAAAAAAAAACAAGAATGGCAAAAGATAGAACAGAGGTACTAAGAGTCACAAACCAGAAGGATATTATTATTATTTCTACCGAGAGAAGATCTCTCTCAAACACTTGTGCTTTCACTCAATATTGTACGTAAATATTTAAAAGAAATATTTTTAAAGTTTTCTGTTGTATTAAAATAAACTTGCATTATGAATACTTACTAAAATGACCTTGGCTAGAATCAAACAGGATGCTTTACAGCTAAGCTACACCACTGAGACTTAAACCACATGAACTAAAGCACCATCTCTCCCTCCTCAGCTCACACTGTTCTGCACCTCAGCAATGTGGTTGTCTGAACCAAAGGCAGACACATATATAAATAAATAAGTTGGTTGGAGATGTGCTCTTGAAGCTGTATTACTGGGCTGATGGCTTAAGCTTAGGGAGAGGGAATGAGGGACAAATTTAGTAGCAGATCTTAGAATAACTAGGTGGGGATAAAGCTTATAAAAAGTGCAAATGGCTGCACTTCTGGACGCTGTGCTTAAGGCCCCAAGATAAAGTGCTGACAGTAATGTTTGCAGTTTAGGAGGAAAAAAAGTTTTAATCAACCGAATTTTGCATTTCAAACGTTGAAAAACTTGAAGTAGGGCATATAGAATCCCAATGCCACATTGATGTTACACAAATAGTAAACCTATAAAAGTGTGTAATGTAAATTATTTGATTGGCAAGGATCTGGTATGTCTAAAACAGATTAAGAAGAGTTTAGGTGTGGCATTACTGGAGGAGTAAATCTGCGATCATGGAACTGCCTTGAGCACAGTGTATGCCTGACAAATGACAGACTGATTTTGATATGGGTTGCCTTGTGGATTTGCATGATGGTTGCATGATTGAGTGAGGGCACATACACACCCACATGTCATGCAGGTTCCAGCACTAAAGTCAGACCACAAAAAGGAGGAATTGTTTAATTGCATACTCAGTTTGACCCCATGAAATTAGTGGCTACAATGTGGCACAGGTGCTGGACTCTTTGCAGCACATCAAATCATCTCTCAAGGCATCTTGACCACTGGCATTAGGTTGACACTTCATTGTCCAATGTGCAGGCTTAACACCAGATTAGCAATGATTACATTTTGAGCTGTACTATCACCAGGAGGCATGAACTGATGAAAAGCGACATTGCACCATGTTCCACAAAGAATCTTAGGTCTGCAAGATTAAGGATGACCACTTATGTTGAATATGGCTGAAATGAGGAGAGATGAACAATCCTATGAGTGTTGTGGGGAGATACGCCAGCATTTTTCCAAGTATTATGGTGTCGGGACCACAGGGTATGTTTTCAGGACCCCACTGGTTGTGATGTGGACAACCCTAATGGCACAGTTCCATGCTCCAATACCATGGCAGTGACATACTTTGTCCACATACCCTGTATTTCCTGAGACAATACAACACAGTCTTTCAGCAAGACACCTCTCTACAAATGAGTCTATGATCTGCCAGGGTCATGCTGAGGTCATCCTGTGGCCATTCAGGTCTCCCAATCTTTCACTAGTTGAATTTATAGAGGAACAGCTTGGACGTCAACTCTAATCCAGTGCTGATTTGCTGAATCTCAAAGACCAGTTACAAAAACAGTGGGCCAACTTGCTGTAGGAGAGAATGCAGCACCTGTATTATGAGAAAGTAATTGACCCTACTGACTTTGAACCAGCAGTGCACCGGTACTGCCAAATTTATTGTACATTTAATCTGATGTTGAGGTCACTGCTATGACTTGCATACTTTTAAATGCATGCAATCTTATTTTATTTTCACATTATTATCTGAGCAGCCGTGGCTCAGGAGGTAGAGCGGGTCGTCTGGTAACCAGAGGGTCACCGGCTTGAATCCGCACTCCGCCCAGAAAAAGATTGCTTAGCCATTGTGTCCTTGGGCGAGACACTTCACCCACTTAGCCTGTTTGGTGGTGGACGGAGGGTTCTGTCATTGTGTGTGTTCCAGGACAGCTGTGGGTACAATATGTGTGTAGTTTATCACCAAACATGTGAGTGTAAATGGGTGAATGACAAAACTGTAGAGTAAAGCGCTTTGGGAGTCATACAAGTACTTGCAATTTTTAAAATGATAAGTATAACTGAAAGTTCTTTTTAATAGTTCTGTCATTGTTTGTGAATTTTTGGTTGTTATTCTTTCATTATGCTCTCGCATCAACAAAAGATTTTAGATTTAAGTTTAGATTTTCTTTTTGCTGTTGTCATGCTGACATTTTTGTTAATGCATTAACATTTTAATGTTGGATTTTTGTTTTCCTAAGAGCCAAATTCCTCCTATAAAAGTTCCCAAACCCTGAAAACGAATGGTACATTTTTATCTTTCTGTGAACTATCAAACATAAACCAAATCAAGCGCACATTCTCTTCCTATATTGCTTACAATATAAAACAACAAAAATCCCCATTACCTCAAAGTACACACTCTTGTGTCATTTTGTTTGCAACAGAAGTTGAACAAGCACAGCAGAGAATGAGCTACACCCACTCAACTTCCTCCATCTGTCCACAAAAAAAAAGAATAGAAAAAACAGGAGGTGTGATTGCATCCTCAGCCTCTGTGACTGGTACATCTGTTCCACAGCAGATAGTCCCCGCCGCAGACCTGCACTCTTCCAGAGATGAGCGTCACCCTCCTCAGACCGCACTCAGAAACACTTTTTCCTGCTCCTCAAACTCCTCCACTGGAGTTAATACACATGGTGCTCCTGGAGCTATTACCGATATGCTCCGGCCAAGTGTAAAGCCTGTATCTGCCACTTATCAGCTCACAGACACTCTTCTATAAAAAACGTCCCATCAGGCCACACCTCTTCTCCTCCACTTGGAACACGTGATACTGGAGCTATTTTGGTCCTCTGAGAAAAAGTTTTATCACTTAGTGAGGTATCATCAGCACTAGTCCCTGTGTTAATTTAAATCTGTGAAAAATGTCCTCTCTGGCCAAATCATCCCCCCAACACACACACAATTACACAACCAGCCCCCATCAACCCCTCCTCTCATTAACTACCTGGCTAAACATTAACATATCTTTCTAATGTGAGCTTTGGCTGATTGTAAAAATTAGATAAGACACATTTAGTTAATTAAAACATCTGAACTTTGTTTGAATAAAATGTCAGACTCAACCTGAGCAGGTTTTCTTTGGGATAGAAAAATTATTGTAAGAAAGAGGAATTTATCCATTTTCATTTCTGTTATAATCTATATGGCATAAAAATGGGCAATTAAAGATTTAAAACACAGATTTCAATATTAAAGTAGAAATATTGTGCTTTTAAATTCTTCCTTTTTACATCTATACTCACCTAAAGGATTATTAGGAACACCATACTAATACGGTTTTTGACCCCCTTTCGCCTTCAGAACTGCCTTAATTCTATGTGGCATTGATTCAGCAAGGTGGTGAAAGCATTCTTTAGAAATGTTGGCCCATATTGATAGGATAGCATCTAACAGTTGATGGAGATTTGTGGGATGCACGTCCAAGGCACGAAGCTTCCGTTCCACCACATCCCAAAGATGCTCTATCTGGTTGAGATCTGGTGAGTGTGGGGGCCATTGTAGTACAGTGAACTCATTGTCATGTTCAAGAAACCAATTTGAAATGATTTGACATGATGCATTATCCTGCTGGAAGTAGCCATTAGAGGATGGGTACATGGTGGTCATGAAGGGATGGAAAGGGTCAGAAACAATGCTCAGGTAGCCCAATTGGCACTAAGGGGCCTAAAGTGTGCCAAGAAAACATCCCCCACACCATTACACCACCACCACCAGCCTGCACAGTGGTAACAAGGCATGATGGATCCATGTTCTCATTCTGTTTACACCAAATTTGGACTCTACCATTTGAATGTCTCAACAGAAATCGAGACTCATCAAACCAGGCAACATTTTTCCAGTCTTCAACTGTCCGATTTTGGAGAGCTCGTGCAAATTGTAGCTTCTTTTTCCTATTTGTAGTGGAGATGAGTGGTACCCGGTGGGGTCTTCTGCTGTTGTAGCCCATCCGCCTCAAAGTTGTGTGTGTTGTGGCTTCACAAATGCTTTGCTGCATTCCTCGGTTGTAATGAGTGGTTATTTCAGTCAAAGTTGCTCTTGAATCAGCTTGAATCAGTCGGCCCATTCTCCTCTGACCTCTAGCATCAACAAGGCATTTTCACCCACAGGACTGCAGCATACTGGATGTTTTTCCCTTTTCACACCATCAGCAGCGCTGATCATTGATCACTGATCATCAGTGCGTACAGCAGCGCATAACAGCTGATCACTGATCATCACATGTATTAACAGAGAAGGGAGGGCAAAAATAAATAGTCTTCTTTCTTAACCTCATTGACAAAAATCAGACATTTAATAAATTATCTGAATCTTACAACCAAAGTGATCATTTGATGTGAGATGTGTAATTACTAGTTGTATAGAGTAAATATGAAGTCCAATATATAGCCTACTGAAAAAAGAGAAAGAGGCAATGGTAGATGTGTGTGTGTGTTTGCATGCATTTTTGTCTTATATATATATACTGTATATACACTATATTACCAAAAGTATTCGCTCACCCATTCAAATGATCAGAATCAGGTGTCCTAATCACTTGGCCTGGCCACAGGTGTATAAAGTCAAGCACTCAGGCATGCAGACTGTGAAGCAAGACATTTGTGAAAGAATGGGCCGCTCTCAGGAGCTCAGTGAATTCCAGCGTGGAACTGCCATAGGATGCCACCTGTGCAACAAATCCAGTCGTGAAATTTCCTCGCTCCTAAATATTCCACAGTCAACTGTCAGCTCTATTATAACAAAATGGAAGCGTTTGGGAACAACAGCAACTCAGCCACGAAGTGGTAGGCCACGTAAAGTGACGGAGAGGGGTCAGCGGATGCTGAAGCGCATAGTGCAAAGAGGTCGCCGACTTTCTGCACAGTCAATTGCTACAGAGCTACAAACTTCATGTGACCTTCAGATTAGCCCAAGTACAGTACGCAGAGAGCTTCATGGAATGGGTTTCCATGGCCGAGCAGCTGCAGCCAAGCCACACATCACCAAGTGCAATGCAAAGCGTCGGATGCAATGGTGTAAAGCACGCCACCACTGGCCTATAGAGCAGTGGAGACGCGTTCTCTGGAGTGATGAATCACGCTTTTCCATTTGGCAATCTGATGGACGAGTCTGGGTTTGGAGGTTGCCAGGAGAACGGTACATTTCAGACTGCATTGTGCCGACTGTGAAATTTAGTGGAGGAGGAATTATGGTATGGGGTTGTTTTTCAGGAGCTGGGCTTGGTCCCTTAGTTCCAGTGAAAGGAACTTTGAATGCTTCAGGATACCAAAGCATTTTCGACAATTCCATGCTCCCAACCTTGTGGGAACAGTTTGGAGTGGGCCCCTTCCTCTTCCAACATGACTGTGCACCAGTGCACAAAGCAAGGTCCATAAAGACATGGATGACAGAGTCTGGTGTGGATGAACTTGACTGGCCTGCACAGAGTCCTGACTTGAACCCGATAGAACACCTTTGGGATGAATTGGAGCGGAGACTGAGAGCCAGGCCTTCTCGACCAACATCAGTGTGTGACCTCACCAATCCACTTTTGGAAGAATGGTCAAAAATTCCTATAAACACTCTCCTCAACCTTGTGGACAGCCTTCCCAGAAGAGTTGAAGCTGTAATAGCTGCAAAAGATGGACCGACATCGAACTCTATGGGTTAGGAATGGGATGAGTAAGATAGTATGAGTAAAGGCAGGTGAGAGAATACTTTTGGTAATGTAGTGTACAGTATATATATAATACTGGGAAATCACATGAGTGGTTTTGCAAAATTCTGCAAGAAAAAGCTGCGCAACCCAAGTGGTACTCAAATTTTTTTGACAAGGTTGGCAGGTCTGTTAATGTACTTCTTCCGGCTATTACCCCGGGCTCACACTGCATCCAGATCCGGTCCGGTGTGGCCCCCGCAGGTATTCGGTAAGATTAAAATCCCTTTTGAAGGCTCACAGTAGCTCCGCGGGGTGGGGGGCCGTACGGCACAACGGAAAGAATCCGCAAGGTTCTATTTTTGCTGGACGCCGGAGAGGATCCGCGTCAGTTTGATGAAATCTGATGAGCTTTACAGGAAGTGTGGCTTGAATATCCGGTGTTTTATCAAAATAAACGAGTGTACAAATAATTGTAACTTGACTCTTCTTTTTAGACAGCACAAGCGCTAATAGCAAATGTAAACATTACGTCCCACCTGGTGACACAGGGTCCTGAAAGCCTGCAGCACAAGACCTTTTCACACATTTGCTAAATAATGGATGTGTTCTTGTGTGAAGTCCTGACAAAACGATAACCAACGTGAACTTCTGTTCTCGCGAGTGCCGTTTCCGCACCCAGCACCGGAGCTGGCCGCACTCCCTATCTGGAGCAGATGTGAGTGGTAGCTTGCGGAAAAAAACGCACCGAATCCGGACCGAAGCCGTTCCCTAAGCAGTATGAGCCCGGCGTTACACGTGATTTAGCCAAAATGACTCCACTTGTTATTGATACACTTAACAGAACCTTTACTTTCGGCATACGAATTACAAACTCGCAGCGTGAAATAAAGATGGCAGATTCATGACCTGTGACTTAATAGTTCAAAAAAATGTTATAGATAGAGAAAATTGACGGGTTGAAAAATACGACCAAAACTTTTCACAAAAATATCTCCATATCACACGGACCTACAAATTTAAACTGTTTGCACTCCTAGACACTCTAAATTCACTTCACAGATACATATCCAAGAAAAACTGACTTTAGATCATATTATATTGATGGAGTTGTTATGATTTAAGGTTTGTTTGAACTCCAAAGCAACCCAATACTCCAGACCAACACACAGGACCAGTGGGATCAGATACAGTGATTTAATATTTACAGTGGGTAATACAAAGGAACAAAGTTTCAGAATAAAATGTGCAAGCCAGAGGTGCAAAGACTGGAACTGGAACTGGGCTCGGGAGGAGTCCTGGCAGTGGAGGAGAGACAGGTAATTCCAGATGTGATAGAATAAGCTGCGGTGCGCTGGGAGTGTGCTCAAAGAACTTACAGAGGGCAAGGTGCAAGAGAGCCTGAGGAGGGATCCAGGAACCCAGCAGTGGTGGGGGTGATCCAGAAAGCGGTGTTGGTGAGAGTTGATCCAGAGTGAGGTGATGAGTCCACTGGAGAAGTTGAGGCAGGGGTGACAGCGAGCGGTAGTTCTGAGACAGGTGTGGATTCCAGAGGGGACCAGAGACAGACAGGGTGCCAGGCTGGGAAGATGGTCGGGTGGAGACACGACCTCAGGAACCCGTGACAGAAGAGTCCTCCTAACGGCGCGGCAGACGGCCAGCGCAAAGGCACTCAGACCCAGAGAGACGCTCCAGGCAACGGGACTAGAGGAAGGGAAGGAGAGGGCAGGTTAACTCACTGATATGTTAAACACTATCAAAACACAAGCTCAGGCCACACGTTACCACGATAAGTTGTGGAACAAACTGGCGTCTTTCTTTAGTTCCTCCTCTGCTTAAATCCCCAGCTCTCCTGTGCTGGGTAATGAGCCACACTTGCAGCCACTCATCAACTGCTGCCACGCCCTGCAATTAGAGTTAGTGAAGAAAAACAAAACACCACACACCAGCTGCTGAGATCCTGACAAGAGTGAGCACAGCCACCAGAAATAGATATGTCGAGGGATTTGAAGAAGAGAGATGTGTTATAGGTCTATTAGTACGAAAAACCATAAAAAGGCTTCACCTTCGCTCTCCACACCTCCATCCTCTCCCACTGAGCCAGCCCCATGCCTGCCTGCATCAACCAGCTTCCCAGATGTCTCTTGTGTCTCAGCTGGCCTTCCAGACATTTCACGTCTCTCTGCCGGCCTTCCAGATGTGTCACTTGTCTCCGAGCGGGTCCAGACAGACGCCTCTTCTTTGTCTCTCATGTTGCAACCCTAACCCTATCCTCCACTGACTCCAGTGTCAAAGAATGTCACAATCGGTGACGTTCCTCCACTGGCACCAGGGTTCTAGGACGTCACAGCCTTTGACACTCCTTCACTGCCTCCTTTGTTCAGGGACTTGACAGCCTGTGACATTACTCAACCAGCTCCAGAGGGTACAGAGTCCTGCCCTCCAGAGGGTCCAGGTGTCTTCCTGTGGGTCCTGTCTCCAGTGTTCCAGAGGGTCCCATCTCCAGTTTTC
Organism: Pachypanchax playfairii; assembly: GCA_006937955.1. Taxonomy (NCBI): domain Eukaryota; kingdom Metazoa; phylum Chordata; class Actinopteri; order Cyprinodontiformes; family Aplocheilidae; genus Pachypanchax; species Pachypanchax playfairii. The sequence continues at coordinate 681,401 of SSNP01000135.1, read as the reverse complement.
CAGAAGTTCCCATCTCCAGTGATTCAGAGAGTGTGGTTCCTGTGTTTCACATGGTCCCAGTCCCCCCATAACCACCTCAGGAGTCCAGGCGTCCGTCCTCGTGGCCTCCAGCCCACCCTCCAGGGCTATGGGTCCAGATGCCTGTCATTGCAGCCACTGAGCTGCCCTCCAGAGTTTCGTCATGGGTCCCTGCACCACTTATCGCAGACTCGAGGTCACCCTCCAGAACCATGTCATGGCTCCAGGTGACCCTCCTTACAGCCTCCAGGCTGCCATCCAGAGCTTGTCAGGGCTCCTGACATGACACTTCATGGCCATCAGGCCACCCTCCAAAACACTGACGGGGGTTTTGGCAACGCGCTTCGCAATTCTTCAGCCAGTGCCGGCCCCTCGACTCTTCAGTCAGCATTGCCTGTCGACCTCGATCTTATATCAGGAAAGGTTGAGTTTGCGGTGTTAGATGTGTTTTACCCTGCCTGTGTCACCAGCTTCATAGTTACACATTTTTTTTCTTACAGCTTCTAGTTTCTGTTCTCCCTTGACTGTTGGATTGGTTTCTCTCTGCTCCTCTCCCTAGCTGCCCCCACCTTGTAATCACTCTCCTCTGTTTCATAAGCCACCTTCATTTAAGTTTTGTAGGTACATTGATGTCTCAATCCCATGTTTCTTGTGCCCCATGTGTTTAGTAGTCTTGCTGCCACGTCAGCCTTTAGTTTTCATTAATAAAAGTATAATATTTTATGTCATCCCGAACCTCCTGTGCTCTCATGCACCTTGGGTCCTGTTTAAAAATCCTCAAACCAGGACAGTTTCAAGCAGTAAAATATCTCAGATGTACATAATAGGGGTCCTAAGGACTGGAATCGGGAAACACTGATTCAAGCAACTGGTGGTGTTGGGACTCTGGGGTTTTGGTTGTGTTTGGTTTTGATTTCTCCTGTTGTTCATCTGTAGTTTTGTTTTGCCTTTCAGAGTTACTTCCTCTGCGTTTGGGTACAGTCCTTAGCAACAGCAAATCATGACAGGTGGTTCATAATACCTTTAAAAGTTGTGGGTCCAACCAGCACAAGAATAAGTACTTGTTTTAATAAAAAGGCAAAAAATGTGGGTATTTGTAAAGGTAAGTATGATTTAGAGAGATGAGAATGTCAAATTCAGGGCTGACTTCTAACATTTGCAAGATCTACATTAAAAGTAAAAAGAGAATAACTTCTCACTTTTTGGTGATACATGAACACATTGGCTCATGGGGTGGCTAATTTTGAATGTAATTATCTATTTAATAACAACTTAACATTATTGATCCATATGTGAAAAGCTGTTTGTGTGAAGACCTGTGTGCTGCCAGAATGATGTGCTCACGCTCATCTGTTTCATTTATTTCCCATTCTGCCATGTTAGCCAGAGGCCTGGAGCATGCTGCAGAGATAACAGATCAAATGTGAATCTGTTGGGGAAGTTCATACATGAGGGAGCAGATGACAGTGTAGGTTTTCTCTTATCTCTAACATACTATTCAATATTTATAACACAAATGTTTAAATTTGTGTTAGAGAATTTCAGTTTATATTGCAACCTTTTTTTAATTCTACTATATTCGCAATCTTCACTTGTGTTTAATTTTCAGTCTTCATGCAACCTGAATAAAAAACAATAGCTAATATAGATTCCGCTTTTTGTTTTTCCATTGTGACAAATTCAAAAGAGCTCTGCAAGCATCACAAAACCTATCAACATGGTCTAAAAATTTTTAAAGCTAAAATCTTAAATGTGTTTGGTTGATGTTTAAATCTTGGTTTCAATATTTGTGATACTGTCTTGTATCATCCCTCCCCATGTCATCTGTCTTCTGTATTTTTCACACCTGCTGTCTTTATCTGTGTAGTTTTGTTATTTTGGTTCAATCTCTGCAGTCTGTGTATTTAGTTTCTGTGATTAGGTTTGTGTCAGCTCACTCACTTCCTCACTGTATCCTGTCAATCAGTAGATGTCCTGTACCAAATCACACTCACTTTCCTCACCTGTCTGTTTCACTATTTAAACCTCTGTGTTACACTTTCACCTTGCACATTCGTAGAATCGCTTTCACATTTCCAAGGTAGCACCTGTACCTGGTTTTGTTTCCTTTTTGTCTGTTTTGCCTATTTCATGATTTGGACCTTGGACTGCACCCGACTTGGTTCTTTCACCTGTTCCCTTGGTACCTTTGCTGACTCTGATTGCCTGGTTACTCCTGTGTATGACCTGGATCGTCTCTTGAATTAACGACTTTCATCTCTCCAGTCCAGAGGAGGATCTGCTGCTACTTGTAAGTAGCCTGCTTGCAGCTTACTCTGTGTATTAACATCTTTAATAAAGTTTAATAAACTGTTTAAGGAACATTTTGTCTGTCATCCGTCCTTTGCACCTTTCAGTTCCACCTTAACTCATTCAGTGCCATTGACATCTATAGACGTCAAACTGAATCAGAACGCTTAATGCCATAGACGTCTTGACGTCTCTACAGCTATAATTGGTTTAAATCCTGCAAAGCATTCTGAGGCAGCTGCTCACTGAATATGAACCCATTACAGGCTGTATTTAGTCCTATGATCCAGGAGGGGGCAGTGGTGCAGTTCTCTGGGTGAGATGCTCCTTCCTTACCCTGTAATAAAGCCGTGTGGAGTGGGGGAGGCAATCAGGATGAGACAGACGGTGAATGCGGAAGGGAGATTCAGAGCCTGTGAGCAGCTGTGATGTGATCTCGTTGTTCAGAGTTATTACAAACTAGTATAGAATTGATGGAATTGAGAAGGTGGTGGAGTTGATTACATGAATAAAATCCCTCCAGCGCGAAAGTCAGATCTACTGGAGCCGGGTATTGTGTCTAAGGTGACGCGGTTTTTGATCCAGTTTGTCATTTCATACTTGTGATGTCTTCAGCTTGAGGTGACGGTTCTTCTGGTGATTCTAGTGAAACTGAGGTGGATTTATCCGACCAGTATCTCTTGTTAGGATCTTCTGAAGGCAGCAGGGACCAAAATAAAGAACAATTTGCTGCATAAAACACAATAAGTGTTGATAGACGAACCAATGGCTGGGGGGGGAACTGACTAAGTGGCAACCACGTACACACACAGAGTATCTAAATCTTAAATCTGTCGCTTTTTTTCTTATATTTTCTTCAAATGTCTAATTGTCTGTAAATGACTCCTTTTAGACATAAAATAAACTATCAAAAGTACTTTTTTACTGTTGTTTTTTTGATTTCATAGTAGTAAAATATAGTTCAGATGTTGCATGAATCATTGAAACATGAAATATTTACATCAAAGTCACTGATCTGCTTGAAAAACCTCTTTACACAAAAACCTCTTTATCTCAGCTTTTGAAACGTGTGGATTTTCATAAAAGTTCCTCTTTTGTACTGCAGATTACTAAATAACAGAAAGAGGTAGAAACATTTTTTTCTGCTGAAAGAAGAAAGACTAATCTTTGTGATGAAGCTTTCAGAATCCACATAGTCATAGCAGAAAATATTCAGTGGCCCTTCAAAAATCAGTAAAAATGCTAAATATCTCTGGCAGAGATGAGTTAACACAGACATCACAGATATTTTCAAAAAGTTTCAGTGTCATCCAACTGTTAAAATGCTTGTGAGATTAGATACCAATGGAGGTTCATTAAAGCAGAAATCTGGAGTGCTGCCACTAAGGTAAAAAAAAATGTGTTGCACCTTGAAGTACCGCCCCTCTATTGCTGCAATACCATAGCACACGTGCCACCTTTGTTACTATGGACACTTCATGGGAAAGTTACATTTTATACAAGTTTATTTATTCTGTGTGGGGGTTTTCAGGATACGGGCGTGCACGCTTGGTTGATTGACAGGTGTATGTACGTATGTGGATGTACAATGCTATTGGCCAAAGATGAGTGGCACCCAGTTAAATTTAAATGTGCCTCTACGAGATGGGTGTGGGCTTTTAAGAGGCCATTTGGTGCAAATTTCATGACTTTGTGGTTATTTCTTAAGTATTAACCTGTAATATGAAACATTTTATATCTAAAAAACGTTAGGAAACACTGATTACCACATGTTAACATCAGGCGTTCTGTCTTCCTGTTTAAAACGTCTTATGCTACAGCTTTTAGCCAGCAGCATGCTAGTCGTGGTTTCAACTGCAAGAGCTGATAAATACTAACAAGCAAAGGAGCTGTGATGAAACAGATACAGGCCGTTCGGATTCGGAAGAACTCGGGTTTTATCGCCATCTGCGTTTGAGAGATTAAATCTGAAAGAGAAGTTGTTGACCTGTTTGCACACCTACAATGAAGGTAAGAACACCTGTGGAGCTAAAATATTCAACAGAAACCTCAGAAAAACCGTTTTTAATGGAATGGTCTCTTTAAGGAAAAAAAAAAGACATTTTTCCTATGTTTTCTTAAAGGACTACAGGACTATAATTACAGGACTATTACTTTTACGGAATTTTTAAAAAATCATACAAAAGCCCTGAAAAGAGGAAAACAGCTTTAAGAGTCATGCTGAGTCTGGAATCAAATCAATCCAAAATACTTCATTAATCTCCTAAATTAAGTGTTGTTGTAGCTCAGTTCTTCTTCAGGGAAGAGGGTTCTAGCTGTGGGAAAGAAGGATCTCCTGTTGCGGTCTCAGTTGCAGCGGATCTGAAGAAGCCTTTGACTGAAGACACTGTTTTTGAGTTACTGTGTTGTGAAGAGGATGATGAAGGTTCTCCATGATGATTTTCATTTTCTGAACCATCCTTCTTTGGACAATCAACTCAAGAGACTCCAGATCAGTCCGCAGAACAGAACCAGCCCTCTTTATCAATCTGTTCAGCCTCTTCATGTCACTTGCTCTGATGCTGCTCCCCCGACAGGTGACTGCAGATGTGATCATACTCTCCACAACAGACTTGTGTAAAAGATTTTCGACATTTTGCTGCAAACGTTGAAGGATTTAAGCTTCCTGAGGAAGTCCAGTCTGCTCTGTCCCTTCCTAAAAACAGCATAACAGTTGTGTCTCCAGTTCAGTCTGTTGTCCAGGTGAACACCAGGGTCCTCATTTATCAAACATTCATAGAAACTGTCCTATATTTTATCCATCAGATGAAATTTAGATTGTTCGTACAAACAGTCAAAATATGCGGTGGCCACTTGTAAGCACACTCCTCCGCAATCATGTGTTGATAAATCCCACTTGTGCATACTTAGGTCCTTGTGCTCGTTCACATTCATTTGCATACAGAAACACCCTCAATTAGCCATATTTGGTAATAGCACTTCCTTGAAAGCCCATACAGAAGATCCCTAAAATAATGGTCAAAAGATCAAAATAGAAAACAAATAAAGACATTTCTGTGACAGCGAGGTCCAGGTACTGGTTGCAGAAGTGAAACAGAACCAGCAATTGCTGTTTGGTTCTTTTAGCTTGGTAGAAACCAATAAAAGAAAAGTTTCCGCCTGCGAGAGAGTTGCAGATGCGGTTAATGCGCTTGGTACAGAGAGAGAGAGAGATCCCCTTCAGAGATAAAACAGAAATGTTTTGATATAAAACTACATTGAAAAACAGTATAGCATAGCACAAAATGAGGTGGACAGAATACCACAGAGCTGTCCGCATTAACAGACGTGTTTCCAGCATAATTAAAGCTGTTGCTCTGACTGGCGTTACTGTACCCGGGGACAGTGAAAACATAGCTTCACCAACAGAACACGCAGGACCATCCAGTGTCCACAATGAAGATAAGTCAAACTTTTTTAAAAAATAATTTAAAGTAAAATATATCCTTCTTAACCAGATAAAACAAGGAGCCACTTTTTATTTTATAATCGGTGCTCTTTATATATAAATAAAGGAAACAATTAGGCGCTTGGAGACACGTAAATAATAGACCTATACACTTTATTTCAAAACAGAAGCTGTCATCCTGTCACACTGGAGGAACAGCAACCGGGTCAATCAGGTGCAAGAGACATTGGTGCGTAAAGAGGGTGCAATAAAGGCTCTTACGGGAAAGAAGGAGCAGTTGCTGCTTGTGCTTTACACATAATGAATAAATAACCTAGTAATGTTTTGAAACAGGCCTTTTTGTGATCAATTAATGTGCTCTTTATTTGAAAGCAGTATCTGCAGGAGCCACACTGTGCGCTCACCCAGCATCTGCACAGTCACGGAAGACACGCTCCCTCCGGGGTGCATGCTCTACCAAATCCGCCAATAATACAAGATCAGCCATCCTACGATCTCAAATACTTCTATCTTTATAACGTTGACCACCAATTATGTGACAAAGCTGTTTATTAACATGCATAATTACTAATTGCTTCAGAGATAACTTGTGGATGAGGAACATGAGACAGTTGAGATGTGACAGGGAAGCTGTGGATAAAAGGATGGTGGGAGGTCTGTTTGGCTTGCAGCAGGAGAGGAAGATGTTGGACTTGTCTCCAAACTGCACCTTTTGAAGAACATGTTCAGTTCATTGTCTCTATCCAGACTTTCATCTAAGTGATCCTCCTTCTGCTTAAAGCCTGTGATCTTCTTCATCCCTGACCACACATCTCTTATACAGTGGGGCAAAAAAGTATTTAGTCAGCCACCAATTGTGTAAGTTCTCCCACTTAAAAAGATCAGAGAGGCCTGTAATTTTCATCATAGGTATACCTCAACTATGAGAGACAAAATGAGGAAAAAAAATCCAGAAAATCACATTGTCTGATTTTTAAAGAATTTATTTGCAAATTATGGGGGAAAATAAGTATTTGGTCAATAACAAAAGTTAATCTCAATACTTTGTTATATAGCCTTTGTTGGCGATGACAGAGGTCAAACGTTTTCTGTAAGTCTTCACAAGGTTTTCACACACTGTTGCTGGTATTTTGGCCCATTCCTCCATGCAGATCTCCTCTAGAGCAGTGATGTTTTGGGGCTGACGCTGGGCAACACGGACTTTCAACTCCCTCCAGAGATTTTCTATGGGGTTGAGATCTAGAGACTGGCTAGGCCACTCCAGGACCTTGAAATGCTTCTTACGAAGCCACTCCTTCGTTGCCCGGGCGGTGTGTTTGGGATCATTGTCATGCTGAAAGACACAGCCACGTCTCATTTTCAATGCCCTTGCTGATGGAAGGAGGTTTTCACTCAAAATCTTACGATACATGGCCCCATTCATTCTTTCCTTTACACGGATCAGTCGTCCTGGTCCCCTTGCAGAAAAACAGCCCCAAAGCATGATGTTTCCACCCCCATGCTTTACAGTAGGTATGGTGTTCTTTGGATCCAACTCAGCATTCTTTCCCCTCCAAACACGACAAGTTGAGTTTCTACCAAAAAGTTCTATTTTGGTTTCATCTGACCATATGATGTTCTCCCAATCCTCTTCTGGATCATCCAAATGCTCTCTAGCAAACCGCAGACGGGCCTGGACGTGTCCTGGCTTCAGCAGGGGGACACGTCTGGCACTGCAGGATTTGAGTCCCTGGCGGCGTAGTGTGTTACTGATGGTAGCCTTTGTTACTTTGGTCCCAGCTCTCTGCAGGTCATTCACTAGGTCCCTCCGTGTGGTTCTGGGATTTTTGCTCACCGTTCTTGTGATCATTTTGACCCCACGGGGTGAGATCTTGCGTGGAGCCCCAGATCGAGGGAGATTATCAGTGGTCTTGTATGTCTTCCATTTTCTAATAATTGCTCCCACAGTTGATTTCTTCACACCAAGCTGCTTACCTATTGCAGATTCAGTCTTCCCAGCCTGGTGAAGGCCTACAATTTTGTTTCTGGTGTCCTTTGACAGCTCTTTGGTCTTGGCCATAGTGGAGTTTGGAGCGTGACTGTTTGAGGTTGTGGACAGGTGTCTTTTATACTGATAACGAGTTCACACAGGTGCCATTAATACAGGTAACGAGTGGAGGACCGAGGAGCCTCTTAAAGAAGTTACAGGTCTGTGAAAGCCAGAAATCTTACTTGTTTGTAGGTGACCAAATACTTATTTTCCCCCATAATTTGCAAATAAATTCTTTAAAAATCAGACAATGTGATTTTCTGGATTTTTTTTCCTCATTTTGTCTCTCATAGTTGAGGTATACCTATGATGAAAATTACAGGCCTCTCTGATCTTTTTAAGTGGGAGAACTTACACAATTGGTGGCTGACTAAATACTTTTTTGCCCCACTGTATTGTTTTGCTGGCGCTTGTTCTCCAGTTTTTTTTTCTGTACACCACCTTGTTGCTTCTAATCTTGATTTTAAGTTATTTTTGTACACTTTTCAATGCATCTCTGTCTCCTTCCCTGAAAGCTATTTTTTTCTTGTTCAGTTCTTTCAGGTCACTGGTGATCCAGGAAAAAATAAAAAAGTTAAAATTGAAATGTGATTTAGACTGACTCTGTTGTATCTGATACTAGAGGTGCTCTGTTTTTTAGATGAATAAAACCAAAATGTTGGTCAGTAACATAAAAATAGATGTGCGGTTAAGTTTTGCACAACACCAACATGAAGCACAGATGCAACAGTTCAAATGATTGGCTAAAAATGTAAATAAGCAACACGTTTTGACATTAAAGTCATAGTGTAGATCTTTTTTAAAATAGGGTTCTCTAGAAATTAATGTTCCTGATGTTGACAGCTCTTTAAATGGCTAGTTAGACATCAAATATGCCTGCACGCTTTGAAGATACACTTGGACTGCAGTGGAGAGCTGAAGGGACCACAGGAGATGCTTAGACTGGATGAGGACTACTGAGAGGGACTCTTTCAGAGGGGGAGGAGAGTTATTTTCATTAACAAGAGTAGTGATAGAGGCTGCCATTAGCCAACTGTTAATGGACACAGACCACTTGAGGCTGAGTGCATGAGATTTAACAGCGAAGGATGGTATATAAACTCAGTTCAGAAAGATGGTGTGAGAACCCATGTGGAGACAGAACAATCTCATAAAAGTCTGTATTGTTTATAAACTGATTAACTCATTCAGTGCCAGCCATTTTCAGATTTCTATCCCCCTTCAGTGCCATTGAGCCTTTTACTGAAGGCCCAGAGTTTTTTTTACCTGTGACTATGTGAATTCTGAAACCACCATTAGAAAGATTAGACTCTCTTCTTTAGTAATCTGCAGTAGAAAAGAGCAACTTTCATTAAAATTCACCAGACTCAAAACAAAAAGTTGAGAAAACTGGCTTTTTGTGAAAAGAGACACGTCAGGCAGAAAAGTGTCATTGACATCACAGCTGGACTGGCCATAAGGCAAACTGGGCATTTGCCCAGTGGGCTGATGCTAATTTTAATTTTTTGTGGACCGGTGAGTTTTTTCTCTCTTTTTTAGTAACATATAAACTAGTGCTGTCAGTTAAACGCGTTATTAATGACGTTAACTGAAACTCATTTTAACGGCGTGCATTTTTTTATCGCGAGATTAACGCTCGTTCTATTTGGGCCAGCCCTTTGTAGTTTTTCTCCACGATTTTGCAAAAAACTCGTTACGTTAGAAAACTACAACATCACACCGGCTCTAGTAAGACCGGTCTTGTGCGAAAATGTGTTCCCCTGAAATATTCTGTTTCCCCTGTCTCGGGAGCGCGCACCGCAGCCAGAGGGGCGGAGCCGACAAGCTTCACAGCCCTTCAGATCAGTTTCTCGCTAGACTGAAACTAGACTGATAAAAGGACAAGTTTCCCTGTCGAAGTTCTTGCTTTATTAAGCTTCCGTTAAATCAATGAACGAAAACGAAAATTGTTTTGAGTGTTTTTTTTACTCGCCGTGAGAATCAAGTCTCTCGGTATTCACGTACACTAAACCTGGCGGTTAGACTTGATTAGTCTGAGCTACAACAATGATTAATTTTACTCTGGGATTAAAAATACATTTTTGAATTTCAATTGAAATGATTATCATCCACCAAACACTATTTTCTATAACTTCTTGTTTGTTTAGGCTGCCATGTTTTCATATTACTTTATATATGTAGATGGATGAACGGACAGACAGTCAAAGTTACAGGGGGGAACAGGATTTCTCAGCACACTGAAATATTCCGTTCCGTGAGAGAGCTGTGGCCTTATTGTTACGTTCAAAACAAACTTGAAAGAATATGTTAAACCATCATTTAATTGCACTACAGGCTATTTTGCCTGATTTACCTTAACATGTGCACTTTGTTTTATTTCGTATCCCCCTGTTTTGATCCCTGTTGAAGAGATGGCTTATGTGACACTTTTTTCTTCAGCCTTCTGTTGAACAGTGTTATATTGTGTGTGAGATCATTTTCTCCAACTGTGAATGACTGTTGAATTTAGGTATATGCCAGTGTTTTTTTTCAATAAAAACATTTGCACAAAGCAAGCCGATCCACTCTTCCATAAGAGCATTAAAATGAGAAAAAAAAATAACTGGAACAAAAAAGAAATCAAGGGACACTTGAACTAGATAATGTGCGATTAATCAAGCTTAATTGCGAATTAACTTGGACATAAATTCGGTTAATCGCAATTAAATATTTTAACCGTTTGACAGCACTAATATAAACTATTTAAGGTGGTGGATTTGTCAGTCGATAGTGACCAACTCTGGGCTCGACCAATTACAGCCGAGGAGGTCAAGGGGTAAGGTGCCCCCCTTACTTTGGACAATGGCTTTCAGCACAGACGAACTGAAGAAAATGGAGGGGGAAAAAAACGATAAGGAGGAGCCAAAAAATTCGGACTAAAAAGAAACCAGCCCATCATGCAGATACTGCCCAATATGTCAAAATATCACAGTTGTCTGGCTGTAGTCGACCTTCCACTTCAGTAAAATTAGTAAGTGATGGAGGAGCCCAGCAGGTGGAAGAGGGAAAGGGAGGAGGAGAAGCCCGGGGTTGCCGATGGTCCAAGTGGGAGAACTGATCTTCAGGTTAGATGTTATGAACTACAGTCTATCTGGGTCAGATATAAACCAGGTTTAGATGCTGTGTTTGCTAACCTTTTACAGTCAGTTACAATGAGCTCCTGCTGTGAACTAGTTAGCATGACAGAGTTTCTACACTGCTGTGTGGTAGCTACAGTGTGTGTAATTATTTAATGGGTAGTTTAATATCTAAGTGTTGATTATTGATATAGTGCACTACGCAGAAGCTAACTGACAAAACCAAATGATTTGGCTTGTAAATATATAATAATAATATATATTGTGCGCCGGGTACACTGTGACCCTTGGCAGCCTTGAGAGTGAAGGTCAAGCTGTTCTCTGTATCCATGTCTCCTTGAATTTCCCTTCTGGGATAAATAAAGTATTTTTCATTCATTCATAATTTAGATAGATTCAAACCAGGATTCATCAGGAGATGTGATGCTGTATATTAACATAAAAGCTGGATTTTTAAGTAGCTTAACTACTTTATTGTCTTTGTCTCATGCAACTTTTTAAGTTCCTACGTAAGTACTATTGTAAATGATTCAGCCATCATCATTTGGCGGCTGTGGATCAGTGGTTAGAGCGGTTGTCCTCCAACTTGAAGGTTGGTGGATCGATCCTGGCTTCCACCACCACATGTCGAAGTGTCCTTGGGCAAGACACTGAACCCCATGTTGACCCCTGATCTGCGTATCAGGTTGTCTCCCCCCAGTTTACATATCGGGTTGTGTAAATGGGTAAATGCAAAACCTTGTAGTGTGAAAGCGTTTTGAGTAGTCTGAATGACTAGAAAAGCGCTGTACAGGACATTTACATTTACCATCATTTCTTCAGAAGTAAGTACTGTATATGATGTCAATATGTACCCAAATTGTCTACATACTGTACCAGTACTGTGTATAAAAAATCCAATAAAATGTTGTTCTTTCTCTGCCTCCTTTCACTTTAAAAGGTTGTCATGTTAAAACAAATATTTATGCTGCCATGCTGTTTGTTGATGTGATAAATGTATCGTTTATGAAAATTTCACTAAATATGTCATTTATTAATTTTAATATTCATTAATGATCATGTCTCACCTCTAATCTTTATCTTAATTTCAAGTTTCCACCATGTGTTGTAGATAGTTCAGGAGGTTAACTGCACCATGAAGTCTTTTGGTTTCTGCTAAGTACTGTCTAGATATCTGTATAAGGAGGATGGTGCAGGTTTAAGTTTATCAGATTGATACATACACTCACCGGCCACTTTATTAGGTACACCTGTCCAACTGCTCGTTAACACTTATTTTCTAATCAGCCAATCACATGGCGGCAACTCAGTGCATTTAGGCATGTACACATGGTCAAGACAATCTCCTGCAGTTCAAACCGAGCATCAGTCTGGGAAAGAAAGGTGATTTGAGTGACTTTGAATGTGGCATGGTTGTTGGTGCCAGAATGGCTGGTCTGAGTATTTCAGAAACTGCTGATCTACTGGGATTTTCACGCACAACCATCTCTAGGGTTTACAGAGAATGGTCCGAAAAAGAAAAAATATCCAGTGAGCGGCAGTTCTGTGGGCGGAAATGCCTTGTTGATGCCAGAGGTCAGAGGAGAATGGCCAGACTGGTTCGAGCTGATAGAAAGGCAACAGTGACTCAAATAACCACTCATTACAACCAAGGTAGGCAGAAGAGCATCTCTGAACGCACAGTACATCGAACTTTGAGGCAGATGGGCTACAGCAGCAGAAGACCACGCCGGGTGCCTCTCCTTTCAGCTAAGAACAGGAAACTGAGGCTACAATTTGCACAAGCTCATCGAAATTGGACAATAGAAGATTGGAAAAACGTTGCCTGGTCTGATGAGTCTCGATTTCTGTTGCTACATTCGGATGGTAGGGTCAGAATTTGGCGTCAACAACATGAAAGCATGGATCCATCCTGCCTTGTATCAACGGTTCAGGCTGGTGGTGGTGGTGTAATGGTGTGGGGAATATTTTCTTGGCATTCTTTGGGCCCCTTGGTACCAATTGAGCATCGTTACAACGCCACAGCCTACCTGAGTATTGTTGCTGACCATGTCCATCCCTTTATGACCACAATGTACCCAACTTCTGATGGCTACTTTCAGCAGGATAATGCGCCATGTCATAAAGCTGGAATCATCTCGGACTGGTTTCTTGAACATGACAATGAGTTCACTGTACTCAAATGGCCTCCACAGTCACCAGATCTCAATCCAATAGAGCATCTTTGGGATGTGGTGGAACGGGAGATTCGCATCATGGATGTGCAGCCGACAAATCCGCGCCAACTGTGTGATGCCATCATGTCAATATGGACCAAACTCTCTGAGGAATGCTTCCAGCACCTTGTTGAATCTATGCCACGAAGAATTGAGGCAGTTCTGAAGGCAAAAGGGGGTCCAACCCGTGAGTGTATATACCAACAAGACAGTGCACATCACTGTCACAAAGAGTGTCTTTATTGTCTTCATTCAAAGGTTTTTCCAATAAAACCTGGAGGGCCTAGTCAAAAAGACCGGGCCGAATTTTTGTTCCAATCCAGCCCTGATTGACACTAATAAACAGTGTTTTAGTGACTGGTTCACTAGAATCTCTGCTTCACTAGAATCACGTGATTCAGATCCCTCTGCTAAAATGGATGTCTCTGGCTGGGATGAAATATGCGGTGATAAAGGCGACCCGGGTTGACTATTGTCATTTCTAATTTTGTGAACGTGACACAGATGTAGATGAAGTGTGAGCTGCGGGAGTTTTCCCGCTTTGCCCCCTGCGTTACACCAAGGGGCTTCCCAGGACTCTCTCTACTTTCATGGATTAACTTCTACATGATCACATGAAGTTTCACCACCACACACGGGTAAGGACAGCTTGTACTTCCTTTAGAGGCGTGATATTTACTGACAAAGTGTGCGCAACCGTACTCTAACCCCCCGTTAAAAAAAGCAAGAGACGTCAAAATGTCTATGGTGCTGCGTGTTTGGATTTTGTTTGACGTCTATAGATGTCTATGGCACTGAATGAGTTAAGTGTTCAAGTTGGAAGTTCCAGTACATCAAGACATTAAGTCTGTGTGTGAATATTTAACAGGAGGATCAGCTTCTAAACACAAAATGAGGCATAATTTAACAAAAATGTAATAAACCTATTGGTACTGGAGAAGAGGATCCGACCGATAGTTGAACCTCGGATTCAGGAGGAGCAGTGTGGTTTTCGTCCTGGTCATGGAACACTGGACCAACTCTATACCCTCCATCGGGTGCTCGAGGGTTCATGGGAGTTTGCCTAACCAGTCCACATGTGCTTTGTGGATCTGGGGAAGGCGTTCGACTGTGTGCCCCGGGACATCCTTTGGGGGTTGCTCTGGGAGTAGGGAGTTCGGGGCTCTTTGCTAAGGGCTGTCCATTCCCTGTACAACCACAGCAGGAGCTTGGTTCGCATTGCAGTAAGTCTGACTTGTTCCCAGTGCATGTTGGTCTCCGCTAGGGCTGCCCTTTGTCACCAGTTCTGTTCATCACTTTTATGGACAGAATTTCTTGGCGCAGCCAGGGGCTGCAGGGTGTCACCACAAGACTTGTTCACACTTCATGGGAAAGACAAGACTTGTCGCAACATTTCAGACACTTACCTTTCCAAGTCACGTGGTTTTATTATAATTTTCTAAAAATAAAATTGAAGTATTTTATCAAATTTGTATTCTCCGTCTTTCAGTTTTTTACAGATACCCTTTAACATTTCAATTTTTAAATGTTCCTTAATTTGTTCCACTTTTCATTCAAAATGCTTTTAAATGTTTTTTTAGATGAAAGATACAGAGTCTAGTTCCTTTTTAATACCTCAAAGGATTGTCATGCCCTGGACTTTAAAGAAACTGCATAGTAAACACAAACAAAAGCCAAATACCCGGGAAAATGCAGAACAAACAACAGGAGGTGATATGCAGGGGTGTGTCAAGTGATTACAGAGTGGAGGCAACTGGAATAAATAACCAGATGAATTACAGGTGTGTCAGGCCAAGTGAACTGCTAAAACTTAAAAATCCACATCATGTCACAAAAATTTTATAAAAAATCATGCAAACACTATTTTATAAACAAGAACATGACGGCAAATCTCAAGAGAATCTGCAGGTTTTTTGCAAGATGGAACAGCAACATTAGCAGCAAACTGAAGCAACTCTTTTACAGCCTGAGGCTCGCATAAATATTTATACCATAAAAATTATACAATGCAAAGCTGATGTAAGTGTTAAGGTTCCAAATACAGTATTTGTATGAACCACTATGAAATTTTAAGACTGGAGTTGTTTTGAAGTGTATTGGCAAAAATTTACTTTGTTTTGGGTTCTGCTCAAAGAACCTAGCAGCCCAATCCAGACAGAATTAAGGCAGTACAAAATAACTTTTACAACTTTAAGCTACGGTTTTGAAACCTGTCTAAGTGGATGGGGAGAACGGTGTAATGTGAGACACTTTGGCCCTGTCCCAATACCCACCCTGCACCCTACTGTCTTCCACGAAGTGCACTTAGCAGAAGGGCATATAAGGGTTCGAAGTGCGTAGTGAACAAGTGCGCACATATTAGCGGTATTGGGACAGTGAGCCCTACGTGCCACAGCGTTCTTTCTCCATGACAACCAAAATGGCAGTACCGGTTGCTGTTTGCGCTATTTTCATACTAGAAATAATTTTAAAGCTCCAACAGACATTTATTTTGAGGAGAATGAAGCACAGGAACCAAATGAGGTGTATAAGACAGGATAAGTGATTAAACTGTTGGTGAATCATGTCTGAAAGAACACGTCAGTACCATTATTAATTATTTATATTTTTTATCAGATATGTGACACATCTATCCAACAGAGAATCAATAGATTGTAATTACACATCTAGACAATAAAATAAAATACTGATTATTTGCAGTCTACACTTGAGAAAACGTTTCTTTGGTCTGGATGGTTCCACCTCCTTCTTCTTCCGTCAAAATTCACACGCAGCAATGCATTGTGGGTAATATCCTTCACTGAAGTTGGCTCTGATGCGGGCTTTGGCGAAGTGTGGATTAAGCGTTCGAAAGGGCACGACTCTCCACTCTTGGAGAATCGGGACACCCTATGCACTTGCACCCCTCCTCGGGAACGCGCATTTGAAGTGCGCAAGGGCGCAAGTGCGGGTATTGGGACAGGGCCTTTTTAATGTGAGACACCACCTGTATCTAGGCAGAAAACAGAACACATTTGTGCCCATGTGGTCATTTTGTTTCCAAGCTCCTCCCATTTCCCCTTGGCCATAAAAGAGAGTGGCTCATTTTGCTGAAGTAAGCATGTTTTTTCCCAAAAAATTAGTTTTTTGCATGTAAAAGTAAATTTTCTTGCTGTCAGCTTAATTAGCTGTTGTGCCAAAGCAAAATGATTCAGGCAGAAAAACCTATATCATACCTGTTGATGGCCTACCAACATATCATGTCATGATGCTAGCTGAAGGTTAGCCTGAATCGTTAAGAAAAGTCATTTTTTCTAAAATGGTGGAGGTGGGGTAAAGTGAGACAGTGTCTCGCCATCATACACCTGCTTCAACAAACCCACTGTCATCTGGACAAAGCATTCAGCACTGTGAGGATCATGTTTGATTATTCCAGTGTATTTAACACAATTCAGCCTGTTTTACTGTGTAAAAACCTCCAGAAGACACAGGTGGAGGCCTCCACAATCATCTGGATTAAGGACTACCTGACAAACAGACCACAGTTTGAGAGACTGAAGAGTTGTACGTCTGACCAGGTGAGCAGCAGCGCAGGAGCACCACAGGGGACTGTACTCTCACCATTCCTTTTCACTCTGTACACTTCAGACTTTCAGTACAGTTCAGAGTCCTGCCATCTGCAGAAATACTCTGATGACTCTGCAGGTGTTGGTGGATCAGTGATGGACAAGAGACTGAATCCAGAGAACTGGTGGACTACTTTGTGGCCTGGTGTGGGAACAATCATCTCATCTTGAATGTGAACAAGACAAAGGAGATGGTTGTGGATTTTAGGAAGAGCAGCAACATACCAACACCCATTTCCATCATGGAGAAGAAGTGGAGGTGGTGGAGGAGTATAAATATCTGGTGTTCACCTGGACAACAGACTGAACTAGAGACACAATTGTGATGCTGTTTTTAGAAAGGGACAAAACAGACTGTACTTCCTCAGGAAGCTTAGATCCTTCAACGTTTGCAGCAAGATTTCAAGTTTTCAGGAAGAAAAATGTGCTTAATTGACAGTAGTAGCTTAATTGACTAGTCTGACATTTGTTCTGGACTGTGAGGCTGTCAGGATTCTAACTGTTACAACATATGTTGTTATGGTAGTTTCAGAGTGAAAAAAGTAAGTGGTTCACTTTACCCCATTGATTTCTCTGTTCTGTCTCACTTTACCCCGAAGCTGGGGTAAAGTTAAACACAAGACCAATTTTTTAAAACCATCATATTTTCAGTGCTCTTCCTCCTGAATACATTCTTATAAAAACCATTGCAAGGAAACATCCTGAATTAACGGGAAATGTGTAAATCTAACTGACATACACTCACCGGCCACTTTATTAGGTACACCATGCTAGTAATGGGTTGGACCCCCTTTTGCCTTCAGAACTGCCTCAATTCTTCGTGGCATAGATTCAACAAGGTGCTGGAAGCATTCCTCAGAGAGTTTGGTCCATATTGACATGATGGCATCACACAGTTGGCGCAGATTTGTCGGCTGCACATCCATGATGCGAATCTCCCATTCCACCACATCCCAAAGATGCTCTATTGGATTGAGATCTGGTGACTGTGGAGGCCATTTGAGTACAGTGAACTCATTGTCATGTTCAAGAAACCAGTCCGAGATGATTCCAGCTTTATGACATGGCGCATTATCCTGCTGAAAGTAGCCATCAGAAGTTGGGTACATTGTGGTCATAAAGGGATGGACATGGTCAGCAACAATACTCAGGTAGGCTGTGGCATTGTAACGATGCTCAATTGGTACCAAGGGGCCCAAAGAGTGCCAAGAAAATATTGCCCACACCATTAGACCACCACCACCAGCCTGAACCGTTGATACAAGGCAGGATGGATCCATGCTTTCATGTTGTTGACGCCAAATTCTGACCCTACCATCCGAATGTCGCAGCAGAAATCGAGACTCATCAGACCAGGCAACGTTTTTCCAATCTTCTATTGTCCAATTTCGATGAGCTTGTGCAAATTGTAGCCTCAGTTTCCTGTTCTTAGCTGAAAGGAGTGGCACCCGGCGTGGTGTTCTGCTGCTGTAGCCCATCTGCCTCAAAATTCGACATACTGTGCGTTCAGAGATGCTCTTCTGCCTACCTTGGTTGTAACGAGTGGTTATTTGAGTCACTGTTGCCTTTCAATCAGCTCGAACCAGTCTGGCCATTCTCCTCTGACCTCTAGCATTAACAAGGCATTTCCGCCCACAGAACTGCCGCTCACTGGATATTTTTTCTTTTTCGGACCATTCTCTGTAAACTCTAGAGATGGTTGTGCGTGAAAATCCCAGTAGATCAGCAGTTTCTGAAATACTCAGACCAGCCATTCTGGCACCAACAACCATGCCACGTTCAAAGTCACTCAAATCACCTTTCTTCCCCATACTGATGCTCGGTTTGAACTGCAGGAGATTGTCTTGACCATGTGTACATGCCTAAATGCACTGAGTTGCCGCCATGTGATTGGCTGATTAGAAATTAAGTGTTAACGAGCAGTTGGACAGGTGTACCTAATAAAGTGGCCGGTGAGTGTATCATTTTAACTCCCTTGGAGGGGAGCAAATGTAAAAAGTGTCAGCTTCATATTAGACAGCACTCTGTGCGCCTCCGATGGTTTTGCAATGGACTAAATAACTTCAGTAATTCTGGTCGCCGCCGGAATTGGTGTTCTGATGATTTATGCTGCCCTGAAGAAAAATGCCGCCATAGTACGAAATGACAACTTATTTTGTCACGAGATTTCATTTGAAGTTTATACAGTATTCTTGTTTATGGTGAGTGTGTCCTGTTAATTATTTAAGCGTATTTTTATGATCCTTCCCTGATATTTTCTATATAAAAGCCCTCTGGGTTCTTATCGGCCATTGTTGGGTCCTTCTCCTCTGGGTGTGTCCAAACATTTGCCTGTCGCTCTGACAATGCAAAGAAAGTAAAAATACGATCATATTTAGTGTTCCTGTCCTGGGAGAAATTATTTGATATGTAAAATGTATTACTGGAAAAATATAGAAAAAAAAAAAAAAACGACAAATCTGTTTATTGAAGTCAAGACTGTACATGTGCAGAAGGAATCGGTAGCACAGCTAAACAGGTAGCATATTTCAACAGAACACCAGTTTGAGCAACGGCTGTCTGAGACACGGCTCTGGAAAAGTTATTCAGTGCTGCTTTAAACTCTGTTTATCCAAACTGAGGACATTCCTAAAGTCAAAATAATGTTTATACCCTCTCTACATAACCCCACTTTAAAATAGATGTGAACTATCTCTGTGGACTCATTAAGAATCGTTAGAAAAAAAAAAATGTGTCTAGAAAAATTAAATGACCTGAAACACATACTAATAAGGCTCAATATTAAAGGTGTAATGTGTAAGAATTATGGTGCATTCACACCGGCCACTTTGTCAACGTCAAGCAACGCTGATAACGCTCCAAATTTGACGTTTGAAGTTGAAGCTCATAACGCCTGCCAGTCAGAGCGCATAGGCGTTAAAGCTCGTAAAGCCTGACCGAAAAAGAGCGCGAAGGCGGGGCTTCTTTTGTTATCAGATGTTCGGAGCTATGGCGGATCATATTGAGACAGTGGCTTGGATTTATTTACTTCATAGATCTATAATAATAATAATAATGCATTTTATTTGATCGCGCCTTTCAGGACACTCAAGGACACTTTACAGAAATAACAAAGAACAAGGAAGTACAATAAAAGGCTAAAATAGATAATAATAAAAAAGATACACTAAAAGGCTAAAATATATCAGAGCAACAGGTGAAGAGCAGTGGGGACATGAGCAGAAAAGTTATAAATTATATGCAGTTTTGAACAGATGGGTTTTGAGTCTGGATTTGAAAAGGGTGAAGCTGTCTGTGTTTCTGATGTCTGGGGGGAGGGAGNTTCCAGAGTCGGGGAGAAGAGCGACTGAAAGCTCTGCTCCCCATGGTGCTGAGACAGGCAGAGGGAACGGTGAGATGGAGGGAGGAGGATGACCTGAGAGAGCGGGAGGGAGTGGCGATGTGGATGAGGTCAGACAGATAGGGGGGAGACAGGTTGTGGATGGCCTTATAGGTGTGCAGAAAGATTTTGAAGGTGAATCTGAAATTGACTGGAAGCCAGTGGAGCTGCTGGAGAACAGGGGTGATGTGGTGGAACGAGGGGGTTCTGGTGATAATGCGGGCTGCTGAGTTCTGGACCAGTTGAAGTTTATGGAGGAGTTTGTGGGGGACACCAAAGAGAAGTGAGTTACAGTAGTCAAGACGGGAAGTGACGAGGCTGTGGACTAGGATAGCGGCAGAGTGGGGAGTGAGGAAGGGGCGGAGACGATTTACGGAGCGTAGATGGAAGTAAGCAGACCGGGTTATGTTATTGATGTGAGCTTGAAAAGAAAGTGAGCTGTCGAGGATGACACCCAGACTCTTTACCTGAGGGGAGGGGGAAACTGTGGCATTGTCAATGGTTACAGAGAAGCTGTTAGTTTTGGAGATTGAAGCTTTAGTGCCAACAAGAAGAAGTTCAGTTTTATTGCCATTGAGTTTGAGAAAGTTAAAGGTGAACCATGATTTAATTTCTGCAAGGCAGTGGGTGAGGGAGGGAGGGGGGAGTGTGGAGTCGGGCTTACTGGAGATGTAGAGCTGGGTGTCATCCGCGAAGCAGTGAAACTGGATGTTAAATTTGCGGAAGATATTGCCAAGAGGGAGGAGGTAAATTATGAAGAGGAGGGGCCCCAGGACGGAGCCCTGGGGCACACCTGAAGTGACTGGGGAGGGTTGTGAGGTGAAGGATTTAAGCTGAATGAACTGAGTGCAGCCGGTGAGGTAGGAGTGAAACCAGTAGAGGGGGGTGCGAGAGATGCCTAATGAGGAGAGTCTGCTGAGGAGGATGGGGTGAGAGATGGTATCGAAGGCCGCACTCAGATCGAGGAGGATGAGGATTAAACCAGAATCAGCAGCCATGAGGAGGTCATTTGTGATTTTAATGAGGGCTGTTTCGGTGCTGTGGTGGGGAAGGAAGCCGGACTGGAACTGTTCAAACAGGTTGTTTTGGGTGAGGTGAGAGTGGAGTTGGGAAGCAACAGTTTTTTCAAGAATTTTGGATATAAACGGAAGATGAGAAATGGGGCGGAGGTTATTGAAGTCATTTGGGTCTGAGCCAGGTTTTTTCAATAGGGGACTGACTGCTGCGGATTTGAAAAGGGTGGGAAAAATTCCAGTCGACAGTGAGGAATGAATGATGGCAGATATGAGGGGGAGCAGAGAGGGAAGGCAGGATTTAACCAGAACTGTAGGGAGGGGGTCAAGTTGACAGGTGGAAGGTTTGGACTTGGTGATGAAACCAGAAATTTCAAAGGGATGAGGGAGTTCAAAGGTGGAGAAAAGATGACCGGGTTGGAGAAGGTCAGAGGGAGGAGGGGGGGGAGTGGAGGGGCCGAGATGCTGATGGATGATATGGACCTTATCATTAAAAAACTGGAGAAGGGAGTTGCAGGTATCTGTGGAGTAGAGGTGGGAAGGAAGGGAATCAGGGGGCTGCATGATGGTGTTGAGGATGGAAAATAAGGTCTTAGTGCTGCCGGAATTCGTGCTGATGAGTCCAGAGTAGTATATTGATTTAGCATGGGAGATGGAGTCCTTATAGAGAGATAACTGAGTGGTGTACATATCTTTATGAATAGTGAGACCGGATTTCCTACAGAGTCTTTCAAGCTGTCGGGTTTTGGACTTAATGGAGCGGAGGGCAGGGGTGAACCAGGGAGCAGACCGGGTAAAAAAAAACAGTACTGGTTTTTACAGGAGCGAGTGAATTGAAAATGGCAGAGAGGTCGTTATTGTACTGGGTGACAAGGTCATTAGGGTTAGAGAAGGGGTCAGGTGAAATGGTGGCTATCCTGGAGGAGAGAGAATCAATGTTGATGTCCTTGATATTACGGAATGAGATGACACGGGTTGGCTTGGTGATGGAGAGACGGAGGGGAACAGCAAATGAGAGGAGATAATGGTCCGTAAAATGAAGCTGATCAGCTGTACCGTTTGTCGGGATCCACGATGGACGTACCGTCGACGAGGCTGGAAGGCGATGAATGGAAGGAGGCAGAGAGCTACTGGAGCCAGACCGGACTGCAGAAAGCGGAGGCTGAGGAGTTCTGCCGCTGAATACTGTTGAAGCCCAGCAGCAGATAGTTTGAGGAGCGACAGAACGATCCAAGCCAGAAGAAACCGCACGGACACCTTGCTGCTCCACATTTCGAGCAAAGCGGAGAGGCGATGACGTGGAGCCGGGCCCTGAGCTGAGTAGGTAGGTGACGTTGGTGTGATCAGATCATACACACAGCGGTGACAGTTGTATAAGGGATCATCAAACAGTAGAAAACTCATGGTGATCCCAGAAGAGAAAGGCTGCGCGGACGAAAAGTCGTCCAAAACCGCAAAACGCCAAAGAGTTTACCGGAGAGCAGCGGCAGCAAGACGCGCCAGCGTTCACTCAACCGGAAGTTCAGGATAAAAGGATTAATCTAGACAACGTCGACGTCGGGTGGCTGTGGCTCAGTGGTTAGAGCGGTCGTCCTCCAATTTGAAGGTTGGTGGATCGATCCCGGCTTCCACCGCCACATGTTGAAGTGTCCTTGGGCAAGACACTGAACCCCATGTTGTCCCCCGATCTGCATATCGGGTTGTGTGAGTGTTAGCCCCTACCCTCTCTCCCTGGTTTACATATCGGGTCGTGTGAATGCAAAACCTTATAGTGTGAAAGTGCTTTGAGTGGTCTGAATGACTAGAAAAGCGCTATACAAACACATGACATTTACCACAGGACATTTGTCAGCGCCATTTGTGGATACACCCAAATCGTCAGATGCGTTCTGAGTTTGGTGAGTTTAACCATTTGCTCCAGGAGCTACATTTGGATGAGGTTAATTTAGTTCCATTTTGGCTGATCCCGCTTCTTTCTGGCTACGTGCTGTGACGTCTTACGTCACTACGATGAGACGCTCTGATTGGTTGACATGCCGCTTCAAGAGCATTATGAACGTCAAAAGTTCAGCTAGCTGAACTTTGAGCTTTTCTAGCGTTTCAAGCGTCAACGCCTGAAACGCTAGAAAAGCTTGAAAAGTTGCCGCTCATAATGCTCACAAACCGCCGCAGAGCAGTTGACGTCTGTCTGACGCCCGTCCACCATAGACTTTACAGATAAACTTACCGCTTATGAAGTTGATGGTTGGGCCGGTGTGAACGCACCATTAGACCTTGTCATCAAATCCAAGTCCCACAGTTCATATAGAAAAAAAATCATCCACTCTCAGTCACTCACCCCCTTCCCTCCCTGATTTTTCTGCAGGGTTGCCAGTTCAGATGTTGAGCCTCGTTTTATTTCTCTTGAATTTGTTCAGTTTGAAGGCCTATTTGTTCAGCGTTTAGTTTTCCTAAGTGCGTTTGAATGCCCCATCATGTGAACTATGGGTGCAGCTCAGCTGTTCTTATTTACAGGGAAGGATGCTGTGGTTTCTTAGGTTTACTACAAGTTATGTCAGGGCTGCTTTGTTTACTCTTTGCTGCTGGTTGTTGTGAAATTGTAACTGCTAGTGTTAAAGCCTTGGCAACCTTGTAGGCTCATATGTGATTCACTATGGAAGTCTTGATGCAGAATATATATTTTTTTTTTTTACGCAGAGTAGTTGTAAACAATGATTAAAATACACAGAAATCATAATAATATAACCAAACAGTTCATCAAGTAAGACTAACTGTTTAACACAATGTCATAACATGTAATAGACATTATTTTGAGTATTTATTTTCTTTACACTGTAATGAGCTGTTGAAATGTAAACAACTGTTGCTGTCAGATTATGTAGTGTATGTTTGAAATAGGATGCTGCCATGTAATCATCCTCACTGCAGGCACACACATTTTCGCACATAAGCACAGAAAGCAATATTTAAACATGCACTGGAGTCTGCTGCATGTGCCAGGTAATTAAGACCAAGTGATGGTATGCCAGAGCGCTCCTTCATGCCCTGCAGCTCCTGGAAGGTGTCCTGGCTTATCAGAGCCGTATTGATCTGAGTTGCAGGAAAGGGCTGCTCTGAGGGAATTTGTGTTCATTTCGGGAGAGGACACAGCTGTCAGCAGGCCAGAGATTAGTCCATTTAAAGAGCTTTTTTGACAGTAATGATAAACAGTGTACTTCTGGATGCAGAGAAGACAATCAAGCCTTCATTTTTGTGCATGAAATCAATTGTATATGAATTATTTGCTCATGAGAGGTAGAGAAAGTGACCAACACCAGTCGCTCACTGCTCTTTCAGAAACTGACCAGATAACCAGTTTTCTTGCATTTTTTGAAAACTGCAGTTTTGATTTAAACTTACATTTTCACATAATCTTTTTGTAGCTGACAAACATAAATTTCATAAACATCATGTGATTTTTGCAGTGATTTATTCAAAGAGAATTAAATCTGGTGGCTGGAGGAGTGCTAGTGAAAGATAAAGTAGGTCTTGGCCTCAAAACTAATATCAGATTGGAATTACAAAGCCTGGGTTTAAGACATAAACTGTTAAGCTTCTCTTCTTGATATATTTTCATAAACTGTTGAGCAAATGTGTGTCATGTGACACAGTCACACAATGTGTCAAAACCACAGTGGGTAACAGATGGGTTCATGCATTTTGCTTCAGTGCTACAATTGATTTTAGTTTCATTTAGAACAGCTTTGGTTTTGGAAAGTTTGGCTGCAGATCATCAAAAGTAATTTAGAAAACTGCAGATGTAAATCATAAAACAGTGTCGAGTTTGAGGTCAAGTAATGAAAAAAAAGTTTGTTCATGAGTTTGTCAAGTTTAAAACAAAGATCTATTAACTTATTTAGGGGACAAGGTTTTCATAAAGTTAGAATATCTAAACAAAAATATACAAATTTGTTTGTTTTTTTTTATTTTCGCTTTCTGTCTCAAAGGATTTAAAGCATTTCTACAACACATGCAGGTTTTTAAAGTGAAGTTATCCAAGTCATTTGTTGTGTAACATATTCCACCCCATTACAATTCAAATTTCTTCACTTAAAATAGCTGCAAGGAAGAATTATCCATCTCAAAGAGGTTGGAACATGTTTTTATTTGGTTTGAACAAAATATGGGTTTATGTGATTTGCAAATCATTAAGTTCTGTTTTTATTTACATTTCACATGGTGTCCCACCTTTTTTTAAATTGAGGTTGTAATAAAAAATGATAAATTGACATTTTGTATACATTAACACATTAAAGCACCCATTTATTTACGAGGCAAAGCAGATATGTTTCTAACTTTTCACATGATTCAATCTCAACTGATCTGCTCTTATTTTGTCATAACACAAATAGATGACTGACTGTGGGACATTGCTTTGTGTTACATGATTTACATAACGTACCTCACACTACTTCCTACTCTGAAGAAAATATTTTGAATATATTGTGAATTATTGAAGGATGAATAGGTAGAAAAGGCATTCTGTCTGATAATGTGAGAAACCTCCAGTTTCTTTATCTCACACACATACACACACTTTGAACTCTATCCCCTCTGATGGATCCTTGCATGTCCATTTATTGAACCCAGGTAAGTGTATCCAATTAGTGTTGCTATGTCTTTCGTGTCAGGCTATGCTAAATCTCCCTCCAAAAAGCAAGGGATTCCATTAGCTCGGAGTAACGCCTCTGTATTTTAGTCAGCAGCTTTTATGGGCTTGCCAATGTCACTGCATCAAAGGAGCCTTGTCTGTACATGAATCTCACCATGCAAGAATCCTTCAACCCCATTATCTGAGAGAAGTGCTCTGCTGTTTGTACCCCGCCATGCTTCGTGCCATTACCTTCCAATAGATAACAGCTCCTTAGGCCTTCTGTCTTTCTGTCCTGCTTTTGTTAGAACGTAAAGAGCTGCACATAAACTTTTTTCTTAGACTGAATGTGAAAGGTCGAGATGTTGAAAACGCCGTTGTTTGTAACAATAATACAGAAGAAAAATTTGTAAAATGATCATTTTCGGGCATTTATGGATCAGAGCAGCCGCTCAGTAAAACATCATACCTGGAGAAAAACTTAAGGTACCAATAGCTTTTTAAAACAGTTTTTCCATTAAACCAGTATTAAATGATTATTTACTCTGCATAACTCTGGATCTGCTTAGTCATGCATAGCTGATCTCTGAAGTCTCCAGCGCAGAGCTGGATGAATAAAAAAAATAAAAATGCAAGGATAATGGAAAATTGATTTCTATCTCCCCATAACTGTTTAAATATGATTAACAGTGAGCTCGACACAGCATGTCAAATTAATAATGACGTGCTGAGGGAAAAGGCAATAAATAATTGACAAGATAAATATAGATAAAGGTTTTTAATGCTCCCAACGCAGGTCACACTGATAACAAATGGACCATTACCATGTGAATGATAATCAGAAGTCATTAGGCAGGTGTGAATGATATTACAATAGCACAGCAGCTACCACACTTTGACATTCCCGCCAGCACTCTGAAGGCAGCAGCTGGAATTAGCTGAGCCTCGTATCTCTTTGTTAATCTGATAGGAACCTAGAGGTCATTTGGCCAAGTCACCCCCCCCCCCCCCCCCCCCCCCCCCCCCCCCCCCCCCCCCCCCCCCCCCATGCCTCCTACACAACTCCACTCTTTCCACTGAATCAAAAGTGAAGTGGTGGCTAATGAAAATGAATCGCACATTTGTATGTCGTTAGCCCAGTGCGTGGCCTCAGGAGGTGGTGGTAGTGTACTGTTGAGCGGGTGAACATGGTTCAACAGTGATTATACTGAGGTTAACGGGCGGTCTTACATAAGTGTTAGACTCCTCATATTATGTCGATTTACTGAGCTGTTGAACCATTACCACTCTCTCCCCCTCACACTTGGATAAAAGTATTTGCCCACAGCAAGACAGATGTATTTTCCATTTATGAGAGCATACATTATATTTAACATTTACTTAACAGTGCCTCAGCATCTCATTTTACTTTTATCAAGTTGCTGTTTCGTCCTGGTTTTTAAACCTGATGTTTTTTTGCTGCCTGATCCATATAGAACAGTTTATATTAAATGTAAAATTATAAACTGCAAAAAACTATAGAAAGTTTCCAGCCTTGACTTTATCACCTGCCTGCTCAGAACTATAGGTTTTAGATGACAGGGCTCATAAATGGGCTATCTAAAATCCAATATATACTGGAAGAGAGATCGCAGGGGAAGAAGGCGCGCTTGACTGTTTCATCCTGATCCATAACTTTTCCTCCAACCAGGGGCCCATTTATTGTCGATTCCATCCGAAAGATGGGTCTGTCAGTTGGGTGGGAGTCTCGCTGCTGTTTATTTTCAAATCAATACTCAATTACTATAAGGAAGATCCACTCCCTTGCCCATTTTCAAGATGAAATTATGGACTGCAGTAATAACACTTAGTCAAGGCAAAAGCTGGTGTCATTAACTCAACACTGGGTGGGAAAAGTACTCCAGGATTTTTTACCAGCTGGATTTCCAATCCTCCCCTCTCATCTTTCTACTCTTTTAGTTTTTAATTAATCAATATGATAAAGACCTTTCATGCCATGAGGGATTATTAGAGAAAACAATTTTCACCCTAAGAGGCTTTTAATTTTAAACTCTGCACACGCATTGACTTCAACTCCCAACAACCCATCAATGCTGGTTTTTAATGCACTTCCTCTTTTGTTATTGAGAAGAATGGAGAGTCAGCGAGGCCCCAGCCCCTCTTCATAACTCATGTCATTGATTTGCTAAATGCCAGACATTTGCCATAGGAGAAAGTCACGTCAATGGCTTTGGCAGGGTTGTGTAAATTACTCCATTAGGGTGGAGTTTTGGTTATTTATAGTTGAGAGAAATAAAGGTTAGTCTACAAAATATGATAGAGGTGCAGAAACTCAAATATGAACCTGTCACACAAAGAGGTCTTTTAAGGAAGGAGACAAACTTCAGTATTGGACCTTAAGAACAAAAGATGCATTCACTGTAACACTTTTTGACAGACAGGCTTTGCTTGTAAGTAGGCTAGACATGTCCCAGGACAAAAACCAACTGTTGTGAAAACTGATTGTTAGCATTTGCAATTGGATGGGACAATCAGATGAGTCAAAGAAAGATGCAAAAGGAAAAGATTAAAAATAACTCTGATCTTCAAGGAAAAGTTAAGCACAATTATTATGTTACCTGTTGTAGATAGCTCTTTGAATGACCACAGTCTAGAGAATTAGAGTTTAATTACCTCCGCCAACGAGGTACTGTTTTCATCAGGGTTTGTTTGTTTGTCTGTCTGTCTGTTAGGAGGATAACCCAAAAACTTATGGATAGATTTTGATGTAATTTTAAGGAAAGGTCAGAAATGACCCCCCAAAAAAAGAAAGAAAAGAAATTACCCAAGAAACAATTGATTAGATCTTGGGGGTGATCTGGATCCATTAATTTTTTTAAAGAGGCCATTCCATTAAAAACAGTTTTTCTGAGGTTTCTGTGGAATATTTTAGCTCCACACGTGTTCTTACCTTCATAGTGGGTGTGAAAACAGGTCAACACCTTCTCTTTCAGTTTTTATCTCTCAAACTACGCAAGTGGCATTAAAACCCAAGTTCTCCCGAATTTGAACGGCCTGTATCTGTTTCGTGACAACTCCTTTGCTCATTAATATTCATTAGCTCCGGCAGTTGAAACCACGCCTAGCATGCTGCTGGCTAAAAGCTGTTAGCATGAAGAGGTATCAAACAGGAAGAGACTCGGTGTGCTGTTGCCATGTGCAGCGGGGCAGGAAACAGTATAACTTGCTCTCATAGGCTAGTTTGTTAGCCAATCTGAGTCCAGGAAATTTGAAAAATATTAACGAGTTGCTGCCCGAAGCCAGACGGATCTTGACGCAGATAGATTGAAAGGTCTGTTAATCAGTATTTCCTAATGTTTTTTAGATATAAAATGTTTCATATTACAGGGTAATACTTAAGAAATAATCAAAGTCATGAAATTTGTGTGAAATGACCTCTTTAAGGATACAGACATAGTACTTCCTACAATATGTGCACTTGGCAGAGGTCTGCGCTCTCCAGGTGCTTCTCTAGTTCTAAACTGATGGCTTTATCAAAAATCTAATATCTTACATCTGTCAGTTCTGCATTAAGCATTTATTCTACCCAAAATACTATGATATTCCTACAGTTTCTGCTCCCCATTTGCTATTGCAAATAACAACATACCTTTTTGTATAGCCCCATAATGTAAAGTTTGCAGCAACAGAAAGATTTGTATTTATTGTTGTAAGATAGTAATCATCAACTTTGGTTTGGTCTCCTGCTTAGACTAGCCATTAGCTTATCAGAATAGTCAGATTTATTTTTTTTATTTCCTAAAATGAGGTTGTCCAAAGAGCTAGCCACAGGTAATATACTATTATTTATTCATATCCTTTCCACTGAATCTCATATTAAAAGATCAGAACAATCCATTTAAATGTGTCTTTTTGACAATTCCCAGCAACCATTTTAATTAAACTGTATTTAACTGCCAGACCTTTCACTTTTAATAACTCCCATTTGTTTTTGTGTTATATAAAAAACTTTTCTCACTAATCACGTTTCTTTTGTGTCACTTTGTTTGTATGCAGGTTTTGTATTTGTGCTTGAATATGTGTTTGTAAAGTGCATATGTAGACTGCATGGTGAAATCTCAGCTGCTTTGGCCTGGCTAATCTATAAAGAGGTGCAAGTGTGATCAGTTTTATTGAAACAAACCTAAAAAGAGAGCGAAAAAAAATGACCCCTGGAGGGGTGATATTTTGTGCCTTGACTTTCTTTGATACTCTGATAAGGCAATTAAAGAGTAATTACCTTAACCAGTGGCATTAGAGAAAATTGTCTTAATTTTTCTGCTAAAATAACACCAAATCAGTGGTAACTGAATTTTAGTATCTGTAATCAGATGCTCATTATGTGTTGTAACTGCATCGTTTAGGCAGCTGTCAAAAACAAATGCAATTAGCAGTACCAAACTCAAAAAATGTTAAAACACTGTGCCAAACAAGCTCCATAAATCAGTCTCTTTGGAGAGTTCATGTGTTTATTCAAGTTTTAATGACTTATTGCATTTGAAGAGCCTGAGGAATATTAGAGAGACTGAAGCCTGAATAAAACAAAAGCTTCAAAGTCACAGGAGCAACGGTGGAAATGTAAATGCTGAAGGAGAAAAAACGATAAGTGGAAATGTGTCTTCCCGCCCTGAGTTAGCTGGTGCAGCAAGGTCAGGTGAATGTGATCAGCCAGTGTGTCTAAGCGCATTATCAGGTGAAATCTGTCGAGCGACGTGAGTGAACCAGGCCAGTCAGCTGTCTGAAAAAATCATTACACACATGCAGACATTCGGGATAACGTGGGAAGTAATCGGCTGCTTGGGACAAAGAATGGATCACTGTGTGACCAAAGTGCCCTTGAAAAGAAATAACTGTTTATCACAGATGAATAATCAGGAGATGTTTTTGAAGAGCAGTGCTCGATCAGCTTATGATTGTTTAAAAAGTTCAGTGTGTGTCATGATCTTTAAAGCTGTAGCATCAAATGGATAGGAAAAGTCTAGTGTGGATTAACTCTCCCAGGCTTCTGTATTAAATCTGTTCTATGTTATAACAACTGAGTTTATATTAATAGTGAATTTTTGACAACAGCTTACCATGTATCATTAAAACTGCAAGAGTTAAATTTACATTCATCACATGTAAATTATCTAATATTTAAAACTGTGATAAATAGTCTCATTCAGAATTACTTCTTGTGAGCAGTGAGGTCAACACATTTGTCATCCTCAATTTTTTTTAAAGGTCCTATACCATGCAAAATCACTTTTTGGAGCTGTTAACCCCCCTTTTCTAACCCTCCTCCCTTAGAACTTGTATTGTTAAGTTATTGTTCGAATAGGTTAAAAGTTGTTTTTGCATTTATATAGGATCTTTAAAGGAAATACTGTACTTTTATTCTTTGAAGGTAGGCATGTGACTATCACTTTACTGGACAAATCAGTCCATATTTGGGCGTGTTGGGTCACTTCTGTACATTTCAAGCCGAGGCAGATGTGGTCCGCAAAAAGGGATCGGGTCGGCCCAAACAAAGATGTTTGGATATGCGCCAGAATGGGTCTGAACCTACCTGTCCCATCCAATGTCGACCCCAGTGTAAAAGGGGCATTAGATCATCACCAGGGGGCACTGGGTTAGACATACTGTACATAGGAATAAATACATAAACTGTATGTAAAGTTGTGTCCCAAAAGCTTGCCATCTTATAACAAAAGAGGCAGAAGTTTTTTTTTTAAATTTTCTTAAAAAACACACAAACTTTAAAAAGAAATTCACAGTGAGTCTCCTAATAACATCTCATTAATTATGAAATATAATTAGTTGGAGATCAGCCTAATGATAAGACAGAATTATGCCTCAGATGCATTGTTCCTAATAATGTGCTAATATTCAAACACAGCTCAGTGAGTGTAAGATGTCTGTCAAATGAAAATAAATTCCTGCTTTTGTTTCACGGCACCCTGCATGGCATCGTGTCTGCCGGTGTGCATGATGGCGTGCCTGTCTTGGTGTGAGCATGCATCATGTTAAGTGTGATGAGGTATACTTATTACCATACATAAACTGGACGTTTGAAGTAAAATAGCATTTAATGACTCATTTGAAGTGTCTAAATTGCAAATGAAATGGAACGTGCCTTTGAAGAGGGAAATGCCATTTTCCAATCAAACATTTTACTGTTGTGAAGGTTAATGAATACCATTAGTCCAGCACCAATAAATTCAGACTTGTATTTCGTCAAGATGCATAAATTAGATAAAGATGCCAAATTCAAAGCTTCATACAGGGAACAGGAGAGACCGCATGGATGAATTGATTTAAACTAAAGCAATATGACAAAGTTTAATGACAAGTAGTTGGTACCTCCAACAACTACTTGATTTGTGATATAGAGCTGGTTTACTGTTTATCTGCTAAAACATTTATCCATTTAAAAATTTGCGTGATAAACATATGCTTATGAAATCCTCTCCTAATTGTAAGTCATCTGAAAGGATATTACTGGTTTCATTACCAAACTGAAAAATGGCACACACAATGTGGCCTCATGACTAAATGCGTGACAATATTTATTTCTGGAAATATTACAATAATTATTCAGCAATTTGCTCATCAAGTTTTCTTTTGAGATGCTAATTAGTTGTATGCTCTTGGCCAATGGCTCATCACTCCTTAAAGTGTCCTGCTTGGCACTAATAAGGTCTGACGTCGGCATTTTCTCTCCTTCATTACTCCATTCAAATGATCATTGGCCTCCTTAATTAGATGATAGTTGAGTTATAGCCTCACTGTAGATTTTGACCTTGAAAAGAAGTTGAGATTTGACAAATAGCATCATGAACAGGAAGCTAATGGCTGGAATGGAGTGAGACTTTGTTTTGTCATTTAAAATGAGTAATATTGAAGACTTTTTAATTATTTTTTGCTTAAAGGGTAACATTTTGTTAAATTGACTTTAGTTAGTATAGTTTTATTTAGTGTTTTGGCACACATTTCCTGTAAAATGTGTAATAAAATGTGTTGATTTTTGCAGTTTAAGTCAAGAGAAAGAGAAAAACTGGACGTGATGAAGGAGGATGCTGGGTTAATCTTGACTTCATGCACAGTGGTGTGAGATATTGGAAATCCTTACTCTCCATTTTTTCCAAGTTAAATTGACTTATTGAGAAATGATAGTGAAATGATAAATTAGATGATAAAAAGCTTTTTTTCTGCTGAAATGCACGGATGAGTTTTTTCAGATATTGACAAACAGAAAAAGCCTGGATGAAGCTCAATACTTAAAAATTACTTGCAATGCATTATTTACATTTCTGTGCATGTACAGTACAGACCAAAAGTTTGGACACACCTTCTTTTCAAAGAGAATTAGAAGGTGTGTCCAAACTTTTGGTCTGTACTGCATGTCTGCATGAAAACTTGCCTACTGAGATGAGAAACAGCTGATTTTAAGTGGGGACCTATTTGGTTGTATACAGTTTGTTTTTGTGCAAAGCGGCTATGATAATGGTGCGTTCACACCGGCCACTTTGTCAACGTCAAGCAACGCTGATAACGCTCCAAATTTGACGGGAAAGTTGAAGCTCACAAAACGCCTGCCAGTCAGAGCGCATAGGCGTTAAAGCTCGTAAAGCCTGACCGAAAAAGAGCGCGAAGGCGGGGCTTCCTTTGTTATCGGATGTTCGGAGCTATGGCGGATCATATTGTGACAGTGGCTTGGATTTATTTACTTCATAGATCTAGACAACGTCGACGTCAGGTGCATCAGCGCCGTTTGTGGATACACCCCATTCTTCAGATGCGTTCTGAGTTTGGTGAGTTTAACCATTTGCTCCAGGAGCTATGTTTGGATGAGGTTTGCTTCCAGCGCTACTTCCATCTGTCCCGCTCCCAGTTTGATGACCTCCTGGGCCGCATCGTTGCTCAAATCACCCACCAGGACACCAACTACAGGCCCTCTATTCCTCCCGAAGAGCGCCTGTCCATCTGTCTACAGTAATGTTATGTATGATTTTTGAAATCAGCGTTTTCTAGACTATTTCACATAACATTATTCACTACGATGAGACGCTCTGATTGGTTGACATGCCGCTTCAAGAGCGTTATGAGCGTCAAAAGTTCAGCTAGCTGAACTTTGAGCTTTTCAAGCGTCAACGCGTGAAATGCCAGAAAATCTTGAAAAGTTGCCGCTCATAATGCTCACAAAGCGCCGCAGAGCCGTTGACGTCTGTCTGACGCCCATCCACCATAGACTTTACATATAAACTTACCGCTTATGAAGTTGATGGTTGGGCCGCTGTGAACGCACCATAAGAGTCAACTCCTCAAAATGTCTGAGGGCGTGATTTATCAATATTTCAAGTAAAGAGTGCAAAATTGCGTGTGCCGCAAAAATTTTGCACCAAGGGCGTGTTCCTGATTTGCGGGTGATCTACTAAGACTGATTGCGCAATTGTTAACTGGCGCCAAAAGCAATATTCAAATGAGGAGTTTGACGGCGCTACTCTCTTGCGGGCGCAAGAAAGGCGTAAACAGAAAATGAATTTCAAGCCATTGGAGCTTCAAATATTAGCAGAAGAGGCAAAAAATATATTGTTGAGCTGCAGCAAAGACATCTTCAGGCTCCATTCTGTGATGATGTGGAATGTTGTGCAACACACAGCAAACAACAGGGATCAGAGCGACCTGGTGTGCAAAGTTCCCCCCAGTGCGGTCCAAACACCGCCACTTGCTTTTCAGGATGCAGTGCACTCCACAATGTTTCTCATGCGCATGTGGGCAAGATTGTATTGATGTTACTCCCCAGCAGTCGGGTTGAGTGCGGGGGGTAAAGGGGGTCTGTGCTATCACCTTAGGAATAGATCACAAGCTGCTATTAAGGAGGCCCTTCCATTAAAAACTGTTTTTCTGAGGTTTCTGTTGAATATTTTAGCTCCACAGGTCTTCTTACCTTCATAGTGGGTGTGAAAACAGGTCAACGACTTCTCTTTCAGTTTTAATCTCTCAAACTACAGAGGTGGCGATAACACCTGAGTTCTCCCGAGTCCGAATGGCCTTTATCTGTTTGGTCACAACTCCTTTGTTTGTTAGTATTCGGCATCTCCCCCAGTTGAAATCACGCCTAGCATGCTGCTCACTAAAAAGCTGTAGCATAAGACGTAGCAAACAGGAAGACACGACGTCTGACGTTGCCATGCGCAGCAGGGCAGGAAACAGTATTCTTTGCTCTCATAGGCTAGTTTGTTAGCCAATCAGAGTCCAGCAAATTCGAACAATGAATATGAATAAGCTGCTGCTCGAGGCCTGACGGAAGGAGCCGGAACCACCCAAAGTTTAATGCAGACAGATTGAAAGGTCTGTTAATAAGTGTTTCCTGGCGTTTTTTAGATATGAAATGTTTCATATTACTGGTTAATACTTAAGAAATAACCACAAAGTCCTGAAATTTGTATGAAATGGCCTCTTTAAATTCATAAATGTGTGGAATGATATTAGAATAACGCAACACATGCACCCAAGAGACATGTCCATATTCACCATCTCTTAACCTTGTAAATATAACACTTTTCCTCAGAATGAAAGAATCGTGAGCCTGGATAATTTGCTACAACGTTTGCATCACAAGTGTTTGGAAAATTAATGTATTTGCTCGCATAACACTGCATTCAAAACCTGTGACACACACTAGACAATCTACCCTGGGAGACGCAACACTGTCACAGTGTGCTGGAATGAGCCACGTGTCTGTCTGTGTCCTTCTCATTGCAACAAACAGTGCAGTCATTTTTGCGCCGAGTTTAGACATGCTTTTAAAAGGCGGTAAAAATATGTGCAAAATTAGAATCCAGAAACAGTTTCAGGTTTGATAAATCACACTGCACCTGTAATGCCCACTTATTTACATGTTCTCCTCCCAATATTTTGCTTCCTCTGACAGAAATGCCCACATTGCATATTAATCAAGGGCAAAGGCGCAAAAATGACTTTGCGCGTCTGACGGCAGGTTTAACAGGCACAGTTATTCCTGTGTGCCGTTAGTAAATCACCTGCTTCTTGTTTTTGCGGCCGCTGAGCGGTTTGTGCCTGTTTTAACAACCGCAAACCTTTGATTAATCAGGCCCTGAGAGTCTTGTTCATGAGTGATGGCTGGATGGAGTAGGAGATGGATCAACGTACTTGGGCCTCATACCCAGTGATGAGGGTGCTGCTCCGGTCTGTTGTAGTCAAGAAGTCTGTCTACATTCCAAACCTCATCTATTGTCATGAGATCTGGATCCTGACTGAAATAATGAGATTCCAGATAAAGGTGGTTGAAATGAGCTTCTTCCATAGGCTGGTTGGGCTCAGCTTTAGAAATAAGACGAGGAGGGAGTCTAAGACCTACCCAGACACATAGACAAAGACAGACAAACATACACAAACAGTCCTACACATATACAAGCATGCATTCCCACCCTTATGCACACATGCGCAACTCTACCATACACACCAGCATGGACAGAAATCAAAATAGACACCACAGACATACTTACACTCCCCCTACACACTCTACACTCCCTGATCTAGGTACCAGTACCCCCAGGGTGGCAACTAATCCCAGACCCAGGAGTTGATTCCTCCCCTTCTGAGGCAGAGCAAAGCAGACCACCAGGAATGCTGCCTGTCACAGACCACCGCCACCCACCTCTGACCCTGACTAGATGGCCAGGTCCTCCAGCCCCAGGCGGCAGGCAGAGAACAGGGATGTGAGAAGACCCTGCACTTCACTCACCCTCTGTCTAACAATATCTTATGCCCCTTTATTAGGGCCTTTCTCCCCCCACCAAGCTCCCCACTGCTTACTGGTTCCGCCACCAGCTTATGCACTGGGGGCTTCTAGAGTTTGGGGCTGGGTGCTTGGGGTGCGTACTGGCCTTCTCCCAGTGGCTGGCTGGTGGGCTGAGCACTTCCTGGCTACGTCAGATACCTGCTTGGGGGCGGGGGGCTGCCCTTGGGTCTTGGACTTTGGATCTGCATCCCGGGGTGCTTGGGGGTGGCTGGCTACTGGCCTGTGGGATCATCACTATGGCTCCCTGGGGCACCTGTACTGCAGTTGCAGGGCAACTGCTCTGGAGATTGCCTATGGTCTTGTATGGGAGGAGGCTTTGGTTGATCCTGCGATGGCCTGCCTAGGCTCTGCTGCTCTGGGGGTTGGGACCTTGATAACTTGGGTTTGGGTTGGCCCTGTGGTCTTCTTTGAGGTCTGGGGGCTGGGGCTGGGGCTTTTCACACCCACTGTCAAACAATTTTATGGAGAAACCTTATGGTCACAGGTGGGTCCATGCACACAGGTCCTGTGTTGATAGGAGTTATGTGGGTCAGTTTAGAAACACCTGTAGGATGCATCAACAGCCTCATTTCTGATTGATCAAACTGAAGAAGCGTGTGTGTATCAGTGACTGTTTCTGATAGCTTTACATGCCCTGGGGTCATAAAACTACCCAGGATTTCCTCTCTCTGTGAATGGATTATGTCCTTTTCGACACTTAACGACGGTTCACTCGAGTCTGGTAAAACCCCCCCACTGTGAAAACAGTTTTCAGCAGAACCTGGTCTGGAAAAAGCCCTTTGAAGCCACATACCCTGCTGAGATAATTTACAGCAAATGCGAATGTGTTTAGAAAACCTCCTTTTTGTGTTTGTATAAAGCATCCTGGTTTGCTTCAAACGTCAGACAGAATGGCTCCGAGTCTCACCCAAAAGCACCCCCTCTTCAGCCACGATGACTGACCCAGACTGCTTCAATACACATATGAACTATTTAATGTGATCACAGCTAATTCAATCACTCCTTTTTTCTTTACAGGTTTCAAACCCACATCTGTGCTCTGAAGGAATGTTCACCCAGTTTAACTACAGTGATAAAATGATTTGATGTATATCTGAAAACTATATTCAGTGAAACTCTGATAATAAGCATGTGAATTTCAGAATTATTCAACTGTGATCTGATCAATGACTGCAAATCAAAAGTCCTCTCCACAGGAGATGCCTAAGGAACATTCTTTCTACATGAACTAGTGATACATTGTTCATTGCATAAAACGAAATGTGTTTAAATCACTCTCTTCAATTCAGCCCAATCGGCTGGTTCTTTAGATAGAAAATGTTTTATTATTAATTGGTTGATTTTTTCTATGAAGTGCCTTGAAATGACTTTGTCATGAACTGGCGCTTTATAAATAAATCAACTTGAAACTCTTCAGTAAGTCGATATAAAGAGCAATGTAATCTAAATTGATTTAAAATAATGCTTTGATTAAACATGTTACAGATCTTAGGATATATTGAATTAACCTGCAAATCCCTTCTTTACCACTCAGGAACAAATACTGATATGTGTAAAAAGTAATATGTCATCAGAATAAGGAAACACTGTTCATTAATTCTTGTTAAAAGATAAAATTGATGGCAATGATAGTCTTACAAAGAGTGGATGAGCAAGCGTTTTTTATTTGATGTAATAAAAGGGAACCTGTGACCAACACCCAAGGGCCGTCCTAAAATTAAAATTCCCCAAAACGGATTTTTCATTGGCTAAGAGCCCATGATAGCCACACCTAAAGGCGGGGAAAAGAGTCTATAATTAAGCTCGCGCAGGACTCCCGAGTCACTCCCGCACTTCTGTCTAATTTTTATACCTACTTCACTTTTTTCCTTTTTTTTTATATTACTTTTTATACTTCTTTTACTTCCTTTTAGACTTTTTACTCACGTTTCATTTTTATCATTTTTACCTCGTTTTGCGAGTTTAAAGCCTTTTTCTTGATTTTATTTTAACGAACTCCTCGTTTATTAGACACTTAAGCTTTCGTTTTGACGCGCGATTTTCTTTACCCTCAAAGTTCATTTTTCTTTAAATTCGACGCACGTTCAAACACGCAAAGTATTTTGTTTGAATAGTTTAATTCCACAAGATCCAGACTTCACGTCGCCAGCTGGAGGAAGAAACTACAGATCCCAGAATTCTTTCGGTGGGCCTTCGACACGTGACGAGTACCTTCCAGCGACAGATCTCTACCCTGCTTGCAAAGCAGACGTGCAGCCAAACCCAGGAAAAGTTCCGACATTTGGAGAAAAGCCGCTTCGAAACAGACGGAACTCTCTGGGAACTAAAGGAGCGAAAACTCCCAACCGTGCTGCAAAGAAGTAAGAGATCGATTTAATTTAATCCATGACAAAGGATTGAAAACAGTTGTGTTGGTATCTCAGTGGCCCGGAAGTGAAATCTGTGCCTCCATCCTTTTTTTGTCCCCTTTCTCTCACTCCAAAATTACAATTTTTCTTAAATTCAAAATTATCTTCCGTGTTAAAAGAGCATTTTCCATTTCCTCACCCACTCTTACTAGTGTTTAAGATTCTTGAACGTTAGAAAGTCCACTTATTCTAGAAACATACTAAATCTGACGTAATTTCCTGTTCATAGCATCGTTAATTCCATTCCGTGTTTAACTGTTTATTTGTTTGTCTGTTTATTGGTCTGTCTTCCTTGTTGTTCAATAAATATTCACCATAATTTTAATTGGCCGATTCAGTGAGTTTTTATGTGTGATTTGAGTCACTATCTGGACGGACATGCGGCTTCATATTATGAGACTGAAATAAACTGATTAAATATTCTAATATTTAATTCCTTCGAAAGAAGGTGTTGCCCCGAATAACACGTATTGAAGAGGCAAACTTTCATAATACGTGTTCCCCTACACACCACTAGGGGGCTGTCTAAGCTAACTGATATATACTGTTAGTAGAAGAAGAGCCGGAGTATGTACACTTGTATGCTAGTTGCTAAAGAAGAAGAGAATAAAGAAGTTGCTCACAACTACAATTGTTGTTTTTATAAACAAAACAAGACATGGTACCAGGAGTGGACCAGTGAAGAAAGTCATCATGGAAAGTGTTAAGCCGCCTGGTGCCATCAACTGGAACGGAAACGTGGATTGTGAGTGGCGACATTTTAAACAGCCTTTTATGCTGTACCTTCAAGCTGTCGGCCTGGATAGCAAGCCTGATACACGGAAGATAGCACTGCTTCTTATGGTAGCAGGACCACAGGCGGTGGAAGTATATAACATGTTTGTGTTTGCGACTGCACAAGATAAGGAAAAGTTTGACAAGGTGGTAAGGAAGTTTGATGATGATTAGCCCTAAAAGAATGAAACGTTTGAGAGGTACGTCTTTTGGTCGCGTATGCAACAACCATACGTTTTTGACCGACCTCAAGTTAAAAGCAAGAACATGCAATTTTGGACAGCTGCAGGAATCAATGTCAAGCTCATGGTAAAGTTATTTAAACAACTACCGACCGGTCTCTAACTTACTATTTTTAATTAAAGTTTTAGAAAAACTTGTTTTTATTCAACTTAATGATTTTATTAATGCTCATAATGTCCTAGAGAAATTTCAGTCTGGTTTCAGGGTGAACCACAGCACAGAGACGGCTCTTTTAAAGATTTTAAAGGATTTTAGATTAAACTATGATGTTAAAAAGGCGACAGTGTTGGTTCTACTGGATCTAAGCGCTCCAGTTCAACCAGAACAAAACTGAGGTTTTAATTATGGGTCCTGAGGCTCAGAGAGCGAAACCTTTAACAAAATTACAATCACTGTCTTTCAATCCATCTTTTCAAGTGAAGAACCTGGGCATGATTTTTTGACTCTGAGCTGACTTTTATTCCCCACAAAAAAAAAACGTCACCAAAATAGGTTTTTATCATCTAAAGAACAAA
Organism: Pachypanchax playfairii; assembly: GCA_006937955.1. NCBI lineage: Eukaryota > Metazoa > Chordata > Actinopteri > Cyprinodontiformes > Aplocheilidae > Pachypanchax > Pachypanchax playfairii. Next base: position 640,872 of record SSNP01000135.1, on the reverse strand, counting down.
GCCAGAGTCTGCCCCATTCTCTCTTGGGCCAATGCGGAGACGCTAGTGCATACTTTTATCACCAGCAGTATTGATTACTGTAATGCCCTGCTTTCTGGTCTTCCCAAAAAGACTATCTCAAGTTTACAGCTACTACAAAATTCAGCAGCTCGTGTCCTGATGAAGACCAGGAGGCAGGAGCACATTACACCGGTCTTACAATCATTGCATTGGCTCCCCGTATGTTTTAGGATCGATTTTGATTCTTATCAGTGTGTTTCTTTATCTTTATCTTATCGTTGTTTTACACTCATTGTTTTATACTTATACTGTTTTTGTAGCTTTTAAGTGTGTGTGTGTGTCTGTGTGTGGGTTTGTATTTCTGACCTCCTGAGGACCAGTTTCCTGACTTTTACTATCTTTCTGGGGTCCGAGGGTTCTTGTGGGGACCGAAGCCTGGTCCCCATGAGGGGGACTCCCCTTTTTAGGGTTAGGGGTTAGGTGTTAGGTTTATAGGTATGGTGTGAATAGAGTTTTAGTTAGTCTTAGGGTTAGTTATAGATCAGTAATGGTTAAGGTTAGGAAAAGGGTTTGGGTTAGGTATAAATCTAGTTACTAAAATCAATGGAAGTCAATGGACGGTCCCCATAAGGATAACAAAACACACTTGTGTGTGTGTGTGTGTGTGCGGGCAGCAGGGGACGATGTCGCCCCCTGCTGCCCGCTCATAAAAGGAAGTAACATCTACAGGAACAACAGCGCTGAAGAAGGCGGAAGTAATCACGCCGAAACATGTCAGCTACAGGTAATACACCTCTCATCAAGCCTGAGTTTACAAAGAACCTAAAACAAGATGATTTTATAATACTCAGTAAGAACCTACCTCAAGATTGGTCTTATCTTGTTTTGGCTGGGCCGAAGGTCAACACTTCAAACTCCCCTGAGGAGAATGCAGATAGGACACTCGGTTTCCATCCCCTGCTCCCGCTCACTCCAAATGCTGGAGCTGGAGCAGACAGACTTTCCAAGCTCAGAGACTTCCTGACAAAAACATCTGAGAGTGTTGATCAATGACAGTGTTTACATTCTTGCAACACATTCACATAGTCATAATTGCAGACACGCCCCTTCGATGACCTTACCGTGTGTACATGGTATCTGTTCACCCCTCGCTGGAGTGTTTTTTTTTTTGTGCTTCCATCCAGTGCCCCCCTGTGGGCACTGGGTGTAAGGAACCCTTTTTTACCTCCTCGAACCTCATGTAGTCTTATTCAACTTTTTTTTTCTAACACATACTGTAGGTTTATGCGTGCTTATGTATATGTATGTATGTATTCTCCTGTGTGACCTTGGGCTGACCTGAGCAATATGCGCCAGCCTCATGGGCCTGGCAGCCAGGAGAGTGACGTGGCTCCTGTGCTCCTCTCAAGTAAGAACCTTCTCTCACGACTCAGTAATCCATTCCGGTGTGCCAGCCTCTGTATTAACCACCCTCTTGATCTTTTCCATAACAAGCCTGTCATTTCAGCTCTCCTGTCTTTTTCATTTGAACACTGTAAATAAAGTTTTTACTGAAGTTAAGCCTGGTGTCTAATGGTGCGTTCACACCGGCCACTTTGTCAACGTCAAGCAATGCTCATAACGCTCCAAGTTTGACGTTTGAAAGTTGAAGCTTGTAACGCCTGCCAGTCAGAGTGCATAGGCGTTAAAGCTCGTAACGCTTGACCGTTAAAAAGAGCGCGAAGGCGAGGCTTCCTTTGTTATCGGATGTTCTGAGCTATGGTGGATCATATAGAGAGAGTGGCTTGGCTTTATTTACTCCGTTTGTGGATACAGCCCATTCTTCAGATGCGTTTTGAGTTTGAGGAGTTAAACCATTTGCTCCAGGAGCTACATATGGATGAGGTTCGCATCCAGCGCTACTTCCGTCTGTCCCGCGCCCTGTTTGACAACTTCCTGCTTCATTCAGGTACGTCACTACGATGAGACGCTCTGATTGGTTGACATGCAGCTTCAAGAGTGTTAAGAGCCTCAAAAGTTCAGCTAGCTGAACTTTCTGCGTTTTTGAGCTTTTCAAACGTTTCAAGCGTCAAAGCCTGAAACACCCGTAAAGCTTGAAAAGTTGCCGCTCATAACGCTCACAAAGCGACGCAGAGCCGTTGACGTCTGTCTGACGCACTCCATCATAGACTTTACATGTAAACTTGCCGCTTCTGACGTTGACAGTTGGGCCGGTGTGAACGCACCATTAGCGTTTGGGTCCAGCCTTTGTGAAACCATGACACTTACATTTTTAGGGTCTGATTAAATACATTTTTATACAACAGCAACCTCTATTTTCTCGTCTTTGCTACACATTACATAGATCAAGGAAAAATAGTCACCAGTGATTCAAATTAGGCACGGTTGAGGAAAGGTTATTTAGAACTGCTTTAAATCGTCATTCAAATTTTGCTACATGTCGTCATACAAGTGAAATGAACCAGGCACCAGGGGAGTAGACAATGCTCAGACTCTTCTAATTTTCTCATGTCCTACAGATTTGATTTTTAATTTGTTTGATTTGTGTAGCACTCAGTGAACATGTTTCTGTAGTGTGTGTGTGGCCTTATAGTTTCTTTAATTTCTTCAATACAACCCACTGTAAATATATTGTCATGGTTTCTCATTACATTGCTTGTAGTCCAATGATTACTCATTTTTTCCAACAATATCTAGCTGCAGATTCTCAATGCAACTCTTATTCTCCAGCATCTTTATACCTCACTAGTTCAAGGTTTGTTCAGCTGGATTAGGGTTAGGGTAAGAAGTCAGGGTTAGAGGATTAGAAGTTCAAGTTGGGACAGAGTAGGAGTTTATAGGTGAGAGCTAGGGTAAAGGTGATGTGGTACATACAGTGGGGCAAAAAAGTATTTAGTCAGCCACCAATTGTGTAAGTTCTCCCACTTAAAAAGATCAGAGAGGCCTGTAATTTTCATCATAGGTATACCTCAACTATGAGAGACAAAATGAGGAAAAAAAATCCAGAAAATCACATTGTCTGATTTTTAAAGAATTTATTTGCAAATTATGGTGGAAAATAAGTATTTGGTCAATAACAAAAGTTAATCTCAATACTTTGTTATATAGCCTTTGTTGGCAATGACAGAGGTCAAACGTTTTCTGTAAGTCTTCAGAAGGTTTTCACACACTGTTGCTGGTATTTTGGCCCATTCCTCCATGCAGATCTCCTCTAGAGCAGTGATGTTTTGGGGCTGACGCTGGGCAACACGGACTTTCAACTCCCTCCAGAGATTTTCTATGGGGTTGAGATCTGGAGACTGGCTAGGCCACTCCAGGACCTTGAAATGCTTCTTACGAAGCCACTCCTTCGTTGCCCGGGCGGTGTGTTTGGGATCATTGTCATGCTGAAAGACCCAGCCACGTCTCATTTTCAATGCCCTTGCTGATGGAAGGAGGTTTTCACTCAAAATCTTACGATACATGGCCCCATTCATTCTTTCCTTTACACGGATCAGTCGTCCTGGTCCCCTTGCAGAAAAACAGCCCCAAAGCATGATGTTTTCACCCCCATGCTTTACAGTAGGTATGGTGTTCTTTGGATCCAACTCAGCATTCTTTCCCCTCCAAACACGACAAGTTGAGTTTCTACCAAAAAGTTCTATTTTGGTTTCATCTGACCATATGATGTTCTCCCAATCCTCTTCTGGATCATCCAAATGCTCTCTAGCAAACCGCAGACGGGCCTGGACGTGTCCTGGCTTCAGCAGGGGGACACGTCTGGCACTGCAGGATTTGAGTCCCTGGCGGCGTAGTGTGTTACTGATGGTAGCCTTTGTTACTTTGGTCCCAGCTCTCTGCAGGTCATTCACTAGGTCCCTCCGTGTGGTTCTGGGATTTTTGCTCACCGTTCTTGTGATCATTTTGACCCCACGGGGTGAGATCTTGCGTGGAGCCCCAGATCGAGGGAGATTATCAGTGGTCTTGTATGTCTTCCATTTTCTAATAATTGCTCCCACAGTTGATTTCTTCACACCAAGCTGCTTACCTATTGCAGATTCAGTCTTCCCAGCCTGGTGAAGGTCTACAATTTTGTTTCTGGTGTCCTTTGACAGCTCTTTGGTCTTGGCCATAGTGGAGTTTGGAGCGTGACTGTTTGAGGTTGTGGACAGGTGTCTTTTATACTGATAACGAGTTCACACAGGTGCCATTAATACAGGTAACGAGTGGAGGACCGAGGAGCCTCTTAAAGAAGTTACAGGTCAGTGAAAGCCAGAAAACTTACTTGTTTGTAGGTGACCAAATACTTATTTTCCACCATAATTTGCAAATAAATTCTCTAAAAATCAGACAATGGGATTTTCTGGATTTTTTTTCCTCATTTTGTCTCTCATAGTTGAGGTATACCTATGATGAAAATTACAAGCCTCTCTGATCTTTTTAAGTGGGAGAACTTACACAATTGGTGGCTGACTAAATACTTTTTTGCCCCACTGTATGTCTGACTGCAAGTTAAGATCTGAGCAGCCATAACCTGGAAGAGGAATGACAACAGTGATACAGCTCCCATAGTCATTCTTTTATGTTCTGCTACCTGCTGTTTCAGGTTGTATGGAGCCTACCACATTGACTTAATTTCCTCCCGTTTTAAACACATTTAATAGTGTAAAAAACAATAACAGCGAACATAATAAAATTGATATAAGTGAAACAATTAATAACATGTAAAATGCACAAAACAGAAAAAAATTAAATTACTCAAAATTATGACATAGTGGTTGTAAAAACTAACAACATTTGCAATTTAACCTGAGATCACATTTTGAGACAAACTTTGGGATTCATTAAACAATCTCACTGAAACTGAAAACCAAACTCAACAGGAGCATCATCAAACAGTAAAGCATTAGACAAAAGTGTTGGACAAACATACTTCATCAAACTTTAGTCTATGTAAGGCTGGATGAATTGTGAATAAATGGTAAAACACAAAATTAGTTTTATTTACACAGTGGATTTAGGAAAGATCCAGGCTTTTAGATGAGGTTGATGTTGCACGTAAACCAGCTACTGCTCCATCTCCGAGGCAGTACTATCACTCTTCATGTACACCATCACATCACTCCAGTAAGCAAAATCCCCTGAGAAGGGTCTTTTTTCTGTGCTAACATGTGAAATATTGCTTTCCTGGGTGTTCACTCAGGCAAGCAAAAATCATTGCCTCTCTCTGGGTAAGGCTGACAGATGGCCATCCATACTAAGAAAAAAACAAAGGCTTGGATGGCAGAGTGAATAACCAGGTCGTTCCATGTTTTATCTTCTTTCACTCTGTAAAATGGACTCCAAGGTTAACTCCTGCTGCTTCTATTAAAGAGAATGAGCACACAAAACAGGTTGGTTGGACCTTTTTTCAGCCTGTTGATTAGTTTGAAGCTCTCAGCTCTACAGATAAGAAGGATAATTTTAAACATTTATTTTATGATTATGATTTGAGAGCCACACAAGTACCTGGAAAGATATTTCTGACATATTGTTACATTTAATCAGTGCACATAGAAATTAACAACTTCAGACTGAAATGTAATTTGCATGTGTTTGCTTGTGCAGAATAATCAAATCATGCAGTATTAGAGCATGCATCAAGCAGTGGAGACAGTGGTTTTGTTCAGTCTGAAGTAATTGAGCCCCTCTGCCATCTTTTTTAGAACAGTGCCTGACATAACCACTGGTTGTCGAGAGTGTGATAAGCATCAGATGAATCATTTTAATGTTAATTATATGGTAGCAGAACTACATCAGAAAATCCTTTCATGACAGGCAATGAGGAATGTTTAAAATGTCATTAAAAGCATTCCTTTAGGATATTTCAGAAAAAAACAGGACATATGAGTTCAAATAGCTTTGCTCATATTATTATTTTTACAGTCTAGGTTTAAAATAAACTTTTATTTTTATTCAATTTAGTTTTAAGTTTACTTTGTTTTCAGTTTGACTTTGAAAGACTTGATATTTGTAGCATTTGAGTAGATTTCAGTGTGCCTTTATTTTGGATAGCCATCACAAAGATCCCTATTAAAATTAGGAAGATGAGAAATGAGATGAAAAAGCAAGTATTTTAAAAGTCATTTACAGATTAGAGGCATTCTGTAATTTTTTTTCCTCCATCCTTCTTCCAATTCTGGAAGTGCAGAAATATCATTTTGGTGCCAATGATGAGGGTGAGACGGTGATATTGTTTTTCCATGGATACGGTTTACACTTAATTTACAGAATATAAGTTATTGATTTGCTTATCTACCTGCTGAGAGCTTGTCTACGTAACTGCCAATGATCTAATTCCCAAACATTACGACATGCTTATGTCTTCAAATGAAATGGAAGATTGATTTGGAGGATATTATGAAAATCAAAAAGTAATAACAGGAACATTTCAGCACATTTTTGTCCTGCTCATTTAAATTTTGAAAGATCACTGTTGAAGCAGTATGATATAAAAAGAGCAAAGCAATCTGAAACAAAGAGTATTTTATATCATTATAAACCCCTCATATTCAGCATAATAACATCTGATATACAGACTGTGCATCTAATGTTCCTGCACATATGGGGTGATCAGATATAAAGTCTCAGAAAATGATTGCATGAGCAAGCAAAGGTCATATATTTCTACTTGTCTCAGAGGTTAAATTGCAACATTTTGATGGGAAAACACCACTGACAATTGTGATAAAATAAATGTAAAACTACAAACTAATCACTGCAACATAATTTTGCTTAATTGTTGGTCGTGCCATCAAAACTAAGGGTAACGCTTAACTTAATGGTAATATAACCATGGGACGCTGATCCTAGAATTTTTTTTAAAAAAGTATTGTTTTAGTGACAAAAAGGTCAAATTTATTTAATGAAATTTACAGTACTTTTAAGTGTTGATGCTGATCCATGTTTTTAGAGTAGTAGCAGATTATTATGTCACAATACAACAGAAGTGAAGGGTGAAATCACAACCTCTAATATTGTGATTTGTGAGAGATAATTTATATGGAAAATAAATTAAAAGAAGAAAATTCCAAAGACAGTCCTGTTCATTGCAAAATGTTAAGTAGACACATAACTAACAAAGTTTCATAAAGTAAGCAAATGCAAAGTGTTATATTGTGCGTATTCTTCTATGTTTGTCCCAAATAGTTATTTAAGGTTTTGGACTTAACTGAACTATGTCCACAGTTGCTTAGAACTGAGAAGGACCAAAGATTTGCATTGTCTTTTTTTCATAGGAAAATAATTTAATCTTAGAACACATTTTGAACAGGGCTGTAATTAATTAAACAATTAGAAATTGTTTTTAAAATATGTGGTTGTGCCTAGGGCTGGGCAGTATGACGGTTTGTACCGAAAACTGTTGTTTAGTGTGGTTATATGAATTTTACACATTCCGCTATACCAGTGAATAGCGAAGACAACACACGGAACGTTGGCAGTAGGAACGTGTTTCTGAGGGGATCGAAATCAATGCAACACGCTAAGACCGCATGCACGTGAAAAATAGGCTGTGTCCAAATTCAGGGTCTGCATACTTCTGAGAGTCCCTCCTAACCGGTCTAATGAGGATGGTTCCTTCAAGAGAGCAAAAACCGGAAGTTGAAGTCTTGTGAATTTGGACTCTTCTACCCTTCCTTCTGTTCCTACTCTAACCCTCTGCTTATGTACGGTCACCTAGCAACCATGACGATGCTAAACAAAAGCAGTGAAAATGGAGCGTGAATGAGGTGTCCTTCTTCTCATGTTTATTCTGCAATAAAATGTTATTAAAATGTTGTCTTGTGTTCTGGAAATAGTTTTATTTCTGTATATTACTGAATTTTTGTATGATAAATATTTTCTACAAGTCATTAAACAACTCTAATTATATAAAGTTCATTTTCTTGGTAATAAACGACCCATTTACTATAAAAACAAGGGAAATAAAAAGTAAACACAATGAATTATGAGAAGTATTTCTTTCACTTAGTTTATTCTGAAGAAGTTCATGACATACAAAACCAAAAACTTGATGAGAGCTCTTCATCCCTGTCCTCCCCATCCTCACTGCTGTCTGACTGAGAATAGGATTTATAAATAGATTTATTCTTGTACCTCCACCCCACAGGTTGCTCTGGAGCTTGTTAAAGGTGTTTTTCTGCTTTTTCATCCTTAAAACATGTTTGAAAAAGCTTAAATCACTAAGAAGAAATTACCTGTATGTGTACATACTTACACAGGAGGTATGAACGGGAATGTTTTTAGAGATGTAAATATACAATAAAAACATGATTAACGTTAAAACCAAAGACCTAATTAGACCACCGCTGTAAGAATTTACATTTTTAACCGCTAGATTGTTTTTAACTTACATCTGAATGCAGACTCCTCTCCCTCTGCGCAACCACTCGCTTCGTCCATCATTGGTTTAAACTCTCTGCTGAATTGCCGAAAAGAATTTGTAGAGGATTTGTAGAACGTGAAAGGATACACAGACCCATGCTTAAAATTTGGGGAAAAATAGTATGCATTTTGAGGAAGTATTTGAAAAATCCTTGGAATTTGGACAGTTCTCGTCACGGCAGTTTGACGTAACATCCTTAAAATACATCCTTAAGAGAATGCAGACCCTGAATTTGGACACAGCCATAAAGTTTTGAATGAAGAATGGCTGCAGGCGGGGGCTGTAACAACAACTCACAGATTACAGACCAAAAACAACTTATTCCAAAAAGAGGAGCCACATCAATAGTCCGGAATTTCTTCTGCTTCAAAACGTCAGACTTGGACAAAACAACTATCATTTGCGGTTGCCGACGGCACAAATACTAGCAACTTAACTCAAAGAGGCTGTTCAGCAACAAAAACACGGTACCGTTCATATGACAGTAAATAGACTATTTAAAGCAAATTTAATGCAGTAATTCTTTACTTATTAGAAGATAATGTGGGTAACATTGGTCGAAAAAAAAAATACAGTCAAATACTGTAAAACCAATATAATTTAGAAAAGAAACTGTGATATTAAAATTTTGCCATACGGCCCAGACCTAGTTGTGCCTTTAGTCCCAAAGTATTATTTCAGATGCTCATGTTTACTGGCAGACTGAAAGATGTTCAACTTCAGCTTGGCAGAGTTGGGGATACTCAGCTGCTTCAGGGTGCCTGCTAGCAGCACAGGTTCAGCAAAATGAACCTGATGGTGGTGTCAGTCTGTAAGTTTGCATATAGACAGTGTCACTCTACCTGGCTAGCAGCTGCTTGGTCAACCTTGACAGCTTGTAGGATGATTCAATCTGCTGAAGCTGAACCGAAGAGAAGAACTCATCACAGGAAGAAAGAATTCATTCAAGAAACAGGGTGGTCAAAACCTGAAGAACAAGGTGCTCAAACCTCATGCAGGAATGAAAATAACACTGGAACGAAAAAGTATTTTGTCATGCTGGGCACTCGCATTCAGTCTATCGCCAATGCATCTTTTATTCTTTCCCTCAGTGTGTGTGTCCATCACTCTGTAGTTCTTGTAGGTGTTCTTGTCTCGTGTAGTCAGAAGAAGCTTCCTGTCCTTTGGGATCAACATGTAATCCCCTCAGCATTGATTAACAGTTTGTTACACTGACATGGACAGAGACAAATAATGTCTCCTGGATCTGTCTGCCTAACAATACCCACTGTCAAACAAAGAAAAGATGGTAGACCAAACAGGCAGAATATGTTCTGACATCACTAAGACTAATGCCAGAAAGAGGAGTTTCAGCAATGAGGAAATGGAGAGCTGACCCTGTGAGTCCTCATTGAATATTGTTTTGACCCTCCCAGTTGGCCCTTAAAATTGTTTTTCAATTAATCGCATCCACTTTGCAGAGAACGACACTGACAGATGGCAAGGTCTTTCTCTGGGTTCATGGTGGTGTGAGGAAAATAGTGCTTACTGGTGGGGAAAAGTGAATTTTGGGGGCAAATGATACACACCTTTGAGCAGAAGCAGTGAGGCAAATTTTTAAGTGCTGATCTATTCAATGTGCAAGGAAGCAGGAAATAAGGAAGAGGTGTCTCTGCAGGTTTAGTGGATATTATCCCTCTATGTCAGGAGAGTTTTTGAAATGATGAAGAGATATAATTAAAAAATCATTATCAATTAGTTTCTGAGAAGCACAGGATCATATTTTAAAAGTTAGTCTCTGTCTACAAATACACACATGGAAAGTTTATTCATGTTATGTTTATATAAAACTAATAAGTCGTTATGTTTATATAAAACTAATAAGTCGTTATGTTTATATAAAACTAATAAGTCGTTATGTTTATATAAAACTAATAAGTCGTTATGTTTATATAAAACTAATAAGTCAAAAATAAAAAAAACTGATATTCCAACTTTCTTATCACCTCTTCTTTTTATCTTTTTTGGCTGCTCCCTTCAGGAGTCACTACAGCAAGTCATCTGTCCCCATCTAACCCTGTCCTCTACATCCACTTCTCTCACACCAACCAACCTCATGTCCTCTTTTATTATATCCATATAACTCCTCCTTGGTCTTCCTCTAGGCCTCCTGGCTGGTAGTTCCTACCTCAGCATCGTTTGGCCAATAAACCCACTATCCCTCTTCTGTACATGTCCAAACCATCTCAGTTTGGCGTCTCTGACTTTATCTCCAAAACATCTAATGTGTCGTCCCTCTGATGGACTCATTCCTGATCCTGTCAAACCTTCACTTCCAAAGAGAACAATTATATTTCTGCTACTCTTAGCTCTGTCTCCTGTCCCTTCCTCAAAGGTACCGTCTCCAAACCATACAACATCACTGGTGCAGTTCAGTCTCTCCTACTATCCAACCTGGTATACAAGTCATCATACACCCTTTGTTTGGTCTTTACCACTTCTACTTTCACCCTATGCTGCCATTTCAAATGTATGCTGGTGAATTGAGTGTCAGGACTACTTCACAAGACAAAACAACAATACATCAGAAAAAAAGCCCCCAATGATGAACTGATGAGTGAGGGTCTCAGGCAGGTAAAACCCAGTGTGTAGGAGGAAGACCAGAGGAACCATCTTGATGGGATCAGCCCCCTCATGGTACGTACCACTGACAATTTGAGGAAGTAGTTGATATCAGCAAATCTTGACAGTGACACGAGAAGGCTCAACTGAAGGACAGATCAGAGGCACTATTCAAGGTGTAGCACAAGAGCAGAGACTCATCACAGGAGCAATAAAGACCAGGGTATACCATATCAGACAGGACCCAAGATGCAGACTGTGCAGTCCAACACATAATAGCAGAATGTCGAATGAAGGCAGGCAGAACATAATGAAATGCCATAACCATGGCATACGGTGGGCAGCTGTAGCCTAGTGGGGAAGAGAGACCACCTCTTGTTCAGAAGACTGGGGTTCGATCCCGGGTGCCGGCAGGCTATGCATTGAAGTATCCTTGGGCAAGATACTGAACTCCACAACTGCCCCCCAGGATACCATACAAAATGGCTGCCCTCTGCTCAGAAATAAGGATGGGTCAAATGCAGAAAGTAGTTTCCCCAATAGGGATTAATAAAGTTTACATTATTATTAAATGGCTGGAATATTGTACATGAACATTAGTGTCAAGTAAAGGCAGGAGGCCCATAAGTCATAGTGGAATGCTCTACCAAGAGAAGGGGAGAAGGACTGCATTGAACCCTTAACCTCCCAAGCAACTGGTAGAGGACTTGTGCTTGAAGTGGAAGTACAACCACCTACTCTAACAATGCTTCATGGCAATAAATTTTATGCTACCAGAAAGCCTGTTTATTTTCCCTTAAATCATGCCACATTTGTAAGGAAAGTTGGGTTGAGTAGCAATTTGGTTTTTGGAACAGGGGGAACTACTTTCATGCAGAAAACAGGTAATAACCAATGAGGACTTAGAGTTTGTAGCAATTACATGTGCAGCCCAGTAAAGTTAGGTGTTAGGGCTTTGCATCTATAAATTGTGTAACACATCACATTACTTTAATTAACCATAATAGCATAGATTAACAGACAGAGTTTTATGTTGAAAGGAATGTTAAAGAGGCTCTTCCATTAAAAACATTTTTTCTGAGGTTTCTGTTGAATATTTTAGCTTCCCAGGTGTTCTTACCTTCATAGTGGGTGTGAAAACAGGTAAACAACTTCTTTCAGTTTTTATCTCTCAAACTACAACCTGAGTTCTCTCGAGTTCAATACGGCCTGTATTTGTTTCGTCACAACTCCTTTGTTCGTTAATATTCATCAGCTCCCGTCTAGCATGCTGCTGGCTAAAAGCCGTAGCTTAAGACGTAACAAACCGAAAGATAAGAGACTATGTCTGCTGTTGCCATGCGGAGTGGGGCAGGAAACAGTATGCCTTGCTTTCATAGGCTAGTTTGTTAGCCAAGAGTCCAGCATATTTGAATAATTAATATTATTGAGTTGCTGCCTGAAGCCTGACGAAATCAGCTGAATTTTGACACAGAAAGATTGAAAGGCCTGTAAATCAGTTTTCCTAATGATATAAAACGTTTATATTACAGGTTAATACTTAATAAATAACCACAAAGTCATGAAATTTGTATGAAATGGCCTCTTTAAAAACTTCTTTGGAATGACGAAAAAAAAGTCGAACCTTTTGGAAAATATCCATCCAAAATTTGTCATAAAACATTGCTTTTCAGGGAATCAAAAATCACACTGACAGTCAAACATGGTAATGTTAATGTGATGGTCTGGGGTTGCATTGTTACTTCAGGACCTGGAGTACTTGCTGTAATGGTGGAAACATGCATTCTGCTCTCTTCCAGAAAATCTTGAGGAAAAATGACCGGGCGATTAGTTTGTGACCTTAAACTCAAGCACACTTTGGTTATTCAGCAGGGCAATGAGCATCACCTCTGAATGGCAAAAAATAAATAAACAAATAAACCAGTTTTGGAGTTGCCAAGTCAAAGTCCTCAATTCTAACTGTTATGCTGTGGAAAGATCTCAAATTGGTAAGGGTTAGGGTGAGAGAAGTTTCTTTCTTTTCTCTGACTAAAACAACAATAACTGTGAAGTAACAAATGTTATTTCTGAATGGATTACCAGTAATGTCAATGATGGATAGGATGTGGAGAACAAAAATGCCATAGTTTTGTTAAGTTTACTTTTTTCTGCTCAATCAGTCAGACGCTTTTCAATGCAGGCGCTATCCCTACTAAGGTTTCCACCAGTATACTAAACCCATGGCATGTGCGTTTTGAAAGACTTGTATCAGGCTGCAACCAAAAACACTCTTATTCATGAAAATGTACTTTTAGACCCCCCCAAAGAAATATTTTCATGGCTAAAATATTTTTAGCCTTAAAAATATTTGTTTATATTGTAGTTTAAAGGTACAGTATGTAAGAATTAGACCTTGTCATCAAATTCAATTCCCGTAGTTCATTTAGAAAAAAAAAAAAAAAAAAAACATCAGCTCCAAGTCACTCACCCTCTCTCCTCCCTGATTTTGCAGCAGGGTTGCCAGTTCCACTGTTGATCCTCATTCATTTAGTTTCCCTTGTGTTTGTTCAATTTTTGGGAATGTCTGAAGGCCTATTTGTTCAGCGTTGAATTTTCCTAAGAGTGTTTGAATGCCCCATCATGTGCAGCTCAGCTTCTCAGTTGGAAGGATGTGGTGGTTTCTTACTTTTTTGCTGCTACTCGTTGTGGAATTACAGCTGCTTTTGGCAGCCTTGCAGGCTCACATGTGATTCGTTATGGAACAAGGAAGTCTGGACGTGTAAATAATGATTCCAGTCTGGACCAGCGTTTTTAAAATGACAGAAACTAGCGACCACCCAGCCGGCTGAGATCGAAATCTGTTACAATGTGACTTTATTTTCAACATCGGTGGGACATTGGACTGTTGCGAGTATTTCACTGTAAAATTCTTACACGCTGTACGTTTAATAGTACTAAAATGATAAAACGAAGGAGACATCAACGAGACATCACAACAAACTGTGTAGATTATTTGTAATTTTGACAATACAGGAAAGAAAATGTCTGGCCTAATTTCAGGTATCCTACAATTCTTTTAATTAACACAATTACATACACCAAAAGCCAAGAAAAGTATTTTTCACACTTCACACACAATCAGTATTGAAAAAATTTGTCTTTGTTAACACATCTTTTTTTTTGTCCTCTCTTAAAGGGGTTATGACATCAAAATGCACTTTTTTGAGTTTTTTGGGGTAAATCATTATGTGTTGTGCACTGATGAGGCCGTGTGAACGTCCAAAGCGAGTATCAAAGTTCCCGTTTGTGGGCGGTCCGCTTTGTTTCACATTTAAAAAACGTTTCAATTGGAAAGCACCATTTTTTCCTACGTGGCATTTTATCCTACGTATTTCATAGCGTCCAATAAAAGTGCACAGTGAAGTAAACAGTCCAACCCCCCACCCCACCCCCCCACCCCCAGCCCATACACCGGTAGCTGCGTTGCGCTAGCTTGTGCTGCTGCTCTTGAGAAGAGATGGCTACGCAAACGGGGACCTGTTGTGTCCGAGGATGCTCAACCCATGCTGGAAGTTTACACTCACTCCCGAAGGATGAAAAAACAAGCGAAGAGTGGCTGAAGTTCATTTATGTAGAAGTGCCACGCAGTTACAACCTCAATCTGAAAATATGTTCAGCTCACTTCACGGAGGACTGCTTCCATAACTTGGGTGAATTCAAGTTGGGATTGTCAAAGAAACTGATTTTAATTAAAAATTCTTTACCAACCCTGAAGGAGGCAACCACATCGTCAATACCCGTAAGTTTATTTATTTAATAAAATGCTGCCTTGCCTGATAAACGTTTGTTCGTGGTCTGAAGAGTCCATGATGCTAGCATGTGATAGCCACTCTAGCAACAATGTCCGTGAGCAACAGGTTTATCATACCATATTGTGAATCTATTTTCATTGATAACATCTGACAGCACTGTTTATTCGCTCATGTGGTTTTGAGTAAGTGGTTTAATAATGTGCGATTAGTTGAGTTTTATGTGTTCACCCCATTAGCAAGCAGATATGTGCCCGTTTTTCCAGAAGCAGCGATTACTTAAAATGTAAGGAAAAATCAGGCTAACTGGCATTTGTTTACCTTTATTTTTTTCTTTTTAAAGTATAATTATGTTCTCATACAAGCTACGAAAATGGCACGCTAACATTTTGTCACTGCCTGTTCAGGATTCACCGATGCCACGATTTCGCCACGTTCATTGTCAGACTGAGGTGCACCAGTGTACTTGGGGGACGCAGCTTGGCATGAAAACTTTGGCTCCCAACGTAAGGAGTAAAGGTTCGTAGTGCATTTTTGGCTAAGTTTATAACAAAGTTTAAAACACTGTCAGTGTGCCCCTCGACATGAGTAAATGTGGATAGTGGGAAAGGAAGGAATGCTGAATAAATGACCAAGTAGTAAACAATACATTTATTATATCTATCTTCTATTTTGCAAGAATGCAAAGTCACAATCTTCCCTTTTTAATTAAAAGGAAGCACATGTTAGAATAGCAGAATGATTATCACATTTATTTTTGTGATAATAAAACACCAAACTCCACAACAACTAATGATGGGGCACATCATTGCTGTTTATAATTTAATATTGTAGGCACACAGACAGACAACTTGGCCAGTGCAGAGATTGACACATCAACAGCTGTAGGTGGTGGTCAACCATTTACATCCACACCTGCCAGGGAAGGACCAACCAAACGGCCTCGTTTTGAGCGAGAAGATTTCTGTGAGACTACTGCAGAAACTATTGAGCCACAGGATTCAACATACAATCCAGCTCATTCAGTTACAACTGCAACAGAGGCATCCCAGCTCATGTGAGTACATGGCAACCCCTTGTGAATCTCAGCATCGCTACACAATTGTGTTTGTTGCTAAAATTTCATGCCCTTTTTTTATACTCCAGTGACGCAACTGCCTCTACCCATGAAGACCTAAAGTTTATCGTGTTTGAAAAATGCCTGCTTGAACTCTTTCAACACTGTCCTGTGTGCACCCGTTTGTGTGACGTGATGCCACAGCGACAGGGAACACTCTTTGCTGTGCGACAACGCTGTCCACACTGTCAGTACTTCAGGCAATGGAGAAGTCAACCAAGCTCAGGCAGCATCCCCCTTGGAAACCTCCAGCTGGCTGCAGCTATTTATTTCACAGGTTCTTCCCATGTTCAGCTTGAAAAGGTATTTGGAATTTTTGTAATGTAATATTGCAATGCCTCTGTTGTATCGATCTTTTATCTGTCATGTGTAACATCTTTATTATGTCTATTTAGTACAGTTTATTATATCTGTATCCGTAGAAAAAAGTGAATAGGGACCACCAACATTTTTTTTAATTGCAGGTATTTAGGACAATGAAAATAGCAACATTTGGGTACCGCACATTTCGGAGATATGCCAAGACATACTTGGAGCCTGCTGTGATCTGTAAGTGGAAGAAGGAGCAAGATGAGATGCTGGAATTTCTAAGCCCCAATAAAGTCATACTTGGTGGTGATATGAGGGCAGACTCACCAGGTAAAAATGCCTCCTTGATTAAAACACCTTATTTCTATATTATAAAAAGTATAATTGTCAGTGACATAATTACATATTTACATATTAGTTTTTTAATACCTACTTTTACAGCCTGATTAATTCAGGTGTGACTGACCATTTACGGAGATCAGACATACCTGGATTAATCAGTTCATCCAGTGATGAAAGAGAGGAAACTAGAAAAGCACTCTGAGAGCGCAGACCTTCGTCAAGGGGAGCGCTAAAGAGACGCACTCGCACACGCCGTTGGTTGCTGACACCTGGCTGATTGTTATCCAACATAGCAGTCATGTATCATCACCAAAATTTAATCACTTGTTCCTTGTGGCATTCCCAACAAGTCCTGAACATTTCTTCACAATCCGTCCATTACCTTTTGAGTTATGTTGCTAACAGACAAACAAACAAACAGACTGGCGAAAACATAACCTCCTTGGTGGAGGTAATAAAGGATCTGTCTGAACTTCAGGAAGTCGTGGAGCTGTGCATAGAGACCATATGCACAATTTCTGAGATGACACTGTATAGCTGAGTGTGAAAGAAATTTATAATTGGTCCTTGATTTTTCTTGTTTACAGGTCATTCTGCAAAATATGGCAGCTATACACTTATGAACTTGGAGAGCAACACTGTTATTGACATCCAACTTGTCCAGGTGACTGTAAAACAGTAGTGTTTTATACTGTAGTGTGTCATGTACAATTTTTTGTGTTTGTATCTTTACATGCATCTTATATCGTCTGTCCTGATTCAATGTACATAGAGTAATGAGGTTGGAGGGAGCAACAACATGGAGAAAGAGGGTCTTAAACGGTGCCTTGACCTTCTGCAACGCAAAGATGTTGAAGTGGACTACATAGTCACAGACCGACATCCACAAGTGCAGAAGTTTCTGAGGGAGCAGAAGATTCAACACTTCTATGACGTGTGGCATCTGGAAAAAGGTATAATATAAAAGTGATATTAAAGTGCATGTAGAGCGTAACTTGCAAATCAACTATTTTAATCAGTAGAATAAGGTTTCATGTGTATGTGTAATGTTTCATAAGTTTCATCTGTATGGACATCTACTTTGAAATGTATACGTTTGAAATCCGTGACAACTTTGGGGCTGTGGTAAAGATT
>SSNP01000135.1:586085-623167 GCA_006937955.1 Pachypanchax playfairii | reverse complement strand
TGGACCAGAGAAGGTTGCAAAATGGCATTCAGTAATTAATCACATGCAGAATGTCCACACCCATGAAGATCCCCTTTTCCCACATTGTCTGCATCCCGAAACAGCTTCAGGAAAGAAAAGAAAATGGTTGCAACCAGGTAGGAAATCAGTTTAGCTTTCCATGCGTTATATTTTTCATTCAATAAATTTTAGACTGCATTATAAAATAACTAATCACAACATCGATGCGGTTGGTAACCTCTTTGGAAATGTGTATGTTCTTAGGCTCAAAACCACTATACAAAGTGGAGAAGGTGCTCCTAAACAAAAGAGTTCTGAAGGATGTGGAGAAGCTGAGTTCAACTGAACAGACATCTGCTCTAGAGGCCTTCCACAGCGTCATTCTCCGCTTTGCACCGAAGAATGTGGTCTTCCCCTATATTGGAATGTTATCCAGGTATGTAGTCATACATAAATCTGACTATTGATGTTCGATACCGCTGAATTGCTTTCCGATAAAATACCAAGTACAATGCAAGCCAGTATCAGTGATATCGATACGATCAGATACGTTCAAGAAAATGTAATGTGTTTGGAAACTCTCCTTAAAACAGGCATCATTCAGGGAATCAGAAGCCTTGTCCTCTCTCAGGTTAAACGCTTGTTTCCTTTCTGGTGAAGAATGAAGCTGAAAATAGGTTTTCCCTCCTAATGCTGATGTTTATGATCATTTACAAGCATTAACTCTGTAATCAGAGTGATCGGGGAAGGTTTGCAGTCAGAAACAGGCCTGAATGAAAAATGTGAAAACAGCATTCTCTGGGTGAGAAAAACATTTATTNTTACATATTAGTTTTTTAATACCTACTTTTACAGCCTGATTAATTCAGGTGTGACTGACCATTTACGGAGATCAGACATACCTGGATTAATCAGTTCATCCAGTGATGAAAGAGAGGAAACTAGAAAAGCACTCTGAGAGCGCAGACCTTCGTCAAGGGGAGCGCTAAAGAGACGCACTCGCACACGCCGTGGGTTGCTGACACCTGGCTGATTGTTATCCAACATTGCAGTCATGGATCATCACCAAAATGTAATCACTTGTTCCTTGAGGCATTCCCAACAAGTCCTGAACATTTCTTCACAATCCGTCCATTACTTTCTGAGTTATGTTGCTAACAGACAAACAAACAAACAAACAGACTGGCGAAAACATAACCTCCTTGGTGGAGGTAATAAAGGATCTACCTGAACTTCAGGAAGTCGTGGAGCTGTGCATAGAGCCCATATGCACAATTTCTGAGATGACACTGTATAGCTGAGTGTGAAAGAAATTTATAATTGGTCCTTGATTTTTCTTGTTTACAGGTCATTCTGCAAAATATGGCAGCTATACACTAATGAACTTGGAGAGCAACACTGTTATTGACATCCAACTTGTCCAGGTGACTGTAAAACAGTAGTGTTTTATACTGTAGTGTGTCATGTACAATTTTTTGTGTTTGTATCTTTACATGCATCTTATATCGTCTGTCCTGATTCAATGTACATAGAGTAATGAGGTTGGAGGGAGCAACAACATGGAGAAAGAGGGTCTTAAACGGTGCCTTGACCTTCTGCAACGCAAAGATGTTGAAGTGGACTATATAGTCACAGACAGACATCCACAAGTGCAGAAGTTTCTGAGGGAGCAGAAGATTCAACACTTCTATGACGTGTGGCATCTGGAAAAAGGTATAATCTAAAAGTGATATTAAGGTGCATGTAGAGCGTAACTTGCAAATCAACTATTTTAATCAGTAGAATAAGGTTTCATGTGTATGTGTAATGTTTCATAAGTTTCATCTGTATGGACATCTACTTTGAAATGTATACGTTTGAAATCCGTGACAACTTTGGGGCTGTGGTAAAGATTCTGACATGAATCTAGATACAGTAATGGTAAAATTGCATAAGTGCAATGCAGTTGTAAACATGTCAGTTCAAGTGCAGATCAGCCCATCATAGATTAAAATTTGTACCAGCATCTTGACTGATGACACTGGAGCCATGTTGATGTTTTTTCCTCTATTGCCAGGCCTGACAAAGAAGTTGGATAAGATTGGGAAAGAAAAAGACTGTCATTTGGTGCAGGAATGGGTATGCAGCATTCGAAACCACATTTACTGGACGGCCTCATCATCAACATCTGGACCAGAGAAGGTTGCAAAATGGCATTCAGTAATTAATCACATGCAGAATGTCCACACCCATGAAGATCCCCTTTTCCCACGTTGTCTGCATCCCGAACCAGCTTCAGGAAAGAAAAGAAAATGGTTGCAATCAGGTAGGAAATCAGTTTAGCTTTCCATGCGTGATATTTTTCATTCAATAAACTTTTTAGACTGCTTTACAAAATAACTAATCACAACATTGATGCAGTTGGTAACCTCTTTGAAAATGTGTATGTTCTTAGGCTCAAAACCACTATACAAAGTGGAGAAGGTGCTCCTAAACAAAAGAGTTCTGAAAGATGTGGAGAAGCTGAGTTCAAATCAACAGACATGCGTCAGTCTCCGCTTTGCACCGAAGAATGTGGTCTTCCCCTATATTGGAATGTTATCCAGGTATGTAGTCATACATAAATCTGACTATTGATGTTCGATACCGCTGAATTGCTTTCCGATAAAATACCAAGTAAAATGCTTGCCAGTATCAGCGATATCGATACGATCAGATACGTTCTAGAAAATGTAATGTGTTTGGAAACTCTCTTTAAAACAGGCATCATTCAGGGAATCAGAAGCCTTGTCCTCTCTCAGGTTAAACGCTTGTTTCCTTTCTGGTGAAGAATGAAGCTGAAAATAGGTTTTCCCTCCTAATGCTGATGTTTATGATCATTTACAAGCATTAACTCTGGAATCAGAGGGATCGGGGAAGGTTTGCAGTCACAAACAGGCCTGAATGAAAAATGTGAAAACAGCATTCTCTAGGTGAGAAAAACGTTTATTTTGGACAACATGTGGACATGGGTCATGATCATTGGTAACTTGTTGGGTGTCCACCACTGCCTTTCCTTTCCTGCTCTGATCAGGATTTCATTACATACTGTAATATGACAAACTTTGACAATGGCAGGCAGAAGAAAAAGTAGTTCCTACAAACTGCTGTAATTTAGACAATATTATGGTATTCTAGTTACTTTCCACTGCATTCTAGTTTGGGGAAACCCTGTATCCATATTTCAGTATTGATCTGCACATCACTAAATCTGACATTAAAAAGTTATCATATATGTTGTATATACAGTGTGTGTGTGTAAAAATCGCACAAACTTTATTCCTACATGTTTTGTCACAGCAATGATGACTTCTGTTGTAGTGGCATCAATAGATTAAAATGTGTCTAGATGTTACTGACTTGCCAGAGCCAACCTTCATAGATAGCAGACATGTTGGGCCAAAGCAGGGCTACTTTTACTTTTATTCTTATTTTTATTATTCAACTTATATTGTTCAATTCACTCTGTTTTTTCAAATTGATTCTATAAATTTTAATTGAGTAATGTCTTTGTTTTTTGTGGATTTTGTATTTTGTGAAGCACTCTGGGCATCTTTGGCTGTGCAGATGTGCTATATAGATAAACTTACTAACATTTGCAGCTGTTGCCCTGGCATGTGCATTGTGAGGTACTGATGTCCAGTAGATTTGTACCAACTATATACTGTATGTATATAGTGTGTTTTTGTTTTATCCAATAAAGTGATTTGAGCAATGCTTCAGTTTATTGATGGCAAGTTCAAACGTTAATAAATACAAAAAACTTTTTGCTAATTATTTAGGAGATATTTAGTTTTTTTTTCTTTTGTTCAGACACAAAGGAAGGTGTTTATTTACCTTGACATGTTCCAACTAACCATCTGCAGTCTTCCTCTGAGGTTTGAACAAAAGAAAACAAATAATTTTTTAAACTGGAGACATAATTAGCCTAATGGAGTTATTCAATTGATCATCATAGTTTACCTTTCATATCCTGTAACTCTCAGTGGGCCATAGTCTTGTCTAAATCTATTGAGCTCCACCTGGAGTGTATAGACATTTAAAACTGCAGGTTCCATGCCTGGGTGGTTGGTCATACAGTTTATTGGAGATGCTGTTTCTCTCATGCGCCGCAACACCTGTACAATGAGAATATCAAAGTATATCAGCGTACCATAAACTGCCAAGCTTTAGACCGTTGCCTTTTAATCATGCAAGATAACATCTTACTTGTGGTATTTCTTTGCAACACAGATTTTCTGTTTCTGTTGGCATTTGGACACAGTTTCCACACGAACACCTATAAACATGCAGAATCCAGAGCAGCAAAATGTTCTGCACTTTGGCATATTGTAATAATTCAAAAAGGCATTCAAATCTGGTTAATTCATGATTCACACAAAGTCTAGGCTAGTAAATTCGTCGTGTTGGCCAGTGGATTACTAATAACATCTTTCATCCTTTGACACATGTATTGGGCTATATTCATTCCAGGCAGAAACAGTGTAGCCTAAAAGCAAAGCCAAGTCATGCTAGATAACGTTATAGCAGGAGATTATACCACATGAAAAGGGGTAGAACATGACGAATAGTGAAAACTATCCAATACAATAGTTCTGTTGATGTACATGGGAGTATATTCTATTAGCCTTATCACTGCGAACTTTAAAACATAATCAAGTTCGAAATGCGGTACTATGCACTGCTTTATTGTCATATAGTTACAGTACGTGTTGTTATTATTAGCCATTAGCATTTACCTACATGTACACACTAGATGTGTGGTACTTATATGAAGTTGCTCAACATTTACTGCTAGGTAAACGTTTATTTTACTGCTGTGCAAGCTATTTTTAATTTATTTTTTTTTCATACTATGAAATTACTGTTCATTGTTTCTTTTTAGTGCACATGGGTCACTGGCAATTATAAAATTATGTACATTGAAAATTACCATTCAGAAACAACCATGTCCAGGAGTCTTCGCGCAGATACTGTAGCTCCGTCTTCCTCAGAAGACGTTTCAGGCTCGAACATATACGGTTGTAAACATCCACTCGCCATGTTACTGGACTGTTGACGGAGCCGAGAAGAAAGGCTTGCTGCGGGCAAGGGCGTATGAGGGCGTGTTTACCTACCTTCCCAAATATGGTTGTAGCCAATCAGAGCGAAGTCAGCCAGGGAGACCCACATATCATTAACGAAAGGAACCGTGTTGCTGAGAAGAGGATTCTGACCTGCCCGTACACCCCCGCCCTGTTAGTTTTTTAATCAAATTCTTTTGAGAGTTGACATATGCAGGCATATCTACTACATGAAATAGCTTTACGCCAGTTTAAACAGTGATGTCATCTCACCTTTAAGAAATAACCACAAAGTCATGACATTTGTGTGAAATGGCCTCTCTTTGAAAAGTGGGAAAGCAAACTGCTAAAGCAAACTTTTGAAAAATGCAATAAAATGCCTTGAAATTGTCTTACTAAAACTGTGATTTCAGTCCATCAGACAATTTTAGTAATGATGCAAAGATTGCTCAACACCATCAAAACCATCCAATTTTTAGAGGAAAGCACAGCGACTTGAAGAATGAGCTAAAATCCTTGTGGCTACATGTGCCGAATATAAAGACATTCCTCAAAAAGCTTGCATCATTTATTGGTGCAAGCAGTGTTCTATTATCATCTATTATATGTTGTGTGGTGTGGTGGTGTATGTGTGTGTGAAACTGTCTGTTTGGGGGGATATACTCCTGGTTCGGTATTGCTGTTGGTTTGCACTAGTTTCAAGTTTGCACTACATATTCAAAGAACAATGAGGGGACTTAGAAATGACTTTTAACTCCACAGTAAATTTGTTTGATAAATCTAACACTGTTACATGCAAATGCACCCACAGGCTGTTTGCTTTAGATGATGTTAGTCATTGCTGCCTCTGAATCAATGCTGCAGTGTCCCAACAGGAAGTTTTTATAAGTTTCCCCTTTGTTACTTAAGTTTTGTTTATCTATATTTAAGTAAGTTCTATTCCACAAAAATGTAAATCAGTGAGTTTGTTGTGGTTACATGTATAACTCTTTTGTTTAAATATTTGTTCAGTAATGCCGGGCGGACACTGTGCGATTTTAGAAATCTGACTGTCGGGGAAATGCTCCCACTGCACGACCGGGTTTGTCACTCGTGCTCTATTTGACCCTACGACATGTGTACTCATACTGTATGACTGCTGTCAGCCACGATTATTGACAACCACGACTACTTGTCTGTGTCAATCGGTGTGTGATGGCACGACGTGCTTGAGTGTGAACAACAAAAAACAAAGGTTCCTAGTTCCTATGACAACCACAGCGTGCCTGACAACAAGATGGCGAGCTGGCAGAAAGTTGTTGCAGGTGTGTGCGCTGAAACTAAAAAAGAAAAGAAAAGGATTTGGGTACGTGAATGGCTGAGGAGACGTGGTAGGTAGGGGATGTCCATCCTTCATCAGGAGCTTGAGGTAACGTTAATGTTAAACTATATCAGGGGTGGGCAACTCCAGGCCTCGAGGGCCACTATCCTGCACATTTTAGATATTCCCCTGTTTCACCACACCTGCTGCAGATGAACAGGTCGTTAACAGGCTTCTATAGGACTTGCTGAGAGGTTGCAGATTTGAATCAGGTGTGGTGAAACAGGGGAACATCTAAAATGTGCAGGATAATGGCCCTCGAGGCCTGGAGTTGCCCATCCCTGAACTATATATTGTTTTACAGTAGCTATGGTAGTTTCACTTTAAAATCTTGAGGTAGGTTCTTACTGAGTGTTGAAAAATCATCCTGTTTTTGGTTCTTTTTAAACTCAGAGTTCTTGAGAGGTGTATTACCTGTTGCTGACATGTTTCGGCGTGTTTACTTCCACCTTCTTCAGAGCTCTGAAGAAGGCCTCTCCTCACGGCCCCAGGCCGTGCAGCAGACTTTTTGTCTTGGCCTCCATGCCGACCCTCAGACATTTTTTGCCCCACTTTAGTGGTTTCCAGGCCACTTTCAGACTCTCTACGCCTAGGGCGCCTTTGGGTTTTTGTTTTTTTTTTGTTTGTTTTCCAGGTTGGGGTTTGTTTTCTCCCTCCTTCCTTGCCTCCCACCTCCCGCCCGGGTTGTGTTTTGCACCTGAGTTTTTCGGTGGGGTTTTCTTTTTTGGACGTCCAGGGGCCGTCCCTTGGAGGGGGGGTACTGTCACGATCCATGTTCTGGGTGACAGTTTGTTGTTTTTTTCTTGCCCTCCTGTAGCTTTCCCTTGTAGTTTGATTATTGTGTTCACATGCAGTGCTCCCAATTCTCTTTGTTTCTCAGCTGTTGCCCGTTACCCTCTCTCTTTTCTCCAGGTGTTTTCCATTCGGGTTGATTGCTGTCCTTTGTGTTGTGGGAGTATAAAAGGGTGTGTCACTTATGTTTAGGTTGTCAGAGTGTCGTACTATGTGCTGTGAGTTTCTCCTCCTGTGTCCTCCCCACATGTAAGTGTTTTGCTGCCTTGTCAGCCTTTTGATTTCTGATTAAACATCTTAACTTTGAGTTTTGAGCTTCCAGTGCCTGCCTGCATCTTGGGTCCAGCCCCAAGCCTTCACAGCACCATGACACCGACAACCTTACGGTTACCAGACAACCCGCTCTACCGCCTGAGCCACGGCCGCCCGAAAATACTCCTTGGTTTCATTTTCTCATTTGAAAAGTCTCCTGTTGCATCCACTGTTTGGTCCGCTGTGTTTTTGCCTGCTTGCATCTTGTGCCACATCTGGAATCTGGTGATTTTTCAGTGTCTGATTCCCTTTGTTTAAGTTTTGTTTTGCTGGCTCAGCACCTCTTTTTGTTTCGTTATTAGTTTTTTGTTTGTTTTTTCATGACATTGAGTCTCCATGTCTTCTCTACATTTAGGTCCTCTCACAAGCACGTTTTGACATCTGAACTATAAATAGAATGAAAAGATTTCAAATAAAGATGGTAATGTCCCTTTCTCCAGCAACATACTCTACCAGTCAAAAATTTGGACAAACTTATTTATTCATTTGAATGAGAATGTGTGTCCAAACATTTTAATTACGTTAGTTAGTGCACATGGACTACATCAAATGTGGGCATTTGACTTCACAACATGAGCATACAGTATGTACCTTCTGTCATGGGTTCAGCTCACTAATCATGCTGATTTGTCACCAGCCCTGCGGATCACACAGACTCTGATAAATGGGGAGAAGTCCTACCTGTTCACTACTCAGTCATCGACTCAGTTCATGGCAAAGAGTTCACGCAATGGCTCCGTCTGTTCTCGAAGGTCCCAGACCTTCCTGCAGCCTCCCCAAGATCCTCTGTCCTGCTCACGCTAGCCTGATCATATGCACACCTCTCCACTCCACCCAGCCACCCCATTAGCCGAGACATCTTTCAACCAACCTGCAGCTCTGAGTTCCCACGCTCCATCTGCCTGCCTCACTGTCTTAGCTTGTGAGCTGCTAATAAAGACTTTTGCACAAATAACCCTGATAGTCATGTGTCACCTTCTTTATATGGGTGTTAACTGTCAGAGAATGTTTGCATTCATTACAAATGATGACTGTGTTTGGATGAACACTGAAAGGATTTGTAACCTCTTTATTCAGCGGGCCCGGATATAGGCATGGGCAAGGAGGGGCAATGCCCCCCTAAATGCCGTGACTGCCCCCCCAAACCTAATGGCAGGCAAAAAAACAAAATTTAAAAAATATCTGTAGGAAAGTGGTCTGAGCGCTGTCTGCTCTCTGTCCCTCCTTCAAAGTAGCCTCTGATTGGTAGATACATAAGGAGGGCGTCACTTCAGTTCCTTGCTTGTGGTAAACCTGAACTCCACATCTCATTCTCACAGCAGAGTTAGCAGACACAGAGCCGTCAGCAGAGCTCAGCTCAGCCGCTGTTTCGAGTTTTCCTCTGCCGTCTGTCACCGAAATTATTTGGCTACTTATCCCAAAACGCGTTCTTGTTCTCTGAAAGAACTTCTCTCCCTGTCTCTGTTGCGCTCTCGTAGTTTTTGTCGGCTAATTTGAGCCGAGTCACTATGCGCAGATTTCTAGTTGCTAAAGCTACTACTGGCAGTTGTAGCGAACTGATATAAGCCATGCTGTGTGCAGAACTGAAGATATGAAAGAAACAGAATGCACAAAAAGATATTAAAAAAGGAAATGAATAAAAAATGAAAGGATAAAAAGATAGACAGACAGACATAAGTAGATAGAGGAGAAAGAGACAAGCCAGACAGATTAAAAAAATAATAAAAAAAACACAAAATTTATTAAAAAAAAAGAAAAAAAAGATAAATGCAGCCTCAACGGGACAGCAGCCAGTGTCCTATTTGTGCCGGTCCCAAGCCCGGGTAAATGCAGAGGGTAGTGTCAAAGGGCATCCAACATAAAACCTAAGACAAATCAAATGGATCAAAGGAGAAGATAGATAGTTAAACTGTTATGATGATAGCATAGTTATTATAGTCTTCTATACGTCTGAGGGGTTAGGGAGGATTTTACACCTCAAAATATTTGCCCCCCTGAAAATTCTGCCTTCACCCTGTGGTGGGGTTGTCTAAATCCGGCCCTGGTGTATATAGTTGGACTGGATGGGAACTTATAAAATACAGAGAAATCAGTATAAATCTGGTCTGATGGATATTACATGTGAGGTACCTCGAGGATCGGTTCTGGGTTAAAAAATGTTAAAATGTACATAAATTATATATGTAAAATAATATTAAAATTTGTAATGTTTAGAGATGTTACAAATATTGGCTGCTGTGGATCTCCAGCAGGTTTTGGGACAGATGACAAAGGAAATAGAAAAAGAGAAGTACATTTCTTGGTGTAATTTTGGACCATAAAAGCTGCTGGAAGCCTCATATTCGAGGGAAGTTGGCTAGGCCATTCTGGGAAAAACTAAACATTTCTTGACTTAGAAAGCCTTTTATACTTTCTATTGTTCATAAATTCTGTCTGTGGAGAAATACATACAAGGTAAATGTACAAACAATAAACATCATGCTGGAAAGAACAACCAGAATGATCAATAATGCAGAATATAAAGATCATGGAAAAAAACACTTAAATAAAACACAAACTATTACCTTTCTGGATTAGGTTCAGTTTAAAGCAGCACAAATAATAGTTAAAGTAAGACATAACATGGTTTTTATTTTGAGTCTGAAAAGAAAATTTAAAAGAAAAAATGAATTTATAAAGGTTTTGTGTAACAGCAACTCTGAAAAAGATGTGTATTTCAGTATCAGGGGTTAAATTTTGGAACAGTCTGGTGACCTAAAAGAAAGAATATATAAAAAATTAATTACAAATAAATACAGACTGAGAACAACAGTTTTATCCAAGAATGGCAAAAAAAAATAAAGTTTTCCAAAAAGGCTACCTTTTTTGTAGAGATTTATTTGGCATAGATAACTTTTGTTAATTTTGTTTTTTTCATATTTTTGGTTTTCTTTCAGTTTATTACACTTTTTTTTGTAATTTATAAAGATGGGATTAATTAGGATTGGGGTTCTGCCTACTCCTCTTCAAACATGTGAAAAGATGTAATCATTCATTATAATTTTCATAAAGACAAAAAAGGTTTGAAATGAATAAAAGTAATTAAGAAATATCTAATGGTTCACAGATTATATTTCTAGATTTTATTTTAGTGAGAGGTGTATGTGTATGTTAACATGTATGTTCATGTCCATTGTTTTTTATCATGGCTATAGGATAAAAAGTAATAGGTACAGAAAGCAGAGGGAATCATAAATTCATTTCCAATGAACCCTGATGGTTTTTAACTGGCTGACAGCTGGTAACATAAAGGTTTCTATAAGTGAATTTTCTCAAGCTATATTTCTTTTCAGAAATTTCAACAGCCTGCCACTCTGTGAGACTATGCAGCTACTAAATACTTCCCCTGACAGTAAATCATTCCATCAATGCTTTAAACCATCAACTGTTTCTTTTCTTTTGTGGTCACTGATAGTTTTAGTGAGACATGTTTTAGTAGCTTCTCAATGTATGCATGAAGTTTCAGGCTGTACACTTCACAGAGTTTAAAGTGACTATACTGCCCACAATTTAAAATATAAACACAAGAATATACATGACCTTAGTATCAATGAAACTGCAGGGCCTTGTTAGTTATCCATTTTTTACCCCATTAAAAGACACTGTTTTGACACAACATCACCTCCATTGTTTAATTGGCTGTTTCTTGGTACAGTCAAAGTGCACTGAGAAACTGTGATTTACCTCTCAATCAGTTCCTTAAGAATAACAGCCTAGCTCTTTTTTTTTTTTTTTTTACATAAAATTACAGCCATGCACACATACACACAAAGATACTAATCTTGTGATTACTCACATTACTATATCAAAAGGAAATCAAGATGAAGTGCTATAACATGGAGATAGATGAAAGAAGGAAAACATGTGACGCCTGTTTGCACTGTCAGTTTGACTGTGCTGTCTTCCAGGCTTTTAACAGTGAACAGAGTTAAAAATGAATCAATCAAGCTGATATTTAAACAGCTGCTCCGGCTCTGATCGCCCACATGATTTGGAGTTTTTTTTGTCCTCTTGTATTTCTACATTTTATGATATCTTGAAAATCACCAGGAGACATACGGTAATGAGAAACATAAATTTAAAGGCTCACACAGAGGAGACAAAGAAGGTTTTTTTTTAGTTTAGTGTAAAACTGCTTTTTTAGTGGCTAAACTTATCAAAAAACAATTACATATGCTGCTCAACCTCTAAACTTTAAATTCAATACACAATCATCTGTTTTTTTCATCAAATTCCAGTAATTAACCTTTCACAGTAGCTATGTAGTATGCCCAAATTACCATTATGTGACAGACAAAAGGGGACATATTTTCAAAAGACAGCGAGTGTAGTGTACAGACAAGGGATACAAAGTAACAGAGCAAAACTTAAAACAAGAAAAAAGAATTGTAAAACTGTATAAAAATAAGGCTCTTATGAAAACATTAAATAATATAATGATTTTTTTACAACACAAACCATTTATAATTGGCGTAAATTAGGTTAAAACAGACGACTCCAAGGGACGCTAATTGAGGAACCACTGGAAGCCTTGAGAGTCTCCTTTTTGAGGGAGCTGAGCTAAAAGAGTAAAACCTTTGAAAAGAACTTAACTTGCCACAACCATTACACGAGTTCATGGAAAGACAGATGGATCCACTAGCAGTGTAAATAATTTAACCATTTTTAAATTTCATGCAAGAAATATGAGAATTTAGAGGGTGGATTAGTAATCACAATTAAAATTCATTGAATGCTAAGCACTACTTAGTGGTTTGATTAATTGGTAATTTCCTGCATGAGGGCAACATCATCAACCACAGCAGGTCCATCAGTATAACATAAAAGACCCTGTACTCTGGAGGAGCTTAATAGTGTGACTTTAGGACATTAGGAGGGGCCGTAAGTGTGACTGCGCATACTGTTTTTGTGTCTGTTCTCTGTTTTCACTTACTATATATGTGATATACAGTGGGGCAAATAAGTATTTAGTCAGCCACCAATTGTGTAAGTTCTCCCACTTAAAAAGATCAGAGAGGCCTGTAATTTTCATCATAGGTATACCTCAACTATGAGAGACAAAATGAGGAAAAAAAATCCAGAAAATCACATTGTCTGATTTTTAAAGAATTTATTTGCAAATTATGGTGGAAAATAAGTATTTGGTCAATAACAAAAGTTAATCTCAATACTTTGTTATATAGCCTTTGTTGGCAATGACAGAGGTCAAACGTTTTCTGTAAGTCTTCACAAGGTTTTCACACACTGTTGCTGGTATTTTGGCCCATTCCTCCAT
The DNA here is from genome assembly GCA_006937955.1 of Pachypanchax playfairii. NCBI lineage: Eukaryota > Metazoa > Chordata > Actinopteri > Cyprinodontiformes > Aplocheilidae > Pachypanchax > Pachypanchax playfairii. The sequence continues at coordinate 610,308 of SSNP01000135.1, read as the reverse complement.
GCAGATCTCCTCTAGAGCAGTGATGTTTTGGGGCTGACGCTGGGCAACACGGACTTTCAACTCCCTCCAGAGATTTTCTATGGGGTTGAGATCTGGAGACTGGCTAGGCCACTCCAGGACCTTGAAATGCTTCTTACGAAGCCACTCCTTCGTTGCCCGGGCGGTGTGTTTGGGATCATTGTCATGCTGAAAGACCCAGCCACGTCTCATTTTCAATGCCCTTGCTGATGGAAGGAGGTTTTCACTCAAAATCTTACGATACATGGCCCCATTCATTCTTTCCTTTACACGGATCAGTCGTCCTGGTCCCCTTGCAGAAAAACAGCCCCAAAGCATGATGTTTCCACCCCCATGCTTTACAGTAGGTATGGTGTTCTTTGGATCCAACTCAGCATTCTTTCCCCTCCAAACACGACAAGTTGAGTTTCTACCAAAAAGTTCTATTTTGGTTTCATCTGACCATATGATGTTCTCCCAATCCTCTTCTGGATCATCCAAATGCTCTCTAGCAAACCGCAGACGGGCCTGGACGTGTCCTGGCTTCAGCAGGGGGACACGTCTGGCACTGCAGGATTTGAGTCCCTGGCGGCGTAGTGTGTTACTGATGGTAGCCTTTGTTACTTTGGTCCCAGCTCTCTGCAGGTCATTCACTAGGTCCCTCCGTGTGGTTCTGGGATTTTTGCTCACCGTTCTTGTGATCATTTTGACCCCACGGGGTGAGATCTTGCGTGGAGCCCCAGATCGAGGGAGATTATCAGTGGTCTTGTCTTCCATTTTCTAATAATTGCTCCCACAGTTGATTTCTTCACACCAAGCTGCTTACCTATTGCAGATTCAGTCTTCCCAGCCTGGTGAAGGTCTACAATTTTGTTTCTGGTGTCCTTTGACAGCTCTTTGGTCTTGGCCATAGTGGAGTTTGGAGCGTGACTGTTTGAGGTTGTGGACAGGTGTCTTTTATACTGATAACGAGTTCACACAGGTGCCATTAATACAGGTAACGAGTGGAGGACCGAGGAGCCTCTTAAAGAAGTTACAGGTCTGTGAAAGCCAGAAATCTTACTTGTTTGTAGGTGACCAAATACTTATTTTCCACCATAATTTGCAAATAAATTCTTTAAAAATCAGACAATGTGATTTTCTGAATTTTTTTTCCTCATTTTGTCTCTCATAGTTGAGGTATACCTATGATGAAAATTACAGGCCTCTCTGATCTTTTTAAGTGGGAGAACTTACACAATTGGTGGCTGACTAAATACTTTTTTGCCCCACTGTATGTGATATATATCTGATTCAGTCTTTTACAAAACGTGCTTATTTGCATCGCCAAATTAAATAAAATTTGTAATCTACAACTGCTATTATTGCAAATATTTGCAGGTTTTTTGTATATTTACCCAATCTATATAAAAAAGCATAACACTTGTATATGACTTAAGTCTATGAACGTATTACAACGTAGCTTTAAACAGCTGAATAAATGAAACATGTGGTTGACATTATTCCATTTATCCTAAACACTCAATAAACTCCAGGATACAGCTCACTGATCTCCAAAAAGTTTACTGAGAACCTTGTGAAACTGTAAAGGATAAAATAAAAACATCTATTATTAATAATCTAATCATTTCACAGTTTAGGGACAAATATTTTGAAATAACAAATGCAACCTTGTAAAATTATGCTAAAAATGAAGCTAGCCTGACATATTACAGTCCTGCTGGCATATCAAGCTCTTAATACACTTTCAAGTCAAATGTGAGTAAGGCAAGAAATGATCCCCAAGAAGGAATTGCAGCCAAAATATCAAATTTCTGATATAAAACTTGCAAGTTTTGAGCTACATCACTTTAAATGAGCACAGTGTTGCTAACTTAGCAACTTTGTCGCTATTTCAAATGACTTTTCAGACCCCCTTCGTGACTTTTTTCCCCTAAAGTGCCTAGCGACAAATCTAGCAAAACTTATGACCTGCCTCAGCTATTTTATGTATTGAGCTTTGTCGCCGATGTTTCTTGCTTACATGTCAACCTTGAGAACTCAGAATTAAGCCCTTTTCATACAGGCCATGAAAAAAGGTAATGTTACCGGCTTCGTCCGTTGCACTTTTCTGTCTGAAAACGCCGTCACGGTGTTGGCCCACATAATCTGCTCCAGGACTTATTTTGGTGAAGACCTAGTAAAAAAGAGCGGACATTCTGGTGGATGGTGTTTGCATTCAAAACAGTGGCGTGTCTGAAAAGACAACTACGATTAACGACCGGATCGGATTGGCTGCAAATATTCCCGAACGTCTGTCTGAAAACGGAAATTTGGAAGAAAGTTGGCTCCGGGAGATTTTCGGGAAGGGCTCTGAAATTCGGGGGTTTCCCAGGAAAATCGGGAGAGTTGACATGTATGATTTCTTGCAGATTAGAGCTGCTCAGACCATACGTCCTCCCAGACACTCATAAAGGGAATGATGTGCGCATGTGAATGCAGCACAATCACGTGACATTGACGAACCAACCATAAACCTTTGTCAGTTCGGCGGCCATCTTACTACAGTGAAGCTCTCTGACAGACTGTGTTGTAGTGAATGGAAGGTAAGTGATCTGTATAAAAACGTATCTCGGTGAAATCTTGACAGATTTTCAAATGGTTTGCTGTTTTACTGACATTTTTAACGTGGCTATGATTCTGGATAGTTTAAATGTTGAAATAGCAGTTTTTCTTTATGAAAACAAATTAATAATGCAGAATAGTGGATCACAGCTACTATAGCACGAGTTATCTAGTTATATAACTTACAATCAGTTTGGTTTGTTAAAAACATCCCGAGTGATAATGCAGGACATTTCAGGCTTTATTAACAGTGAAGGTGTCAGACTTTAGTACAGCCTGTAGATGTTCACATCACTGTTGTTTCAAAATAAGAACCCCTCGGATCATCTGTCACCTGTAATGTTATTATACTGAGGATAATCGTTACTTAATGTTTGTCCTAAAGGTCCTGAAAGTGTTGACAATAACTGCAGTAACACAGTGTAGAGAATCGTGCAATCTCAAAAAGCCTTTTAAAAGGCTTATTTGCACAACTTTTGCTTAAAAAGCACAAACGTGTGATGACATCATTAATAATTAGTATGTGATGTCATTTGGCAACATTTAGTGACTTTCTGGGTCAACTGCAGCTACTTTCAGTCAAACAGTTGGAAACAGTGAATGAGCAGCATATTTTGTCATAAAGAGGACTGGGGGAGGACCCAAATGAATTTAATAATACATCTTAGAAGGGCAAAAGCAAGAAGCGGACCGGGCAGCAAAACAACTTACAGAAATCTGGTTTACTCAGGAACCACAAGGAGCTCAAGGAACACAGTAGGATCCAACAAACTATCTGGGACTCAGGTGAGAGTATATACAGAAGAAGGCTGGTCAGAAGACAAGAGACAACTGAGCAAAAAAAGTAATTAACAAACTGAGGCATATGTGTAAAATGGAAAAGCGTAGAAAGGAACCAAAGGAAAACAGACTGGATGAACTGAGCTGAACTCAGTTGACCAAAAAGACAAAAGAAAATAAGATTCTAACTAAAAGCAAACCCACGTGAATGAATCATGAAAAAGCAAGTAACAGCAAAACAAAAACCCTGACTGAAAATAAATAAAGAGCACATGATGACACAAAATTAAACAGAAGACTCAAAACCCCATGAAAATAAAATCATAGGACATACCTGGAAAACAGATGCAGTGAAAAATAAATTTCATAACCCTGACCGATTTCATCTTGAGTAAAGTCGTACATAATACTAAAATATACAATAACTAACTTATCTAACATGCAACACTAGAAACGGGCAAAGCTAGGCAAAAACTCCAGACATACAGCAAATGTCATCAAGAACTATCTTTAGCAATAATGAGGAACAAGGAGTCCCAGAAGTAAAGGAAGGCACACACTACTGATCTCAACATCCATGAGTGTGTCTGGCAAAATGATCTGAGCACACCTACATCCAAAAAAGAAATGTGATTAGGTCCTCAAGATGCTTGGAACAACCTTCATTGTGAGTTAATTAAAGAGGCCATTTCACACAAATTTCAGGACTTTGTGGTTATTTCTGAAGTATTAACTTATAATATGAAACATTTTATATCTAAAACACGTTAGAAAACACTGATTTACAGACCTTTCAGTCTATCTGCATGAAGATTTGGCTGGCTTCAGCTCAAACTCATTAATATTCAATATGCAAATTTGCTGGACTCTGGCTAACAAACTAGCCTGTGAGAGCACGGCTTCATGTTTCCTTCCCCGCTGCACATGGCAACAGCGCATTGAGTATCTTCCAGTTGATACGTGTTTATGCTAACAGCTTTTAGCCAGCAGCCTGCTCAGCGTGGTCTCAACTGCGTGAGTTGATAAATACTAATGAGCAAAGGAGTTGTGACATAACAAATATAGGTTTTTCGAACTTGAGAAAACTCGGGTGTTATCACCACTTGCGTAGTTTGTAAGATAAAAACTGAGAGAGAAGTTGTGCCATTTTCACACCTCACTATGAAAAGTCAATGGAAAATTTGCTTACAGGAAGTAGACAGAAAGTAGTATATCGTGCACGCTTGCACATTCGTGTCATTTATGCGGAATGTCTTGTTTTTAATGATTTTCTACAGTAAAACAGCTAAATCTTGTGTTTATTACTGTGGAAACCTTTGGTCATATGATCATTATTCACACACAAACCTGCCTGCCTACAATGTTTTTGTTTTTAATTGTAAGTGTTTTGTGCTTAAAAACTAGTTTTCTACTTTGTATGTTGTAGAAAAGGCTGAATATGAATATCACAAACTAACAAACTGTGTTCTTTGGAATGAAGTCAAGTTGAGCTAGGCTGTAATGTAAAGGAAGAGTGGGGTCAGCTCGGAACAGACTTTTTGCTAAAAGGTCAATGTAATATGGTCATGGTGGAAACAGTGTCGAAAACTTGTCACAAAACTGGTATCTTAAAGCAGAACTAAGTAAGTTTTTTCACCTCAATAAATGTTTTCTAGAGTCCCTGTGGGGGTAAACAAGGACTTGGCGGGGTGATTCGTGGGTCCCTCTCCTCCCTCCGGGGTCTGTGTCCTGAAAGCAGCACTTGCAACTTTCAGTGGATCGGACCCGACTAATCTCGCAAGAACAAACCTGCTTTATGGCACTCACACTCACGTACATAAATACAAGCATGAAGCCCTTGCCGTTGTTAGCAACGCCACCCTTAGGAGCGCAAAGATGACAATAATACTCACCTGTCGAGACATTTTCTTGGTTTTGTTTTTCTTTCTTCTTGCAGAAGCTTTCTCTGCGTGTTGTTGTTGGGGGGGCGGCGGCGGGGGAACGTTACGACAGTGAGCTTTCACAGGGGACCAGTAGGGGGAGAGCGAGAGCAAAACTTACTTAGTTCTGCTTTAATCAAATAATCTCAATATTAAGACTTACAGACTCCTTCCAGTAATGACTTTCTCAGGGTTTCTCAAGTACAATTGTATTTCTTTTGTTTTTACTCCCTAATTACCCCAAATTAAAATTTCCACGCAGTTGTTCCATAGAACAAGGATAATTACAACTCACATAGTTCACGCTGTATCTCCTTAAATGGCAAGTGCTTTCTTTTTGTGCGGGAATAAAGACATCCTTATACAATACAGCTAATTCTGCTGGTAATAAAAATATCACTGGTCTGACTGACTAGTAGACAGTTCAATTCCCTAAGCACTTGGAAGTAATGAGTTGCTTCAAACACAGACAGAAGAATTACTGTTCTCTGCAATAAATCATATTTGTAATAAATGTGTCTTCTTTTTTCATTTTGCTGCCATCACATTAAATAGTGTCTGAGATTAAAGGGAAGAAAATACATTTTTCCATATCAGCTGAAGAACAGCTCAGTCTGTGGCCAAAACCTCAAGTAGCCCTATCCAATGAGGTCAGACACTTCCTGTTGGAATTCAATGGACATTATTGATGTTCTTAATAGGTTATTTTTATCTTTCTGCTGAGTATTATTGGCCAGTGTTATTCTGGTTGGTGCTCATGGAGCCATAAGAGATTTGACAGCAGTCAAACAGACAGAAGGGCCAAAAGGAAGATGGGCAGAGACTGAGGGAAAGTGTTAGTGATCCCAAGAGTTCAGACATGCTAATCCCTTTGACCAAGCTGTGAGTCAATTATACTTCATTGTCCTTTATCCTGGCACTGATGTCTGAGAATGAAGCTCCTCCGAGGACTGTCAAACACTCATTGATGCTGTCTGGCCTGAAGGGTTCACACTATTCTGAAGACAGTATCAAAGATGTGCAGGTCAAAGAGTGTAATAGTGTAAGCGTAGTGACAAAGATATGGGTTGATCACTGAGTGAGTCACTTATCTTGAGCTCTGAGAACTGACACAAGATGAAGATAAGACTTTTTTAAAAATTAAGCTATAGTTCCTTGGAGTTTTTAAATTTCCTAAAGGTCTAAATTTACCAAAATGTATATATAATGATATCAACCCTAGGTAGATTTTCCATTCCCTTGATGATTTGCATTTGAAGATGAAAAACTTTAATATTTTAAAATTTTAAATAACTTCCATACATGTAAGAAAACAAAAAGAGAAGGTAATTTAATCTGTTATTGATCCAACTGCTGAAACTTCCAGAGTTATAGCAGCAAAGAAAAATGGGATCGAGCAGCGACAAAAAATCAGTTTAATTCACACAGATTGAATACAAAATTTAAAAAAAAGAAATCTCTAATAAATGCTGACCTGATGCACATAAATGGAAAACAACTTTTATCAATTACATCTTACTAGGCAGGACATGGCTCAACTGCTATTTTCAATCCCAGCTGACTCACAACAAACATTTCTTTAGCTACAGTCACATTGTCACAATGGACCATTTCCTACAATCTTCGTAAGGCAGCCTTACAAGAATCCAGTGTTCATAGCCATTTGCAAGTTGGTGGTCAGGTCAATGGTCTTGTTCAAGATTTTCAGTGAATGCCCCATACAAACCCTCTGTGTAGGGCTGCCATATGAGAGGCTTAAGAACAACCTAAGAACAACACAATATTCATGGACTACTGAGATAAAATAGATCACAATGAATTACTATCACTATTACCTCAATTAATTAATGTGAAAGCACAAAGATGTGAATTATGGCGAACATGCTGACAGCTGCCTCCGTTTTTTTCACCTTGAAGTGAAACCTCCATGGGATTAATGACACATTTTTTAGCTCTGAACGCTTTTATTGAAAGACAAAACATTCACATATGTACATAATCGTAACTTTTGGGCCAACAGTTACTTTTTTTGGTTTGCCACCACCTAAACCAGGCAGCAAAATACCGAAAGAAAGCACTGGTTGAAATGTTCTGGCACCAGCTTTTGTCTTCTGAGGTCGGAGCCGCTTTTCCTTCACCAACCAAGGCTGGTCTCGGGCACAGCAGCAGAGTGTTCGTCTGTCTCCCACAAATGTTCTAATCCCACAAGTCGGCGGTGTTTCGTTTTCTTTTACCCGGACAAAAAAGAGGCATCCGTCATCTGTGTGCAAGACTCTCTTGAATAAAAAAGAAACAAAACTTTGCCGACAGAGCTAATCGGCACAGCTAGCTGAAAGCTAACTGGCAGAATTAACGCATCTACAGAGTAAACAACAACATGGCTACATGCCCTCGAGTGAGATCGCTACAAGAGGTTTTCATGAGCTGCTGCATCAAAGTATTTAAAGCGCTTAAAATTAATCATGACTCACTGGTGTCTGACATCACGGATGATCAGGTGTTGTTGCTCCAGTCTCTCCCTTGCTTGGTGTCCGTCTCCCAGCGAGCTTCTCCCCGACCCACGCTGAAGCCGGGCAGAGCTAACCGCTCCACTCTGTCCTGTTTGTCTGGTCTTTCCCCAAAAATAGCTTCCATCTCATCGTACCACTTCCATGTTTGCGGTCTGCCACTCCAACTGTTCTGGTCCTTCATGGTCCGGTAGTCACATTTAAGATTTTAAGTTATTGCTGACATCTTGAATCAAGTAAAAGACCACCATTGTTGATAGCTGAGCGATCAAACTCCTGACATCACATCATGTGATCACAGTCAGGCCAATCAGTGGCTACGACTACATGAGTAGTCAAGTCACTGGTATCAGTTTACTGGACCAATCAGTACACGGGTGGGCGTGCTGGCCGGCTTTGGCCCGCTTCGGATCAAAGAAGAGGTGGTCTGAAAAAATGGGCCGGGAGGGCGCGGAATGACGCGGTAGAGACCAGAGAAAGGCGGTGAAAAATGGTCCACATGGGGCCAAAGTAAACTCAGCCGTGCCGTGTTCTATTGATGGAAAAGGGGCATATGACTGCACCTGCCCGTGAGGGCCAGGCCCAGGCTTGGGCTCAGAATAAGGCCCGAGCAGGGCTCTACACCAGATTCCCATTCTCCTTTCTTGGTCCTCTTGCCACAGTTGAATGACAGCAGCGGCTACAACCTCTAGAATTTTTTCTTCTTTGTTCTGCAGTTATAGTCTTCTCACCATCTTGGAAATTAAACTTTATCACAAATTTTTAAGCAGATGGCATGATGAAGACACAGAGTTTAGGATTAATTGAGTGGCTGTGAGATTGGTGTAAATATACCTTAGAAAGGTTTCAGGGCACCCTTATTGAGTTCTTTTCATTTTGTGATGGTGGTTAATTCTAAAATATAGGTAATAGAAATTGATTTTTAAGTCAATGGATGGATGGAACTGAGGAGTATCAACAGCTAGACTTTTAAGGACTGCTTCTTACAAGTGTAATCCCACTTGAAATATGATGAAATGTAAAAACTGTGTTTAAAGTAAAATGTCCATGTTTCCTTCATTACTTTAACAGCAGCAATAAAGTCCCACACCTACTATAGGAAGATGTTTGTGTGGTGGTTTCTATTCTCAGACAGTTGTGATGATGAAGAAAGTGGATTCAAATGAAGCAAAATAAAGTTTCCTGAAGTTAAAAACAGCAGAACTAAAACCTATATTGTACATTAACTCGTACACCTCTATAACAAGTTTAAACAGGTAAAAAAGTGAGTCCTTTTGTTCTAGACATTATGTGCTTGCTACATTTATTATGACCTGCTTTTGTGAGAAAACTGCAAGTCTGTTTGGACTTTTGTGGTATACAAGGGGATGTAAGATCCCAGCCAACCAGCAGCAGATTAAATAAACATACGGTAGAGACAAATGGTAAAAAAATGTAGACATAATACAGTCAGTGAATCAGTCGGTCATGATCTATACCTACTCATTCCTGTTCAGGGTCATTGGGAGCTGGTGCAAGAGACAGTGTTACATTCCTGGACAGGCCGCTAGTCCTTCACAGACATAATAAACAACTTTAAAAAGTGAACACTGCCCCAACTCCTACCACTGATATTATTGCACAGTGTTTTTAACTAATATACAATTAAATGTTTTTCAATCTTCATCTTAGAAAAAAATGATTTACTCAGTATGACTTTAAAGTAAATTCTCATTATTTTAGCTGATGCTTTTATCTGCCTGATATTCATTTGTTAGTGTCATCAAGAATGCTTTATTTATACTTTTATTTAATTTTTTTATGGTAGTTTTATGTAACATTCCATTTAAATATGCATTACTTAAAATGTTAGTTTAGGTGCTTTGATGTGGGTTTCAATGAAAAGATGGTCGGCCGTAGCCTAATGAGGAAGGAGATCGTCTTCCAATTAGAAGGTCAAGTTTCAGTCCCAAGTCCCACGAGGTTACGTCTCAAAGTCTCCTTGGGCAAGATGCTGAACCCCAAAACTGCCCCCCAGGTGCTGTATAAAATGGCTGCCCTCTGCTCCTTATGGATGGGTCAAATGCAGAGTAATAATTTCAGATCATTAAATAAGAAATTAAATGGATTAACAAACATCTATTTAAGTATTCATACTCTCAATAAATCTCAAATAAAATAAAGTTTTCTCTCTAATGTGCACATTATGTGGGCAGCTGAGGCTCAGGCGGAAGAGCAGTTGGAAATTGCAGCAATTGGAAGATTGGTGGTTTGAGCCCTGTTTCCCCCTCCACATGTCAAAATGTCCTTGGGCAAGACACTGAACTCCATATAGCCTCCTGATTTGCACACTGGTGTGTATGAGTGTGAATGCAACTTGTACTAAAAAACATTTAACTGTTCTGTCTTCCCTATGTTTTGGGGGGTTTATTACTTGTTCGCAGCTCTTATTGTATGAGCAAAGATGTCAAACTGTTGTACTTTTCCACTGGTGGAAATGTTATCAGTCATTTTCTAAACCTGTTTGTTCCAGTTCAGGGTCACAGGGAGCTGGTGTCTTATCTCCAGCAGTCACTGGGCAAGAGGTACAGTTACATCCTGTACCGGTTGCCAGTCCATCACAGGGCTACATATAAGCAAACTATCATTCATACACACACACCTAGGGACAATTTAAAGTTACCAACCAACCTATCATGCATATTTTCAGTCTGTGGGAGGAAAGTGGATGGATGAGCAAAAGGCTGTTTATATTAGATTTTCAACATGCAGCCACAGTCTCACGGTTTCCAATTCTTTGTTATTTCTGCATACCACAAAACTGAGTGCATTCCACAGACAGATCATAGTCAGTCTTTTTGCTACACCAGACCAGATATTCTACACTGTGGCAGTCTGATCTTGAATCATTTTAGTTTGTAGTTTAAGTGGCAGATAAGGTATTAAAATAACCCTGATTATGTCATTTGCATTGCACTTGATATTGGACATAAACATGAGAAAAGAACTGCTTAGTGGGTGACACAATCTGTTTCCATGCCTTGGGCTGATAATGAGGCTTTAAATGATGCAGTGTTGGTTTGTTTCAGACCTGCCCTACTTAACCTTCCAATGTTGCTACATATGCAACTCGAAAGGGTTTGTTAAACCACCAAGTCAATAGAAAATCTGCTGATTTTCTCCAAGTCAGCAGGTCAAAGCCATACCCACTGTGTCACATATATCATTAGTAACCACCATCACTTAAATTTATATCTAAACTCATATGACAAGACCAACAGCAGAGGGGGAAGTTAAAATAGAATAATGCTGACAGATGGCCAACAGAGTGATTGAAGGAGAGCAACAGAAAAATAAAAGCAGAAAAGAGGCATCACACTAAGGAATTTCTCTTTGATGGTTCAGTACCAGAGTTAAAATGTTTGGTCTTTCATCTCTAAGTTTTGACAGAAATATAAATGAAAAGTCTCGATCTCTAAAATCTTTACAAACATGTATTTTTGACATCAATAGGAGGCTAGATATTATACTGCGAAGGGAGCATAGTCAAGCTTCAAATGTTGACACACCAAGTCATGAGCTAAAGTTATCAAACCATTCTTTTCCTAACTTCATTTTGAAGCTGGCTCCAAACTTGTAAACATTTCTAAATGATGCTTCCAGAATTGACTACATCTGTCCACAAGCCTGCAGTTGTACCTGCAATTTAAGACTGTGCATTTTGTGGTGTTTTAATTAACCTGATACTCCACTTTTAACTTGATTGTGATGTTTTGTTGTAATACAAAAAGCTGCTCCAAAAGTAAAATGCCACATAATCCCTGCTGGTCACATGTGACTACCTGTGACACATTTGTGCCAGCAGAGCAGCTCAAATGGGAATATTTATGTTCAGTTTTGCAGAGCCTATTTGAATCAGCCATCTATCTTAAAGAAAACAACAGAGAATTCTGCATTCACAAGTTTGTATCTTCTACTGTTTATACATACAAAAGAGAGGAACTATTTGCACATTGCATAACAACACAAAGCCAGAGGGTATATAATTAACTCTATTGTATTAAAACAGAGACAGAGAGTGATGAAAAAGGAAAAGAGTATTGAAGTATTTAAATTTGGGCTCTTATCAAGGATTCAGACCAAATGTGCAGAAAATAACTGAGCCAAAAATAAACTGAAATCTAACTTGAAGCTATGTGTTTGTGTAGATTCTCAGTTGTCCGTGACAGGGCAATCCAAAGAGTTTTTAAAAAAAGGCAACTGGACTCCTTTTTTTCATTTCTTGAATACATTTCACTTTTCATTTGAAAGGCTTCGTCAGAACAGCATTTTGGATGGAAACAAATGGAAAAAGAAGTCCAGTTGCAACTTCTGAACAGTTAAAGCCTCCAATAAAGCCTAGAAATTCTAAAATAATATACAATAAGGAGAGGTTCAGGATCATCATGGATTTTTTTGTGGTCAGGATAGCAGGCAGGAAAGTTCAACCTTCACCCTCTTTTTCCTTTGTTTTGTGTTTTGACCGAGGGTTTTCTTGTCCACCCTAAAAAATTAACCTTGAGGCATCACTAAAACATCATTATACTTCTTAGCATTAGTGCTGCCATTACGGTGGTATAAATTACCATTGCCAAGAGCACTGATAACGCTCTGTGCCATCACAGAGTCTGGCTTTTGGATAGTAATAATTCCTGATAACTGTCTGAGTGCCTCTATGTTTCTTTGTTTCAGAACATATGATGTTCATTTCTCCTACAAAAGATCTGAAGATTGATTTGTGTGGCCACTAAATGCTTTTCCACTGTGTGATGGTCCATCACATATGCCTCTGAGCCTAGAGAATTGGGATGGACCATCACACAGAGGAAACGCATTTGGTGGTAAGATGAAACAGTATTTCAGGTTTCTTTCACAAAGAATTGATACTTTGTGCTCCAAACTTAAAACGATTATCCAGACTGTTATCAGTATTAAGCCGAAAAGCTAGGCTCTGTGATGGTATGTTTGTTTTATGCTGGCGATATATCAGTGTTCTTAGCTTAGCTTATTTCCCCTTCTGTGAAGGCAGCATTAATGCAAATTACTGCTCACAGATTTGAAGGCAACATATGCTGCCTTCATTGTTTTTTTTCTTGGAACATCCAATGATTGAAAAAATAAAACAATTACATTAACCCACATTCTGCACACATTAGAAAGGCGTGATTGTGGTTGATACAGGACATGGAGAGGCCTGCTTGCACCTCTGACTTTTCTCCTATAGAACCAATCTGCAAGTTTTTAATATTGTTATGCTCAAAAACAGGTTTTGGTCTGAACCACATTGTTCAAGTCTTGTTTATTTAAGCAGTTCTGTAGAATTATATTGCATTTTAGAGGGAAATTTTAAAAATAAAACAGAAGTCTAAGGAAAGTTATAATCACTGACCAGAACCAGACTGTTCAGTCACATTCCGTGATTGTCTTGAAGAGCTGATGAGAAAATTGTTTGCAGGTGTGATTCAGCAGCTGCATGCAGAGGACTCCACCAGCAGAACAAGATTGCAGAGAGTGAGAGCCCACCTTTAACTCACCTNATAAACAAGAGAACAAGCTAGAAAATAAGACAAAGAAGAAAAAAGTTGTAAAAAAAGAAGAAGAAAACAAAGAATCAGAAGGCTGCAGCTTCTGAAACCCCTGAACCAGTCAGTCAGGTACCAGAAACCATGCCACATTCAGATTCATTTAAATCCCTTTTCTTTCTCATTCTGATGGGTTCTTGAACTTCAGCTAGTCATTTTCATTACATCTACATGGCTTAATGTACTAAGTTGCTCCCAACTGGCTGATTTGCTGTTTGCATTGACAAGTAAATGAACAAGTGTACCTCATAAAATGACAGGGGGTAGGTTTATATTTCAATTTGAAGAAAATTATCCACTTTTTTCCTTCACCTTCTAGTCTTTTTATGACGCATATTTTCCGTTCTTTTTTTATAGAGTTTGCTGGAAATGCTTGGATTATATTTTGCACAGGCATCAGCCTCAAATCATTTTGAAGTTACAATTGATCAGTGACGTGCAAAATACAGAAAATTATATTTTAAATTAACTCTACATGTACTAGTAATGTCTCTGAGAACTGAACAAAGTTATATTTAAATTGCATTTCTAGTAATTGTAAAGTCACCCTGAATACCTCCAGCTAATTTTGATTGCATTTAGCCCAAGCGGTCAAGGCCAAGTTCTTAATTAACCCAGGCTAAGTAGCATAACACAATAAAATAAAAATATGTTAGATATACTACTTTTCTTTTGATTCTAATTAATTAATTTATCTAAAATTAAAAGACCCTAAGTATCAACATTGTGAAGATGTTATCAACATACACTAGTTTCAAAACGTTTTTATTTATTGACTTTGTCATTTAATGGTGAATGTGCTACTTCTCAATAAAACCCCTTTACGTAATTTAGATCTTATAATTTATATTGAAATGATCTGACCCAGATATAATAGTCAGTGTTCTAAAGTAGGAAGAGGGGATCCAAATAGAAATGGAAGGAGAAAATAAAAGAATAGTTCTCTTTTTGTTTGTGTGAAATTCGTTCCAATCTCTTTTTCCCTGAGAATGTGTTACTGTAAAACACTAACCACATAACAACCATGACTGATTACCATACTTACATGAGAGGATTAAACAAAAAAGGCACACAAACTGAATTGTGGTGCTCATTTTCTGAGCCAGATCTAAACCCATCTCAGACAGAAAAAGAAACATTTAAATGTCCTTATTGACATTTTTTTAACAATAAATCATTGTTATTCAATAAATCCTAGAACAGCTGATTTATTCATGAAGAAGCAAAAAAAGTTCCTACTCTCTAACGTTGCTATGACAAGGATGCAACAATACTCCATCAAAATCACAGTACACCTTTGGTCTATTTCCAACTGTTCAATAAAAAGAGCCAAGATGGTTTGAAATTACCCATGACTGAAGCAGCCATTAGGTAAGATGTCACCATGACCAGTGTCATTCGAAAATTTGGTCATTGTGAGTTCTTTTTTGAAAGCACACAGGAACCCATATAGGAAAGGATCAAATAATATTTTATAACTCACATAACAAATACAAAGTTATGCTGTATTACCAGATCAAAATACCACATCAAAAGTAATTTTTACATAAAAAATTAGGACTTTACCTGAGAAAAAGTCATTTATGCTGCACCATTATTTAAAATCGTGTCCAAGTTTATATGAATTTATGGTGGATAGTGTGTTAGTGTTTAGTCACATGGCAACATATTCTAAAAAATTTAAAAGCCCTCTAACAAACAGTGCTTTCCCTTTCTTCTGCACAGTGATAATTACAGCACATTTCAACTGAAATGGTCTCTGTTCTGTTTAATAACCAGGCAGCTGGGGCAATGTGTTTTGTTATGCTGTTTTAAAAAAATAGATATTCATTTTGTATTGTTTTCCTTCCTTGTTGCATTCCTTAATGAAGTATTGATTTTACAAAGACTCAGATCTGTTAGTTGCTCTAGAAACTTGCTCTCCAGGGCAATTGCGTATGTTGATACTCCTTGTGTGATTCCTTTTCTCCATAATAAAGAAATAGCTATTAAATGTGAAGACAAAAAATTCTGCCTGTAATTATTTAGTAAATCATTCATTTAAAATTTCTCTATTTTTCACCAATTAGCTAGAAGCTTTTCTTTCTCAGAATCCATAGCTAATATCCATCTAATATCCTTTTTTTCCATTTATCATTTTATCATTTAATACCCATTTGAGTGTTGCAAATCTGGCAGTTGCTCCAATAAACTTGTTTTGGTTTATTACTGTAAAGCTAGCAAGCATGCGTCTAAATTTTAATTAGTGTTCAAGGTATACAGCTATGTTCTGTTTAGATAATATGAATTCTAGCTCTTTTAACTTAACTAGAAAAAGTTGAATGCACAAATAATATCAGAACATACAGTATCTCACATGCTCAATGTAGCAGTTTTAAAATTCTTCTGTTTTGTTTCTGTGTGTTGGCACTGACAACCTGTGCAAGAGTTATCCTCACTCATGGCCTGTTGGCTGCACGGATGGGAAAGAGAAATGCTGCAGCATGGTGTCAGCATTCTCATCTTTTTACAGAAACTGTACAAATGTTTGACAATAATGTCTATAATAATCATAATAAGGTCATAATCATCATATAATAATGTCAATAATACTGTCTAGGTTTGTGTACAGAAGCATATATATTTTTATAAATTGGTCAGTTTGTCAATGTGTTAAATAAGACCGGCTCCTGGACTCATTGTGAAAAAGGTACTGGAAGCCATTTCCATTTAGACCCACCACCTATTTGGAGAAAAATGAAAGTCGGGTGCATATAGTGCCAGGTGTCAGTGGCAGGTGCCTAGGCGTGCAGGACTTGAGTGGCATCAACTGATTATTAGAACAAAAAACATCACCTCACTTTCAGGAAAGGAGCCAGAGCTGGTGTGGGAAGTTGAGAGGTACCAACTAGAATAGTTTGCCACATCGTAGGCTCTGGAACCCAAATCCTGGAGAGGAGGTAGACTCTCCTACTCTCACGTACCGAGAAAGTGAGGGTACCTCTCTACAGCTTCGAGTTGGAGGAGGAAATGTTCTTACAATTGTTTTTGTATATGCACCAAACAGTAGTTCAGATTACCTAGCCTTCTTGGAGTCTTTGTATGATATACTGGAGGGGTTGCCATCTGGGGATCCTGTTTTTTTATGAAAGACTTCAACACCTTTGTGAGAAATGATGGCGCCTGGTTCCCCAATGATTCTGAGAAGACAGCCTCCCTAATCTGAATCCAAGCAGTGTTTTGTTATTTGACTTTTGTGCTAGGCATGGCTTGTCCATAAAAAAATGTTTGAATATAGGGCAGTCCATAAATATACCTGTTACCAGGTCACGTGAGCTGAAGGTTAATGATCAATTTTGTAAGTGTATCATCAGACCTAAGAATCTATATTGCACTTGACTTTCTTTGGTCACTGAAGCTAAAACCCCAGTGTTTGAGGAATTTGGAGATGATTAAGAAGGACTTACTGTATGTTTGGCCTTAAAGATGTTCTGGCAAATTGTTTGATGATTCCAAAAAGGAAAGCTGAGCCCATCACAGGCTGTGTTTGATTTGGGTGGAGAACTGCAGAACTGGATTGGGGATATTGTCAGAAGGTGGAAGGAGCACTTTGAGGACCTCCTAAACTTGGTCACCATGTCCTCCACTGAGGAGGCTGAGCCTGAAGACTTGGAGTGAGTCAAAACAATCACATTGGCAGAAGTCACAAAAGTAATGAAAATGCTGACCAGCAGCATGGCACCAGATGTGGATGAGATTTGCCCTGAGATGCGGAAGAATCTGGATGATGTGGGGCTGTCATGGATGATACGCTTCTTTAGTGTTGTTGGACTGGGACAACACCTTTGGAGTGGCAGACAATTTTCAACAAAGGGGACCTGAGAGTATGCTCAAAATATAGGGGGATCACACGTCTTGGCCTCCTGGGGAACATTTACTTCAGGATTTTGGAAAGGGGCATCCAACCAATTGTTAATCATTGAATCCAGGAGGAGCAGTGTGGTTTTTGTTTGGGTTGTGGAACAGTGGACTCTATTTTTATCGTCACAGAGTTGTTGAGGGGGTCATGGGAGGTTGCCTCTTTTGTCCATGTATGTTTTATGAACTTGGAGAAGGTTTTCAACTGGGTCCCCCAGAGCATCCTGTAGGGGGTGTAGCAGGAGTAAAGGGTCCCAGGCCCACTTCAGGCTATCTTGTCCTTGGACAACCAAAGCAAGAGCTGTGTACTTGTTCTCAGTAGTAAATTGAGCTTTTTTCCTGTGTTGGTTGGACTTCACCAAAAAGGCGACTTATCACCGATTCTGTTTGTGGTGTTCATGGACAGGACTCTAGTGCATAGCCATGGTGATGGGGGGCTCTGTTTTGAGAAACTCTGGATCCTTATTTTTAATGGATGATGTGGTTCTGTTGGTATTTTCACGCAATGACCTGGAGCGTACTGGAGCAGTTTGCACCAAGTGTGAAGGGGCTAAGACGAGAGTCAGCTTCTCAAAATTTAAGATCATGGTTCTAAACCTGGAAAAGGTGTAATGCTCCCTCGGGATTGGTAGTGAGTCTTTGCTTTAAGTGGAAGAATTTCAGTATTTTGTGTCTTGTTCACAAGTAATGGCAGGATGGAGTGGGAGATGGACTGACAGATTAGGGCTTTGTACAAAGTATTCAGGGCATTGCATCTGCCTGTTGTAGTGAAGAAGGAGTTGAACTGAAAGGCAAAGCACCAACTGAGAGAAAGAATGAGATCACAGATATAAGCACCTGAAATGAGCAGCTTGCTCTCTAAGGTGGCCGGAATCAGCCTAGAGATAAGGGGAGGTCATCTGGGAGGAGCTTGAAGTAGAGCAGCTGCTCTTTCACACATAACAAAGTCAGCTAAGGTGGTTTGGGCATCTGATTATGATGCCTATTGTTCACCTCCCTTTGGAGGTTTATGGAGCACATCCCACCCGGAGGAGACACCAGGCAGACCCAGAGTTTGGAGGGATTATATATATGCTCTCTGGCCTGGGAACATTTGGGAATCCCCAGGGAAGAGCTGGAGAGTGTTGTGTGGTGAGGGGTGTCTGGGTTTTTCTCCTGAACCTGTTGTCCCTACAACCCAATTATGGATAAGCGGAAGAAGATGAATGGATAATTTTGAATACAAACATACAAAATTACAGACATGAAATGCTGCTTAAAACTTTGGTTTAAACCTTAGTTGTTAGTCTTGTTTTTTTAAACTTCTCCTTAGCATTAAAGTAAAGCAATCAACCATGGCAAGACTCTAAAGAGGAGAATGTTAAAATCAAAGTTCACATTTTCTTATGTTTTCCAATTACCCTTATGTGAACGAAACCAAAATGTGAAAATAAAAACTGTCAAAATGACAACATACAATCACATTTACAGGTCCTATGTGTCACGGTATACTACCAGGGGGGTTTGTTTTGAACTCCAAGAGCGACCCAACTCCAAACACACACATGGGAAACAGAAGTCAGTGAGAGTGAGTTTAATATTACCAGGGCACAAGACAACAGTACAGTATGAAATGTGCACGATGAAAACACAGGACTGGAACTGAGGTGGGGCAGAGACTCGATCCTGGAGGAGAGACTTGTTAGAGGCAAGTAGTGACGACCCGCTGCAGTGTACGGGGATTGTGCGGTGAAAACTCACTGTGAAGCTGAGACTGTAGCTGCGTGAGGTGAGATCCGGAGGCACTGCAGCGGGGGTGGTGCTCCAGGAGTCGAGGCAGTGTGGTGAGGTCCGGGGACGTGGTGCTGTCTCCACAGACGTGACTGTGGCAGGGGTGACAGCAGCGCGCTGACCGGAAAGGTGTGGATCCAGAGGAGACCAGAGACAGACAGGGAGCCAGAGAGGGAGAGCGAGTCGCGTAATACCGCAACAGCGCTGGTGAACCCGTGGAGAGCCAGTCCTCTATATTGGCGGGTAGATGACCACGCAGAGGCACTGGAACCTGGAGGAACGCTCCAGGACACGGGACCGAGAACAGGGAGAGAAGAGCGGGTCGTGGAGCTCACGACCGCAGAACCCCGTAGGGGATGAGTCCTCTTTCCGACGGGTTGATGACCACGCAGAGGCACTCAAAGCTGGAGGAGCGCTCCAGCACACGGGACACGAGAAGGTTGTGAAAGAGTACGAACTGGCGCCTGTCTGTGGTTCCTCCTCTGCTTAAATACCCAGCTCTCCTG
Source organism: Pachypanchax playfairii (assembly GCA_006937955.1). Lineage (NCBI taxonomy): Eukaryota > Metazoa > Chordata > Actinopteri > Cyprinodontiformes > Aplocheilidae > Pachypanchax > Pachypanchax playfairii. The sequence goes on along the minus strand of SSNP01000135.1, from coordinate 590,728 downwards.
AGCTGGGTAATGATCCACACCTGTATCCACTGATGAGCTGCCACGCCCTGTAAATGACAATTAGTGTCACAGAAAACACACACCACCCACCAGCTGCAGAGATCCCAACAGTCACAATGAAACACTACAGAAAAATCCAAAAGCTATCACATAAAACCAAAACAAAACCCCAGACCCTGACACTATGTTAACCGTGTAAATATCTTTTGAAACCTGAAGATATAATTGGAAAGTATGAAAGTTAAATTGTGTACTTTCTGCACTTCCTCTCAATTCACACACATACACTTGCAGACACACACCTAGAGCACCAGACCATAATTCATAATGTGAAACAGATTAAATTGCACTTATTGAGAAGGCAGCTCTGTGTTTCCAGCCAAGTGTGTCTCTTAAAATTGCATCAACACTCATTACATTGTGCTTAATGGGCTTCAGATAAATTTGTCCCCATGCCATTTGGTCACAGCTTAAGGAAAGTGGTCAAAATAGATACAAATTAAGTCATTAGATGAGCTGGACTCACGAATCAGCACACCCATACGCCACTTGTAATTTTACTTTTGAACATTTATAAAATTCATCGTCTCCATTCTGGCTAAAACTCACTAATGAAAATGGCAATAAGTTTGGATGAAAAACTGATAGAGAATCTCATCCCGCAATTAGGAAGGACAATGTTTCCAACATCTAAAAATATTGGCAGGAATTCCTTGTGTCCTGATGTTCCAGACATATGTGACCAATGCACCAAGCCAAGACTTCAGACACTGAGAGTGTTTAAGTCTGCTCTGCATTACTGTTGGCTCCAAACTTATTTTTAGACTTCTAAACTTTTAATTGATTTGTTTAAAAAAGTCCAAAATCACATAATGTCAGATAGATTTGTGTTGCATTGTCTAATTGTTGTTTCTTCTGGTTTTAACGTATAGAAATAACCTTCTATGTAATAAATTCATTTAGAACAAACACAGTAAAGCCAAAACTGACATTAAGAGGTCAGTCATCCCACTGAATAGAACTATAATTATTTACTTCTCCACTTGATCATGCAGCCTCATGTAGCAGGAGTAAATCTCCTGCTGCCTTTCGTCTAAGAAGCCAAACACTCATATGCTTCTCAAATTAGGTCAATAGGGGGCTTAGCACAATTTTTAAAAGCGCTTTGACATTGTATATTTCAGTTATATCTACTGCATTCCAGTCCCGTAGTTGCTGCTGTAATTTATCCTTATTTTTGTTTGTTTTTGTAGTCTTCCAGCTGAGTGTTCATACATCATAAGTGTTGCCATTGGTATGCACTGCTGTGTGCAATCAGAAGTCCTTAAAAAAAATGGAAAAATAAACAACTACTGTATGTGTGAACATTTAACAGATTCCTGTGAGATGTTGTTTTGCAGTTTTTAGTGGTTGGGAGTACAAATGATTGATTAAAACCTTCATAAACCAAAATGTGGGTTTGTGCAAATCAGACGTAAGTCATGAAAATAGTTATGACCAGACTATTAGGGTAGCATTGCAATAGATTGAGACTGCTGGTAAACATAAAATATCTAATAGTGGTGCTCCTTCCAAACCTGGATGACTTAATATAATTGACAGAACCATGAATTCTGCTCTTTTTCAAAAAATCCTGAAGGAAAATGTCCAATTCTCAGTTAATTACCTAAAGCGCATGCGCACTATTAAAAAAACGACAAACAGCCATTGAGCTTCTCATTTGGGGCAAAATCCTCTTGACCACCTTTAAGTACAGATTTAAATCTGATTGAGATGATGTTGCATGACATTAAACAGACCGTTCATATTAAAAACCCTCCAATGTGGCTGAATTAAAACATTAAAAAAAAAAACTGGGTCAAAGCTCCTCCACAGCACTGTCAGAGACTTATGTGAAAGACTTGTGTGAAAAACCTTATTGCTGGTTGGGCCAAGGATGGCCTAACCAGCAATAAGGTTTAAGGGGAACTCTCTTTTTCACAAAGGTTAGCTGGTGTAGAAAGCCTTTTAAATGAAATTCTCTTTTAAAATTGATGTTCTCTTTATTGCTGTTATCTTTATCTGACATTCAGGGTGCATTCACACCAGCCCCGTTTAGTCCGCTTGAATCGAACTCTAGTTCGTTTGTAAAGAAAGTCTGGTTCGTTTGAGGAGGTGTGAACGGGTAACCGAACTCTGATTTGGACTAAACAATCGAACTCTAGTCCACCTAAAAACGTGAGTCTCGGTTCGACTGAAACAAACTCTGGTGTGGCGAGACTGCACCAAAAGCAGGAAACAGACAATATTGTGTAGGCGTCTCAGCCGCCTCGTGTAGTCCTCTGCCTCGTAATCTGCTCATTCTGAGACCATAGCTGCAGAATATTGATCTGGTACATTCACCAAACATAAAAGATCCTAAAACCACCAGAATCTGCTGCTACTCCATGTTTGTTTACGTTTCACTCCCCCACGGCAGCACCAGGAAGTGTATTAACAACGATAAACAAGTAGTGCAGAAACTCTACAGCGCCACCACAGGCGGGGATGAAAACATGCTCCTAAGGTTATTTAGTCCGTTTTGTTAAAGGCAGTGTGAAAATAAACTGCACCAACTAAAAAACACAACAATGTTGCAATTTTGGTCCTTAATCGAACCGAGTCCACCGGACTATTAATCCTCCTTTCCACCGGATGCGTCAGCAGCACGTTACTGAAGCAGCACGTCTCGCTTGCGTATTCTGATTCTTGGCCCTTTCCACCGGGTGCGTATCAGACGCGTAGCAGCAGGGAAGCAGCCGTCATTGAAAAAGCACGAAGTCACGCGAGATTAGCAAAATCCCGCGTGACTTCGTCAGTATACACAACAACAAGCAGAAAAAACTACAACATGGCTCCAAAAGGTTTGTGTTCTATGTTAAGTCTGTTTTAAGTAAATATGAAGGACATTTAATGATTCAGAGGGCTCCCTCGGAGTGTATTTCGGTTTTGGAAAAGTTTACAGCGGGGGTCTACAAAACCCAGTAGTGGAGTGCCATTGTTCAGCAATTGTCTCTGCTTCTCCACACCTCAATCAAACAAGGTTGTGAGAACTATTTTCAACTGTTTTTCAACCTCGATCTTCAAGGTAGACCTCTTCCCCTTTCCAAAATGTCGAACTTGTGACGCGTTTCAGACGCGTAGCGCGTAAAAAACAGAACCGCCGCGTATGTGCCGCGAGATGTCGCTCCTGAGACACGTTCGACTCGTGCTGCTGACGGATGCGGTGGAAAGGGTTCTATTGACTACAGCAGTATCTATCAGCTGCGTATGACGTGCTGCTGCAGTAACACGCTGCTGACGCATCCGGTGGAAAGGAGGGGTTAGGTGTGAATACAGCCTTAAATTTACTTGTTGGTCTGAAACCTTTAAATGTGCAAAAAAAAAGCCGAAATTTATATAAGAAAAAAAAAAAACTTTTTAAAAATACTGTAGTTTCATCAGCTGCCTGTCCCCAACAATCTTGTCTCAAATTTCTTACAGATACTATTAGAGGAGAAATTTTGTCTCAACACACTTAACATAGGGCTTATAAGGCTGTTATTTAAGTTGGAAGGGTGTTCAAGCAGTTATCTGCTGTGGTCAAGTTTCTTCCACATCTCTGGTCTTACCATGAGAAAAAAAGCAGTAACCTCACATAGCAACAGACAATGTGTCCCACCGCAGAGTGTGAGGAACATGTCAGAGCCCCAGGCACTGACCTGGTCTGCAAATTTTCTAGATCAAATCAAAAGTAGAATGACCCAGCTTTGCTGAGACACATCTTTGAGAACATTTTGAAATATCACCAAGTTCATGGAATCTCTGTGAGGTTACATGTCCATAACATGATTGGACTGGGCAGCTATTTAAACAATTTGCACAATTTTAAACAAATTATTTGTATCTTCTGACACAGCTGCCTGGATGCAATTTAAGCAATGACAACAGAAATTATTATATAAAACAATTTTAGGTATTAAATAGTTGAAAGTAAACCTATCTAGGGTCTAGTAAATCCATCGTCCTTCCATTGCCACCCCATCCCCCATTAAATGAAATGGAAACACAAATTAAGCTAGAGGTGAAAAGAACCTCCTCCGCATTAGCTTTGAAACCTGTTCAGATAAAGTAACACTGCTGATGCTGCAGAAGTGGTGCTTTGCCATTGTTTGAACTACTTTTAAAGTCTCTGAGCTAAAGGAATCACAAGCTTTTTAAGACAAAATCCCTGCTGACTGAAATGGAGTTGCTCATTGTTCCTGTTCTTGATAAATCACATCCCATCATTCACAAAAAACTACTTTAAGCTGAATGTTTGGATTCATCTTGAAATGTTCTTTTCAAACCCTAATTCTCCAAATCCTTTATCTAAATTACATCAACCTAGAACTGTCAAAACTCTCCCACTTTGCTTTTGGTTTTATGTGTTGTTTTAACTTTATTTTTTGTTTGTTTAAATTTTTATTTTGAAAAGTTATTATTTACCTTGTGCATCTCAATTTAGTTTTAATTAATGTTTGGCCTCAGTAAATACCACACTACCATGATTTATCAGGTGGTTATTCCCTAAATATTTGTATGTATCCTGACTCTGTCTATCTGTCTTCATTTTTTTTTTTTTTTTTTTTGGGGGGGGGGGGGGG
>SSNP01000135.1:566922-586075 GCA_006937955.1 Pachypanchax playfairii | reverse complement strand
TGGGGGGGGGGGGGGTTACTGGTAAAGGATGTAATAAAAGATAGAAATAAACTTTATTCATCTAATTTAAAACCTCATGAAAGTTTGATTTTAAAAAAGACCTTACAGGTCTAAAGGTGTGCCTTTAAAGAGGCCATTTCACACAAATTTCATGACTTTGTGGTTATTTCCTAAGAATTAACCTGTGATATGAAACATTTTTTATCTAAAAAATGTTAAACACTGATTTACAGACCTATCGAACTGTCTGCCTGAAGATTCGCCTGGCTTTGGCTCAAACTCATTAATATTCATTATGCAAATTTACTGGACTCTGATTGGCCAACAAACCTATGAGAGCAAGGCTTCCCGTTTCCTTCCCCGCTGCACATGGCCACAGTGCACTGAGTAGCCTATATTCTGGCTGATACGCTTTTATGCTAACAGCTTTTAGCCAGCAGCATGCTAGGCGTGGTCTCAACTGCGTAAGCTGATGAATACTAATGAGCAAAGTAGATGTGATGTAACAAATTCAGGCTTTTCAAACTCGGGTTTTATCACCACTTGCGTAGTTGAGATAAAAACTGAAAGAGAAGTTGTTGACCTGTTTTCACACCAAGTATGAAGGTAAGAACACATGTGGAGCCAAAATATTCAACAGAAAACTCAGAAAAACAGTTTTTAATGGAATGGCCTGATGTGTGCTGTCAAGAGCTGGTCACAATGGCCTGTACAAATAGCTGTGAACACACTAGGGATTATTTTTGGGCCATTTCCTCCTTAATATACTAATTCCATAAGGATGATCCTTTAGTATTTTGCTGGCTATTAGCGCTGAAACAAAAACAACATTTTAGCTTGCAGACTAAAGCTTTACAACATTTCCATTGGTAAAACGAATCCCCTTTGAGGGTCTTGTTTCATTTTTACATTCCTGTCAATGTTACAAGGCATTTCACAACAAGCTATTTCCTAGGACACATCTGAACATGCATACAGAAACCGTATCAGATAAGTGAGTGTTATTCTCACCTCTAGGGACAGTATTTTCAGCACATAAAATTTTGCATACAATCATATGCAGACTGCTGAGAATACACCTCAGGGCAATGTTTTTCAGTCGACACAGGACTCAGTTCCTCAGCCAGTCAGTCATTCACTCTGTGATGCTGTTCAAACAGTCAGCCTCCCTGTCCAAACATGTTAATCCACCTACTTCATCCTTGTTCCCATAGATGCTGGCGGCTGTCTGCAACAGCACTTCTGGAACATCCCCAGGCTCAAACACTCATGCACACTTGCGGGGGCATCAGCACTTTCAGCCAGGCTCATGCAACAAATATCCCTTTTTTGCATATTCAAATGGGACACTTATCCAATAATGCTGTTGGGACTTTGTATGATATGGGGGATAGGGGTGGATTTGTTGTTTGGAAACAAAATAAAAGGGGCTTCTGGGAAACAATCAAGCAAAATGTTTCTGTCTCTTTGTGTTCTCTGAAATCAGTAGCTGGAACAGCATGAAGATACTGTAGTACAATTGCATTGCATCTTTACCCAAATTAATACTGTGCCTGTTTGTTGCTGTATTTTTAACACTGATGTCTTGTTGGTTCATAAGACACTGTCAAAACTTAGAAAAAAATTTAGTTCAGATTGCTAACATCTGCTGTCGTTTGGCTATGCAGTCAGATTTAGTGATTGTATCTTAAAATGAGAAAATTGTAAAACTTAATAGTAAAATTAGCTTTTCCTTTTCACTCTACATTCTTAGTGAGGAATCAATAAACATTAGTCCAAGTGTATTTCATATTGATTGTTGAGGGACTTTTAAACGTAATGTATTTTAACATGGTGGTTTCCAGCCTGGGGGCCTGTCCCCTATAGGATGAGAGTGCTACCTGGGAGGGGGTGCATAAAGCTGTAATAGCACAGAGGCTCGTATAATGTTTTACACATGCACAAAATAATAACTCACTAAATGATTACTAGACGTTTGAGTTTATGTTGTATCAAATAATACAGTTAAATGGGGGGGAAGGATAAGTCACCAGGTGGTGGAGAAGCTCACCTCTAGTGCCATCAAGAGGCTGTAAGTAATGTGAGAAAAAGTTCAGTGCTTCACAACATGATCCAAACAAAGCAGTGGCATCACAGTTTAAGTCTTTACAAAAGTAATATTATAGCATATTTTGATATTTTGAAGTGCCTAGCAGATAATTTCTTGTTAAATCTAAGCATAGAGGCAAGTGCTGTCAATGTTCTTAAAGATGAAATGAGTGGACTCAGTGTGAGTGGACTCAGTGTAAAACTTCAGTCTCTACACCCACCTGAATGAAACACTTGATCTTTCTCAAAGCTGAGTCAGAGGAAGCCTGCAGTCTGACTGAACACAGAGTTTCTGGCTACATAAATATATAAACAGCTAAAAAAAAAATTAAACAAATACTTTTCGATCAGAGTACAATATCCAGGCAGACACTTAAAGTTCTGGGATATTGATCTGGACAGTTAAGTGGCAGAGAGGGTATTAGTGTAAGCTGTTTTGGTGTTTACAAAATGAATAAGTGCACTAAAGTGGCAACAAGGAGACTACCCTAAAATCAAGAAAGGTTTTGTAGGTGGCCACAGTCATTCTTTCCTTCCTCGTGTTTTTGACGGCTTTTCAGTAGTTTTGCGTTAGACTTAGGTCAGTGTCATTACTGGTAGAATGAAGCAATACCTGGACCCCAGCACCTTCTCAAGGACATAGAGGAGTTTCCAGACAAAGGCATTTACTCTAGGACCCCTGTAAAGGGCTGTGAAAGGTCCTGAACCCATCAGCAGGACCACAATCTACTCCTTTGTTTCTAATAATTTGGTCAGAGAAGTTCACACCAGTGGCCCCCTGGAGGTCACTTTTCAGGGCTCTGGCAATACTCATCCTGCTCCTCTTGCACAGACTTAATGAGGGTGGCTTCAGGGCCTGATGTCTTCTAGTGGGTCCTGTGCTCACTGCCTAGTGGATCATGCATCTTGGAGGTTGACTGGAATTTGTCATCTGAAAAGAGATTATTTTATTTTTCTCTGATATTCTTGAGTGCTTGAGGCCTGTAAGTAATGTCACTGCAACTAGCCGTGTCCACTCTTCACTTCTTACCTCTGAGCCTAGAGGATTCACTTGCTCTCCTCTTCTCTGCCATTCTTTGGCTCCTTAGTTTGCCTCTATGGTCTCTGGAGTCCTCTTGATTCTCACCAAACTCACAAGAAAGAAAGAAACAAAGTAAGCAAACAACCTAATTCTACCATATACTAGGGACAAAATAACGACCTTGAGATCCACATTGACTCACATCTCTTCTCCATTTCCAGATCTGCTCCAGCTGTTCCTGTATAAAATACAATTGTGTCTTACTTTGTACAGTCATTTTGTCTGTTAATTTGACATTTGGTTCCAAAGTCCATAATGACAGAAGGTTCTGGGTTCAGCTGTCGTCTGGGAACTCACGTTCTCTCTGTTGAAGTGTGGGATTTCTTTAGTACTCAGGTTTTTTACTGAGACACGGCTAAAGGAGCATATCCAGGACTCCAGCGTGTCTCTGCCTGGCTTTCAAACAATACGGGCAGACAGAGATTTGAAGAGGAGCAGCAAAAGAAAAGGAGTTTGTCAGCTGATCACATCTGCAGTCACCTGTTGGGGAGCAGCATCAGAGCAAGTGACATGAAGAGGCTGAACAGATGGATAAGGAGGACTGATTCTGTCCTGGAGACTGAACTGGTGTCCCTTGAGTTGATTGTCCAAAGGAGGATGAAGAACATTAACTCAACAACAGAGTGTCTCAGTCAGAAGATTCTTCAGATCTGCTGCAGCACAGACCGCTACAGGAGATCCTTCCTGTCCACAGCTAGAACCTTCTACAATGGCTCCCTGAAGAAGAACTGAGCTACAACAACACTTAATTTCCCTTCGGGGATTAATAAATTATTTTTGATTTGATTTTTGATTTGATTTGATTTTCAATGCAGTACATAAAATAGTACAATACAGATGGACATGTTTGGTATGAGATGTTAATAATGTTGATACCATTGTCGTATTTTAAATAACCAACATTTTCTTAACCTTTACAAATCATACAAGCAAATGTATAAAAAGGTCCCAAATTTGAATATTCTTGAATATATAAAAAGTGGTATTTTAAAAGAGGTAAAGCTCTTACATTGCTGAACTCAGCGAGGTCAGTTCCTGACCTTGCTCTCTGCTTTTGATATCAATTTATGTATCTTATTTTTAGCAAGGAATAAACTTTTTTAATATAATTTTAAAACATCAAAGTTGGAAAAAATCTGCTATTGATTTAATTTAAATTTTATATTTATAATGTTTTGGTTTGATAGCTGGACTCAAATGCCCAATAAGGACATGGTCAGTAATTTTATAATGTTTATTAGGGGAACCACACAGAGTAGATAACAGGTCACTGATGAGGCCTTCCATTGGTGACAGATATGAGAAGAGTCCTGAATCAAGCACAAAATCTTTTTTCAAAAAAACAAAATCCAAATGGCAAACAGGAGAGGGTAAGTACGTCTACAATCAGATACTTGATAGATTTAGTGACTTACAATATAGAGAGGGAGAAGGCTAGAAGTGTGGTTAATCAGGCACAAGGTAACTCAAAGGTAATCCAGAAATCCCAGAAAAGGGAAGCAAAAGTCAAGAGGCAGAAATGGGGCAAAGCACAAAACAGACTATAACAAACTCTGAACTGATGGTACCACAAGTGAACAAAGAATCGGGCAATGAACACGAGGTAGGACAGAGCTTATATCATTGCCCTCTGCTCCTCAGAGATGAGGATGGGTTAAATACAGAGTACCAATTTCCCCAAGAGAGATCAATAAAGCATACATCATCACTGTCATCATTAATGATGTAAACAGAATAAAGGTAAAGTACACTATGTACTTTACCTAGTATATACAATATGGTTTAAATGGCAGTCACTTTATTAGATGTAAATTTGTCAATTTACTCCTGAAAATATCATTACATGTTAGAACCGTGTGAAAGCAAAGCTTCGTTAAGTTAAACAAACTGCTAACCGAGCAGGCTATCGAATCACTTATAGAAATACCTGGCTCTGATCCCTCTGACCTCAATAATTTCCGTCCCATTTCAAACCTTCCCTTCATCTCCAAACTGCTTGAAAGAACTGTTGCTGCCCAACTCCACACCCATCTCTCCTCCAATAACCTTTATGAACAATTCCAATCTGGCTTCCGCTCTCTCCATAGCACTGAAACTGCCCTTGTTAAAATCACAAATGACCTCCTTCTCTCTGCTGACTCCGGTTCACTCTCCATTCTCCTCCTGCTTGATCTCAGTGCAGCCTTTGACACCATCTCCCATTCCATTCTTCTAGACAGACTCTCTTCCATTGGCATTACAAGCACTCCACTCTCCTGGTTCCATTCCTATCTTTCCGATCGCACCCAATTCATTCAGCTCAAATCTTTTACTTCTCGTCCCTTCCCTGTCACTTCTGGTGTTCCTCAGGGTTCTGTCCTTGGTCCCTTACTGTTCATAATCTATCTCCTTCCCCTTGGTTATATCTTCAGAAAACACCACATTTACTTTCACTGCTACGCGGATGACACCCAGCTCTACATCTCCTGCAAACCAAATTCCACACTTCCACCCTCCTCCCTAACTAACTGCCTCAACGAAATAAAATCATGGTTCACCTCAAACTTCCTCAAGCTAAACAGCAATAAAACTGAACTTTTACTCATAGGTACAAAATCCACCCTAAACAAAATAAATAACTTTTCCATTTCCGTTGACGGCTCCTCCATCTCCCCCTCCCCTCAGGTTAAGAGTCTGGGTGTCATCCTCGATAGCACTCTCTCCTTCACCTCACACATCAACAGCATCACCCGGTCCGCTTACTTCCACCTCAGAAACATCCACCGACTCCGCCCATCTCTCACTCCACTGCCATACTGGTTCATAGCCTCGTCACCTCCCGACTGGACTACTGCAACTCCCTTCTGTTTGGTCTATCTCAAAAAACTCTCCATAAACTTCAACTGGTCCAAAACTCAGCCGCCCGCATCATCACACACACTCCTTCCATAAACCACATCACACCTGTCCTCCAACAGCTCCACTGGCTCCCCATCACTCAATGCATCCAGTATAAAATCCTGCTCCTGACCTTCAAAACCATCCACAACCTCGCCCCTCCTTACCTGACTGACCTCATCCATATTACCACACCTGCCCGCTCACTCCGCTCCTCCTCCGCTCCCCTTCTCACTGTCCCACCCACCCGTCTTGTCACCATGGGGAGCAGAGCGACTGAAAGCTCTGCTCCCCAGCTCTGGAACTCTCTCCCCCCTGACCTCCGTAACACCGACTCACTCACACATTTCAAATCCACACTCAACACTCATCTGTTTAGACAAGCATTCTCACTGTGACCATAATTGCACTGTTCTCTTACCTGTGTGCTGTTTTAACTTGTATTTTAATTGTGTTTTAAATGTTTTTTTTTTTATGGTTTTTTTTAATGTTTTTTTAAATGTTTTTAATTGTTTAATTGTTGTTGTTGTTTAATTGTTGTTGTAAGGTGACCTTGAGTGTCCAGAAAGGCGCCTATAAATAAAATGCATTATTATTAGGGCTGGGTATCACTCCTAATTTCCTGAATCGATTCGATTCGATTCACAAGAGCAAAAATTGATTCGATTTTGATTAATTTCGATTCGATTCAATATCGATTCTTTTTTCAGATATTTCTGTCACATTAGTATTTCTTGAATATCAGACATTCGTAGATGGCAATTTTTATGAAATGCTGAAGCAGCCTTTCAACAGTGCGTATTTTATATACATTTAATATTCATGTTTTCATTAAAAATATCCAGAAGCAGTGGCATGTGGCATAACTGTAACAAAAGGAAATGTATATTTTACTACTACTACTACTGTCATTTAGCAGACGCTAAAGCGCCAAAGCGACTTACATTGAGAGAACATACAAGCAAGAAATCAAAGAGAAGGAAACAATATAAGGAGGCGGACTGTTTGGAGTCCAGTTTAATTCCGACGCTGATACATCATGTTTATCTTTTTTTTTTTAAATTGATTTAGTGCTTCATGAATCGATTATCGTTTTTTTATTCTTAAATCGATTAATCGATTTTTTAAACCCAGCTATTACTATTATTATTAAATAGAAAAAGCCTATACATGTTTTTAATTAAATATGTTTTCTTTATACCTATCTATTTTCTTCATAATAAAAATAATTTTCCTTTTATACATTTTTCACACACTAGCTGAAATAGTTGAAATTGTATTAAAGGTACAGTATATAAGAATTAGACCTTGTTGTCAAATTCAAATCCTGCAGTTCATGTAGAAAAATAACTCAGCTCTCAGCTACTCATCCCCTCCCCTCCCTGTTTTTTTCTCTGTTGAGTTGCCAGTTCTGATGTTGATTCTTGTTTTGTTTCTCTTGTATTGGTACCATTTTTGGGAATGTCTAAAGGCCTATTTGTTCGGAATTGAGTTTTCCTAAGGGTGTTTGAACGCCCCATCACATGCAGCTCTGCTGCTCAGTTGGAAGGATGTGGTGGTTTCTTACTTTTTGCTGCTGCTCGTTGTAGAATTATAGCTGCTTGTGTTGAAGACTTGGCAGCCTTGCAGACTCACATGTGATTCATTATGGAACCAGGAAGTCTGGATATGTAAATAATAATTCCGGTTCAGGCTAGCTTTTTAAAAATGACAGAAACTAGTGCCCACCCAGCTGACTGAGATCGAGATCTGTTACAATGTGACTTTATTTTCAACATCGGTGGGACATTAGACGATTGTGTGAGTATTTCACTGTAAAATTCTTACATATTGTACCTTTAACTGTTGTTTGAAAGTAAAGCAGAATTAGATTATTAGAGTTTAAAGTTGTGTCTTTTCAATATACCCACCATCCTGAGAAATATTTGGTAATCTAATTCTAAATATGTGTCAAGCTCAAGAAAAATCGACAAGGAGAAAAAAGAAATTGATGGGAATGAGCGCTTCATGTTCGGCACATTTAATACTGCAGTAAAGAAAACAACTCCAGCACACATCCATAAATTTCTCAGACATTTCATGAATCATTGATAACATGTATCTGTGGTCCCAAATGCAACTGAACAACACCAAGTAATTTTTCAGTGCCGTGTCACTGGTAACATTTTATGTTTCAACTGATGAATATTTGTTTCAAAACCCAACACAACATTTCTGTGACATGCCACATGGGAAGCATCAGGGCTCTTACAAACAAGATGATGACTTCACCTCTTGTTTGAACAGTGGATTGTTTTTGTGTGGAGTGAATTGTTTGATTTGTACAAAAATATGTTTAATACATTATTTTCGAAATACAAGGCTTTAGAGTATAGGGATTTGCAGTGTTACCCTTGACATCTGTTGATTCCAGTCCAGCTAGCTACAGATTCATACACCTACTTCTATGGTTCTGATCTCTGATTCTCTGGGTAGCAACACTTTAAAGCCACATTTTTCACCTAGTGTGTTGGAGGGAGGCAATGAGTAAAATTGCTCAGGTTCAATATGTAGTTTGGTCAGTTTTTATCTTTGTGTAAAAAGTCCACCTTTGGTCAGATGCCAGTTTGTCCTCCACATGTCTAAAACTGAGGCTTTCACATTGGCTGAAAGAAACCAAAAGAAATAGCTGAAGGAAAGAAAAAGCTTTAAATCATACAGTAAGTGAGCAAGGAAAAAGAAGCCAAGAAATATTATCAATAAAAATCTGTAAAGTTTTTCACAGTATGACCTTGTGTGTAGAAGCCGGTTTTTCTGCAGTTTAGTTTTCTGCAGTGCCTACCGTCGAGAAAAGCTATTTAAGTGACTTTACCAAGGCTGGCAGCTCACGCTGATTCACATATCAAAACTACTGAATCATACTGATGTTAAAATGGGAGAAAATATTATCTCATTGATCCCCTCAGGTGTAATTAAAAGCTAATTGCTCCAGCTGGTTTAATGGAATACTTCAGCTGATTATCAAACATGTTAAGTGTGAACTTTATCGGGTGTTTATGAAAGTTGTGTTTTTTAATTAGCAGTCAGTAGAGGACGTGTGTACGTCACAGTAAAACTGAGGTGAGGAAATTCAAGTCTTTAAGTATAAAATTATCAGCTTTTCATCTATTTGCAGTATGACACCTCACTGCCTGGCAGAACAAGTACAGCTTGTTTTGTTTTTTTGAACTTGGGAAATAATTTATGTTATCTGATTTTTAGACAGTCCTAAAATCTTAGCCTTTCTGTTACACTCCCCTGCAGGAACAGAGGGTAAAACTGTACATATTTTTTCAATAAATATATCAATATTAGGTATTATTCTTATTTCATGTTTACCTTGAAAATGTGTTCATAGATCAGACAATAAAGTAGAAAGTTTCAATATGTTTAACAAAAAGTTGCTAATATAAGTGTTAAAGTGAATTTGTGACAATTACCTTTTCATTTTACACATTTATTATTGATAATGTACAGCAGCCAAACACTTTGCACCAATACAGAGGTGATCCATCTCAACCCTGAGCTTTCTAAAAGCTGCTGTCTTTTCTTTTGTCCCTAAAAGATATAAAACTCTGTTGCAATAAAAGAAAATGAACGGAGCGGCATACGGGACCTTTCACACGAGCCGAGACCGCAATACAAGCACTTTTACCATAACATTTCAGACGAAAATAACTTTTGAATATTTTATATAAATGACCAAAGCCCTAAATCTAACAGTTTTAAGCTTATAAGTACAATCATATCCAGGTGCAGCTCTCGCTTCACTGTCCACTATTGCTCACAAAAAAATCTCTCGTTCATATATGCATGTTGGGATATGTCGACCAGCGAAGGATACACCGAAGCTACCCTTCAAATCGGGGGAAAAAAGGCTGGATTGGTCAGCCACATTTGAAGGAGTCTTCGAGTTAGGACAGGCCCAGACACGGACAACCAGCCCACAAATCTGGCCTTCAAAGTATGCAAACCCTGAATTGAGACACAGCCAGTGTGTGTGTGTGTGTGTGTGTTTGTGTATGTGTGTGTGTGAGTGGTTGTTTGTCTATGTGTGGCCCTGGAAAGAACTGGCAACCTATCCAGGGTGTCCCCCACCTCTTGCCCCATGACCGCTGGAGATAGGCACCAGCTTCTTCCTGTTCAGGGTCGCAGGGAGCTGGTGGGATGGATGGATGGATGGATGGATGGATGGATGGATGGATGGATGGACACACAATGTTCCCCTGGTGGATGAAAGTATGTTGTTCGACTGACACTGGAAAAAGTGATGGTTGCTCATGACTTTGAAATTAAAGGCGCAGTATGTAAAAATTAGACCTTGTGGTCAAATCAGAGTCCAGTTCATGTAGAAAAACAAACCCATCCGCTCTCAACCACTCAGCTCCTCCCTGATTTTTCTGCCAGGTTGCCAGTTCCAATGTTGATCCTCATTTTGTTAAGTTTTTTGGAATGATGTCACTTCAGTGATCTGTAGAATTGTCTTTGCTTCCGGACACATGATTCTCACCTGTTTAACCATCTTTTTGGTTTCCTGACTGCCTGTTTGTCTTCTGTGAGTTTTGGCCCTGGACTGTTCTTGATGTTGTCTTTTGCCAGCTCTTGTTGGACTTTGAACTGAACCTCCTGACACTGTCTTTTACCTCAGTCTCTCCCCCCTTGCTGTCTACTTTGCCTGTTCATAACACCCTCTTAAATAAACTATTTAAAGCGACCACTATCTGTCATTCATCCTCGCAATTTGTTTACCACCCTCCCACAAACAACATCATTATGGGGCGGCATTAGGGATGGCGGTGGTCCTCTGATCGGGAGATGAGCAGTTTATTTCTCGGCCCCAACAGGCTGTGTCGAAGCAACCTTGGTTAAGATACTGAACCCAAAAACTGCCCCCCAGGCACCGTACAAATAACAGCCTGTCACTCCTCAGAGATGGGTTAGATGCAGAAAAACAGTTTCCCCGAGAGGGATCAATAAAGTATCAATTAATTAACTACCAATTATTATAGATGGCTTACATTGGCAGACCTTAACCTTAATACTTTTTTAGGCTTTAATAAAATACAAATACATTCCATTTTTTCTCATCATGTTATACATCACTAATTCAGAAGGTTTATACAATGAGAAAAATGTTACTTTTGGTTAATAAAACATATTCATACTTTGATCAGCCCCACCAGTACCAAATAACCCTTCTGTTGACAAAAATGAAGGCTTCTTTAATTTAGTCATGTGCTTGCTATGACCTTAAAAATGTTGGTGTAAATGTATTTTTTTTCTTACATGCAATTTTCTTACATTCAATTCCTGCAACACAGACGTGTTAATTCCAGTGAAAAATAGATGCTGACTAACATTATACCTCTCTAGATGAGGTTACACCTATCAGTCTGAGCCAGAGGAAAGGACCTCTGTAGGGCTGATATCTGTAGTGATTACAGATGGGTGTTCTTCCTCTCAGACTCTATCTCTCTTTTTAATCATCTCCATTTTGCCCATCTTTCATTATAATTTTTCTCATTTTCCCTGCTCTTAACTCTTTCTCTTGTGTCTCCTTGTCTCTCCTCTGTGTGTCTCTGCCTCTGGGCCCCCAGACAGCTCACATCATCAACATCCAATATGGGATCATTCCGATCTTAGAAAAGGTCAAGATGAGATCTCGAGGTTAAGCACGCTCCTCTTGGTAGCTGATTAAATTGAATCTCTACCTGCTACAAACTTTATTTCATTTAAATGTTTCCCCAAATGCAAGATGAATATGAACTTTAGACATTTGAACTATCATTAGAAATGTTCTGCCTTTGTGAATTACTGTTAAAAATCAGCTATTTAAAAATTACTTGACATATATTATGAGTCAAAAGTTTTAGAACATCCCAGTTTTTTTTTTTTTTCTTAAAATTTTTATTGCAATCCATAGCATTCAAGTACAACGAATGGCTTGAATTATACAAAAATGTATTTTTCAGGGATGCAAATTAATTAATAATTTGAAACTGTGCTGCAACAATGGAGGTTGACCAAGTCTTGTAAGCTGGTGCTACTAGTTTGTACAGGTTTTCCAACTGTGCTGCATCACTTGCAACTTCTACTGTCTGCATAAAAGCAGTGTTGGAACACACTGTGTTACCATACAGTCTTAAGCATCAGTTGAACAGTATTTTATTGCAGAAAGCTGTATAGTGCTATAAAAATGGTAAGAAAAAAAAGAAATTAACTATGGAATACAAACAGACCATCATAACACTTAAAAATGTAGATGTTTTCCAAAGAGATGTTGCAAAGAAAGTCGAGGTGTCAGTGAGAAGAGTTTCCCTCGCCATCAAGATGCACTCAGATTGAAACTCTAACAGAAAAAGCTTTGGCAGGCCTGAAGCCACAACTGAATCAGAGGACTCAAGTCTCTATAGTTAACAGCTTGTGTAGTAGGCGGCTCACAGGACAACAGCTTCAAGAGCAGCTTAATATGTCATGAATCGGGTTTAACCAAGCCATGTCTCACCATTTTCTTCCAGACATGTTGTTTCCCTGCTCCTGCTCAGTAATGATGTCTGGCATGTTCTTGCCTGATCCTCTGCTTCACCTGTCTCGTCCTTGATGCCAGATCATATGCTAGCTCATGTCTCATGTCTTTTAATGGCATAGTTCCATATCAAGTTCTCAGTGTTTCGGCCTTTGCCCGTTTTTGTGACCACTGCCTCAGCCATCTACTTCCCTGCTGTTTCCTGCCTCTGCCTCTCTGATGTTACCGATCCATGCTCTGCTCTACTGTCCGTGGCCCAGTCTGTACCTACATGTACAGTAAGTCACTTTTTCTGGATTATTGCTTTGGACTTAATCAAAAGGAGAATTTTGTTTGTTTTTACGTGGATTCATCTATGGAGTAACCCCGGTTCTGCTCTGTCCCCAGAGAACATGCTAGTGCCATTGTTTTGTTTGCTATTGTGTGCGTATTAAATAAACTTTTTCATTTTACTATAACCATCTGTCTCCTGCCTGTTGCATTTCGGGTCCAGTCAAAATCAAATTGTTACATAATCGTAGTAAGCAAGTCTCTGTTTCAACTGTCAAGAGAAGACTTCGAGCTGCAGGTTTGACAGACTTTTCTGGGCCATAAAACACTGCTGTTGGACTACTGAGGACTGGAACAAGGAACTATGGACTGTTTAATAAACATTTAATATCTTCAGTTCATCATGCAAAATGCTTGCATGCCATCAAGTAAGTGAATGAGTGGTTCCACAGTGTGTGGAATTAACTGTCAAACATGGAGGCGGAAGTGTGATGGTCTGGGGCTGTTTCACTGGATCCAGGTTTGGTGACTTTTACAGAATGATAGGCTCCCTGAACCAAAACTGTTGCTATAGCAGTGCTATGCAATACCCATATGTACCTAGTTGGTCAGGGGATTATCCTACAGCAAGGTACAGCTGAGGCCAAAATTATTAGTCTACCTTTTGAAATTAGACAACACTCCTGATTTTTCCACGAAAATAACCATTAAAGGTCGCGACCGCACTATCGTTTCAAGCTGATGTTTCGTACTGCAGCTGCTTAAACGGCATAGAATGGGACCTGTCCCTTCATGGTATATTGTTGTTGATCAAAGTCAAAGCTAAATTTGGATTAGCTTGTGTAATATCTGTGTCTCAGCCTCATGTGCCGCTGCACGCGCGGCTGCTGTACATCATTGTCTGCACAAAAGCATGTTTCAGAGAGGTGTACAAGGTATAAATCAAAGTATCTCAGCATAAAGAGAAAACCACTCAATAATGTGCTAAAAACATGTTTTCACACAATCACAAACACTAAAATGAACTCTGATAACAGCCGTATGCACTTCCTGTTCAAATTCACTCACTATTCAGCGGAGGTGTGACCAAGACCAAGCTCTTTTATATCCCACAATGGCAGAATCCTGATGTCACGTTTAAAGAAAATAAGGTCTCAGCCAATAGCAATGTCTGACTCAAATCCAAGTGCAGTGTGATGTTTTAACCTGAAGAGGGCGCTCCACTAACGGTTTTTGATATAAAATGAATAGTTGTATAAAAATGTGCCAAAATACAACAAATACTACCCAAAAATGTAGGCTGTACTAGACACTCATTTATAGAGTTTATCAGCAAAACAAAGTTGATTTGGGGGTTGGTTGCACTTAAACTACAAGAGTTGTTATTTTGGAATCAAATACACTATAAAGAATAAGTTTAATTAAGATATGTTATTGATACACTGAGTTTAAACAAAGAAAGTCAAAGACGTTTTGATGTATGATTTCGGTTTGTGCACTGATCTGGTCAGGACGCATTAATTTTGACTGAAGAATAATCAATTTATCAATCTAAAAAGAGCCCAGTTTAGAGGTGAAGAATAATTAGTGCCACCATATGAACATAGGTCCATTCATTGCATTCGCTATGGCAGACCCCTAATCATCAACATCCATAAAGGAAATAATATGAACACACAGAAAATCTATCTACTATGGGCTCAGGTATTCTGGAATAAAAATAAAAAAGAAACATATAGAGCACATTTAAAGAATCTCTTCTGCTGTGACAGAGTTCTAGTTTTAACCAGTCCATCTTTTTTCATTATAACACGTTTTTATGCTGTTTCTGTGCTTCAAGCCTTGTCTTGCTGAAAGACCAAAAACTTTCCAGAATGTCAAATTGAGTTCTTTTTTTGAGTTTCTTTTCTTTACTTTTTGAGTGTGTAATACATTTTACTCCAAATTACAAGGTTATCTTGAAACAGTTAAGATCTTATAGAACACCAGATGAAGCAAAACACCCCTAAGGTACAAAAGAACCCCCTTTGTGTTTTGGTGGGAGGTTGTGGTTTTTGTTCCTTTTCTGCTTTATCTCGCTTCTTATAAGCATCTATGTTATTACCTTTTGTTGTTGAGTGACTTTGACTTTCTGGTAAAACAAAACTTATTTGCATTTATCTTTATGGATCTTATAAATAACAATAATTTGGTTAAGGCTTCATGTAACATTTTTATATGAATCTCAGATAAAGTTTAATTTGTGACAATATGAGTTTATTAAAGAGGCCGTTTCACACAAATTTCATGGGTTTGTGGTTACTTCTGAAGTATTAACCTGTAATATGAAATAGGGGGTTTTACAGATTAGATACAGACTTGCATCTGGTGAACCCGATGACTTGTGACTTCAACATGTAAACATTAGACACTGCTCCATGAGCACTCCTCCTCATGGCGGCTGTGCGACTCGCATTTCAGACTTTGTCCAGTTCCAGACTGTCTGAGTGCAAAAGAGCATAAAATGTGTGAAGTTGTTTCCAGGTGGTAAGAGGCGGCTGTAGTTTAAAGAGGCCATTTCATACAAATTTCAGGACTTTGTGGTTATTTCTTTAGTATTAACCAGTAATATGAAACATGTTATATCTAAAAAACATTAGAAAACACTGATTAACAGACCTTTCAATATCTGCGTCAAAATTCAGCTGGCTTCGTCAGGCTTCAGGCAGCAACTCGTTAATATTCATTTTTCAAATTTGCTGGACTCAGATTGGCTAACGAACTAGCCTATGAGAGCAAGGTATACTGTACTGTATGGAAACAGTATGCCTTGCTCTCGTAGGCTAGTTTGTTAGCCAATCTGAGTCCAGCAAATTAGCATAATGAATATTAATAAGTCGGAGTCAAACCTGGATGAATTTTCAAGCAGACAGATTGAAAGGTCTGTAAATCAGTGTTTCCTAAATTTTTTTAAATATAAAATGTTTCATATTACAGGTTAATACTTTAGAAATTACTACAAAGTCATGAAAGTCCTGTAAAATGGACTCTTTAAAAAATGTTGCCTGTACCAAATAATTTTTTAGATGAAGTGGAACACTTTTTAGATTGAAAAACAACTGTGACACATTTAAGAAAAAAACACTTTAATATTTTACATTATATCTCCATGTTTTTTGCTTCTACTACTGCATAACTTTTTGTGTAAGCACTTTTTACTTGTAGTGGAATGTTTGTACATTGTTTTGTTAACCTTGTAAGAGGTGACAAACTTGAAAGTGTTACCTAGCCACTCTTAATTAACCGAAAAATGGATGTGACTTTAGCCACAACCAATTATTTCTGTTTCAGAGACTCAGGGCTGGAAGATATTTACGTGATTTCATCTCTGCTGAATCATATTTGGCACAAAGTACCAGTTAAAGGAACTAATGAAGTTAAAGTGTTGAAGAGTGGAGAATATACAGTAAAGCTCAGTAAATAAATTACTTAATAGTTGGCTGCTAACTAAACGGCATAATACATGTGACATAGGGGTATATAAATACAGCTTCATGACTCTATTATCAGCTATAATTTTCAGTGCAGGTTGTAATTTCTTTTGCAGCTTTGGACTCCATAAATCTGTATTTTGGATCTAAAATGGACTCCAAAAGCCAAATAGCGCAACAGGACACCATTAGTCCTGTTGTCTGTTTCTTTAGTGTAGTATCCTTGGCAACTACAGTACCTGTGAGACACTGATTAAAGTTCTTTTCATCACTGCCAAGCCCATGAGAGAGCAACATTAACAGGCAATGAGGTTACATTGTCAACACACTAATGAAGCCAGTGGGCTATCCTTTTTTCCTTTCTTTTTTTAAGTGTTGTACCGGATCATGCGCATAGTTGGGAAGTTAGAGTGGATGTGTGTAAGTTTGTCTTCGAGACATAACAGCATGCGCTCTGGAACCCCCTCTCCTGATGTTTGTGCGACACATTGTGGGTCCATGTGGCGTGTTGGCGCCTGCACAGCCTAGGATCCCTGCTGTCACCTCACAGGGCAACTGAGCTGGGGTAATTTCTTGTGACAGGTGACTTAACAAAGCTTTTAGTCCATGGCAGGCAGCAGTCCAGGGGCTGGGGGGTATATGTAAAGGCTGTCAGCTTTGTTTTCAGCTGAGAGCTCTGAATGTTGTTACAATAATAAGATTTGCAGTCAGATCCAAGGAATTATTTTTAATCATCTAATGGGAACAATCACAACTGGACACCGAAGATGCCCTGAATTCTGATTATAACAACCACTTTTTTTTTTTTATTTTCCTCCCTTTAGCCTTCTTGAGACATCAGTAATGTTTCAGTGGATGCTTGGTGTTCTGAGTCAAGACAGACCAAATGAAATACTGTGGTCACTCTTCTTGACAGCACAGAGGAGGTCACAGTCAGCCAGCCACTCAGCCATTAAACATGTGACATATATATTGGAGTTGAAAAATGAAAATATCAATAGATTTAACTCTGAGGTCACAGATTGGAGAGGAGACAGGTTAACTAAATGATATGGACACCACAGAATGGAGAAGAAGTCAACACTGTGACAAGAGGGGCCCCACAATCATAAGCAGTCCTGTCACTGTACAACTGTCTCATTAGATCTGTAACAGGTGGATGTAATCACACAGCAGGTGTTGGTCATTACACAACAACAACAGCCCCCAAGCAGTGTTTGTGACGACTTAGCAAATCGGTGGAAAATGCATGAAATGACATGAAATGTAATGAAAAAGGAATTAACTGTCCCACCAGCGCTGCTTCAACAATGTGTCAGACATCCGATTGGAAATTCTGGTCAGTCAAGCAGGAAATATTTCACTCTCTCTCTCTCTCTCTCTCTCCCTGAGCTCAATCGATCAAAGTCATGTTTTGAGCAACACAAAAACACATTTAATCTCATTCAAATTTATGTTAGCAGTTCATTTATTATTTTGAGTTTATTGATATAGAAAGTAATAAAAAATACAAACTTAAAAATGGATAAATAGTTGTTCAAATTATGCCCAATGTTTTGTTAAGATATACTCTTACCGATGTCTGCATTTTTTGCCTGTATTTGACATACCAATATAACTGTAGAAATTATGTGACAGCACTAGATGGATGACATCTCAAAAATCAAGGACGGTCTGGTCATCTAGGATGCTTCGGCTGATGGAACCACTCAAAGCAACACATTTTTACCTGACATATAAAATTGTGTTTGTTTTGTATTGCAATACAAAGGCAGATTGGTAAAACTTTCTGATAAGAATGGCTTTCATACACAATAAGTAATTATTTTCCTGTTAATGTTAATGTGCATGTAGACTTTTAATAACACTTGGACCCAATTACTCAGGTAAATTCTAGGGATGTGTGGATCGATACTAATAGATCGATACCTCTGATTCCAGCTTTAAATGTTTTGGAATCAATTATCTTATTAAAGCTATAGTGCGTAACTTCTGTCGCCCCCTAGCGGAATTTTTTGCGTTATTACAACAATGAAGCTGGCGCTTCCATATGACGTACGCCCAACTGCCCCCAACCGCTTTCTCTCTGCTGTTGTGATTCCAACCGGTATCTGTCTGCCGCTGTGATTCGCGATTTCACAACATTTTCATTCAGTTTGAATAAGGACAGCTGTTCAAAAAGGTGGACTCTTCGGAAGAGGTAATTATAGTATTTTTTATTTATTTTCCGCAGAAACGCAAATAGCTTATTACAAACGGGAGACAAGGTGCCTGCTAATTTGTAACTGACAGGTTAGTGAATGATCACCAGGGCGGCATACACGCACGTGAATTCTCTCTTCTTTAGAATGCAAAACATAGCCACAACTGTCTCTTACCTTTGGATAATCTAATGAGAACTATATTTCCTGAGTAAAAACATGAGACTGAAAGTGACTTCAGACTTTATTGTGGAAAACTGTGTCCAACGAGTAATATTTCTAAGCAGTATTGATTTGATTGTTATTACTGCACTGATACTGTATCCATATTTTTTGTTGCTGTTATATTAGGCATTGTATTATACTGTATGAAATGTAAAATTGTACCACTACAGCAAGTGTCCAGCTTGGGACATCGAAATAAAAAATCATGAAATCACACAAAGTTATCCACTGATGATAGTACTTGTACATGGAGTGTAAGAATAGGCTTACAACATATTTGAATTCATATAAAAAATGTGTGTAAAGTATTTTAGGGTTATTTTTGTACTTTTTTAGATATGTTATTTGTTTATAACAAACCAGACATGCTCTGACACATATTTCATAAATTAGGAGC
>SSNP01000135.1:477910-564600 GCA_006937955.1 Pachypanchax playfairii | reverse complement strand
AAAAATACTGGTAAAAAAAAAAAAAAACCTTCAGAGTTCAGGTTGGATTGTTTACAGGTTTGATTGTTCACTTTAATCTACATTTAACATTTTGGTGTTGAAATTTATTAGTCAGCTGTTGGGGCCACGATGGTCTATTTGTCTTATTCAGTGATTTTTTTCAGTTTTGACGCGATGCAGAATCCTGCAGTCAGCTGCACTGATCTGACTGACTGAAAAACCGTCACACTGGCAAACTGACAGACACAAACTGACACAAACTGACACAGATAGAGACAGAATCAGCTGATTAGCTGGAACTTCGGCGCTCTGGTTTTCATCTGGTGCGCATTTTATATTTTGACAGTTTGTGCGGACCTGCGGACCACTTATGTGCACCCTTGAACATAACATGTTATCTACAGCTCAGCTACACACCGTCTCCACAGAGTAACACTCGCGACACACCATATTCTGCTTGCCACGGTACACACTCGCTTCACGCCGTGTACTGCTCCATATACCGTCTTTATAAATAAAATAATAAAGTACTATGTCCAGTTCATGTAACGGCAACATATAACTCATAATATAATTATAAATCAAGTCACTTACTGATCCAACAGCAGCAAGGCAACATCTGTGTCTGCCCTCAGCCTGATCTCTCCACCGAGGAAAAGCCACGCCGATACAAATTCGCGTTTGCCTTCTCCTTCGGTCACTTTCCTTCTTAGCCAATAGTCCCTCTGCCGAACGTCCAGAGGATTTTTTTTTTTTCGTGGTAGGATCCAATTCCCAATAAGTGTCTCTCGGCCATTTATTTGGATTCTCCGCCATGTCGCTTTCCCGTTCTGCCTGCTGCTACGAGACACTGCGTTCTTCTTCTTCTTATTTTTCTTGTTGTGACGTAAAAGACGTAATTTCCTGTGCGACAGCGTGGGAATGTCGCGGTCGACACGCAAAGTAAAAATGATATATATTGAAAAATACCGTGAGATGTTTGAGGAGCCAATCGGCTTAATCTGCATTGTGTCATCTCCTCTAATAGTGGCTTGGCTGAAACGGACATCCACGGACATGTAAAAGTTACGCACTCCAGCTTTAAAATATCAATATTTTATTAATTTTAAGTCAATATGTAGTTTGTCAATAACTGGACAATTGTATAAATCATGCTCAGTTGGTCAGAACTATTTCTTCTTCCGCCTAGCAAAGTGCGTGACGTTACAGTATAAAAGCAGAAGGATGCGGAGCGGTGCTGCTCACCTGTCGCTGTAGTCTGTTTGCCGTCAGTTAGAATTAACACGACAGAACAAACACTGTCATGTGTGAAGCTACTTTAGTGACCGAAACATGCAATATGTAATGTGTATGAAGACTGAGTTCTTCACCGGTAGCATGCTATGTGCTTTTACACTGGCAGGATCTGTGGAGGAAGTCTACTGTGTCAAAATAAAAGCACTAACTTCCAGTCAAGAGTTACAGATGGTGTGTGTGGAAATATTAACTTTCCTTCTCTAAATGGATGCAGTAACTCAGTGTTTCTGCCCTTACAATGACTGAACCAACATGTGGAAACACTATAAATATCATGAAATATTTAAAGAGGTTTCTGTTGAATATTTTAGCTCCACGGGTGTTCTTACCTTCATAGTGGGGGTGAAAACAGGTCAGTAACTTCTCTTTTAGTTTTAATCTCTCAAACTACGCAGGTGGTGATAACACCCGAGTTTGAACGGCCTGTATCTGTTTCGTCACAACTCCTTTGCTCGTTAGTATTCGGCAGCTCCCGCAGATCAAACCACGCCTAGCATGCTGCCAGCTAAAAAGCTGTAGCATAAGACGTAGCAAACAAGGCACAAACAAAGAGATAAAAAAACAGATCAAACCAAACCATTACTGCAAATAAAAAAAGAAATAATTGAATACATTTGAGCGAAGAGTTGCAATTTAAGTATATTTTTGTGGAGGATGTCGGAATTCTGCTGTTTTTGATGGAAATTGCTAGCCTTGCACAATGCAAGAATATGGCGTATTGCATTTTTGAAACCCCAGAAACAAAAGTGTGATTTTTCAAGATACAAAAATAGTATGTCAGGGCTCATGAAACAATTTTTGAGTGAACACAAGGGTGAAAGAATTAAAAAAAAGCTACAGTATAGCATTAAAAAAAAACACTTGATTGGATGGCACCAAAAACAGTACAAAACATATCAAATATTTTAAATCCCAATGATTCATAAAACCCTGCTTTAAAAAAGCACTGCTAATTAGGCAAAAAAAAAGTACAAATTCCATCTTACATCCTTTGAAGGTAATTTTTTTTATTACTGTATATTTATTTGGATTTTAGAGAAGTGCTTTCTTTGTTTTATTATTGAAGATCCTTGAGTTGCAACAGGAGCTAAAAGCAGTCTCTGAATTGCAGTCTGATGCAGAGCAACATCAATAAATTCCACTTCCACTTTTTTCTGCAAATAAATCCTCCTTTTTAAATTCGAATAAAAGGGCTTGGTGAACGTTTATTTGTTAATAAAAAAAAGCACTTGCACTTAAGTACTGCCACCAACATGCCTTGGGATTATATCAGTTTCTATTCTTGTTATAACAGATAATCAATGTTTGACTACAAGGGAGGGTTACTGTATCTCAGAAAAAGGGATTAGACACTCCTGTGGTGCTGACACAACTCAGAGGAATCAAGCACACAGATGCCGCAGGCACAGCCATGGGGGCGAGTGTGTGGAGAAGGGGGGGGGGGGTTGCTGGTGACAGGCGCTTTGGTATAAATCAATAGCCAGTATGCAGTGATAAATCCCCCCAGCTCCAATGACCGACTGGTCCTCACACTCACTCACACAAAACAATCTCAGTTCCCCATGTCATAGCAGCCAAAAGTTATCACTGCCATGGATCACCAGGTTGCTGATGTGTCAGCTGAAAGTCAGTTTAAAGAGCCGCTGAAAGAGATAGCAGCTCCTGGGGGTGGGTTAGGTGGGTTGAACTATTTCAAGGAGATATTTAAGGAAAGACTTTGACTGGTCAGTCCATCTCAGTTTCAGCACTCTAAGAGGAAAAAAAATGTATTTTTAGTAGATTTTTGTGTAATATCCTGGTTTCATCTATTGCTCTCAGTACAAATCAGTCGTCAAACTTCTGCTTGCAATCGTCGGACATTTTTGTGCTTCTGACCAAAGCATGTGGGCTTGACTTGATAACACCGATGAACGATAATGGATTTTTGAGGGTGTTGAAGAGAGCAGACTATGTTTTTGACGACAGTGATCTTCTTATGAAACAGACTTGAAATTTAACTCCGAACTGTTGGACATCCTTCTACATTCCGCATTTAGCTCACAATTCTGACTGTTTACATTAAAAGATAAAAGGCACCTTCACACAGCTAAACCAGACCCATGTTGTTTGCATCAGGCTGCAAGTGGATATATTGCGAGTGTCATCATTCACACCATGTGTGGGCTCTCCAAGGCCACATCACAGGCAGCTATTTGGAAAATCAATAACAGCAGAGCACTTTTTATGTAACTGTTGAAAATGAGAAAATCTGCTGCAAAGAATTTCTGCAGAAAGCAGGAACATTTAATTTCACGTTGCAAATAAGGGAGGTAACTAACATTATGAACTGTTAGGAAATGTGCTATCTTAATTTTAGGAAAACAGAAGCTCAAATAAATAAATATCATAGATCTACCACAACAGAATGAGCTTCTTTCATTGTATTCAACAGTTGGTGAGAGAGAGGAGGGGGGGGTCACTGATGTGGAAGCTGGAGTGTTTTCAAGAATGATAAACTGTTCGAAATTCACACAGCTGATGCATTTTTTATGTTTAAAACCAGAGGGGCTTTCTCACCTTCAATTTTAAAAGTGTTTACTCAGCAGCAGTCCCAAGAGCTGATAAAATAAGTTAGGGCAGCTGAATTAAAAATGATTCTTCACTGAAGAATCTGTCCCCAAAAGAGTTGCCAGTGGCGGCTAGTTTCTGGTTGTAATGTGAATGTAAAAAAAAAAAGATGGTGCGGTGGAATTGGGGGACTTCCTCAATAAAAAGAATTGCCTTGAAGCTGTCACTCTTTTGTCTTTTTCCTTTAGTATTGTGAGGATCTGTTTCATTGATCTTATTTCCCTCAGTGTTTCTGGAATATATATACACATCAATAAGCCATAACATTATGACCAACAACATCATATTCAGTAAGATTCCCTTTTTGGCACCAAACGAGCTCTGACCAGTTAAAGCATGAGCAAATAATATTTATAAGTATAGTAAATTGTATCACATCTCAGACCCCCACGTTGTTTTATTTTTGTGAGCATTTCTAACTTTTTTTGGCATGGTCCAATATTGTCCAGCACAGTGACGGCCTTAACTGAAGGGGATGCTCAGAACAAAAAAAGTTGAATGATGTATTTTCATTCTGCACCCCTCTAATCTCCGCACAGAGGTAGTATTTTTTGACAATATAGGTTTTTATGAAAATGTTTCATGTTCCACCTTTAACTGTTTATTTTTACAAATTAGAGGAAAGGTAATAAACTGCATAAAACCATAGTTAATACAATTAGGAAAACAAAACTAAACGCCACGGAAAGCATCATTCACTTACTGCTGGTGAACTTTGTATTGAACTATGAATGATGGGGAATTTAGTGCAAAATAGGTGATGTTTTCCAAACTAAGGGTGTACAAAAGTTTTGGCAAGCAGTGTGTACATCACAGTGGGTCGCTGTGACATTTCTGTTGTTGATCTTTGACTTTGGCATGATTTATGCAGCACAAATTCATTCTTGTGCTTTGCTTAGCACAGAGCAAAACTGTTTTTGCAGAGAGTGAATGATACAAATGAATGGGTTTCAGAGCACAGCAATTCATTTTGCAAGGCACTTTTTCCTTGTAAGCTAATGAAATATGAATCGTTTTAATCAAAATGCTTATGATCAAAATCTGAATTATGAATGTTTCTAATTATGTAAGTTTGATTGTTGCAGTTTGTCTGCAAATCTTTGTAGATGAATTAAGACTTTGAAGACCTGAAGCCAAATCCTATCAACAATAGAAAATGTAGCTATGTTTTGAAAATGTATAAGAAAGAAAAACTTAATTTCTCTACAAATTTTGCTATTAAAAACATGTCTTATAATTATTATATCAAGTATTTTGTTGAGGCATATCTGGCACTTTTAACTGGTCAAAGAGGTGGAAAACTGTTGAGTTTGATTTCTAACAATGGAAAGCGTGATCGATATTGACGACTCAAAATCAGAGGTTTATAGAAGCAACTGACAGTTGCATTTGCACATCACTGCACTGAATGACAGCAGCTGTAGAGGGTGTTTAACCTACATACCATACAAGTGTATATTTTTGTGAAGTAATTTTAAAGAGGCCATATCATGATAAACTGTTGTTTTGGAGGTTTCTGTTGAATATTTTAGGTCCCCAAGTGTTCTTGGTTTTATACAGGCGAGAACACCCAATTTCAAAAAGCCTATCATTGTGACGTCACATTGATTTTGCTCATGAATATTCATCAGCTCGTGTATTTGAGGCCTCACCAGCAAAGTTAGCGCAGCTCTTCAGTAGCAAACATTCTGCATAGATTGTTAGTGATGCCTGTTAAACTGTGATCATGCCCCTTTTGACCACCTGGAAACAACTTCACACATTCTATGCTCTTTTAGACTCAAGTAGAGACTCTGAAACCGGCCAAAGTCTGAAATGCATGTAGTGTGGCTGCCATGGTGCTTAGTGCTCACGGAGCAGTGTTTAATGTTCACATGCTGAAGCCATGAGTCATCAGATGCAATAATCCATCTTATAATAAAATCAATGTCTGTAAAACTCTCGCCGACGGTCACTCTGCATGTCCTAAAATATTTAAAAGTCTTTCGGATTCATGTTTGTGATCCTCTGGTGCAGCATGATGCTGGGTGGCTAAAAGGTGTTAGCATGAACACGAGCTCTGTGCCTGGACGCGGGCTCAGGCTGGCTCCCTTCCTAAGTTCCAGGGCACAAAGTCCAACCCTCCAGGGCAGAGGATCGACTGTCCCAGGGTCCTCCGGCCAAGGAGGAAGCTCTGTGCCTGGGCTCAGGCTGCTCCCTCCCTAAGCTTAATTGAGCTTGTATCAAACAGGAAACAACTCAGTGCACTGTTGCCGAGTGCAGCAGGGGAATAAACAGGAAGCCTTGCTCTCATAGGCTAGTTTGTTAGCCAATCTGAGTCCAGTGAATTAACATAATGAATATTAATGAGTAAAAGCCCATGTCCAGCCGAACTTTCAAGCAGTCAGATTGAAAGGACTGTTAATCAGTGTTTCCCAACGTTTTTTATTCATAAAATGTTTCATATTACAGGTTAATACTTCAGAAATAACCACAAAGTCATGAAATCTTTGTGACATGACCTCTTTTAAATCCATTTGATCGCTCTGTGAACTAAAAATATTACATGATGTTGTAAAGTCAAAGTTTGTCTTGGGTATTAAAGTCATACAAACTTTGTTAAATGACGATAAGAAAAAAATAAAAGACACAAAATCCCATTTTGGTATCATTTTTTGGCACTTAATAAAACTCCATTTGGAAATGAGAAGGGATCTTCTTCTGTTGGAATTTGTTCCCAAGATGGCTGCCTCAGGTCAACGTTGTGCCTTTGGGGAATTTCACAGTGAACATGATAAATCTTATGTTAGTCAGGGCCCCAGGAAAGTAGCTTTACTTGTGTGAATTATTAACTGTGATCTATAGTCCCTGCTGCTAGGAAGTCATTCTGTTTTTGGCCACAATCTAATATCTGTTTTCTAAGACACATCAGTCAGGAAAAGCAAATTATGAGAAAAAGATGACAAAACTGACATGTTTTGGCTGCTTTTTTGTGCAGGACATCCTGAAGCTCAAGCGTGATTTTATAACACATTTACAACAATTATTAAGATAGCTTTGCTTCCTGAATTCAGACAAAATTGAAAAAGAAAATAAACGCAGGTTCCTGTTTTGTCTAAGGACTGATACATTCATGCTCATTCCTGAACTTATACTTGACAGTAAGCCAAAAAAAAGCTGATGTATCCTTTTTGTATCAATTTCAACGACAGTCATTGTGCAACACCTCTATCCATTCATCCATCCATTTTCTGAACCTGCTTCTTCCTTTTCAGGGTTGCAGGGAGCTGGTGCCTATCTCCAGTGGTCACTGGACGAAAAGCGGGGGACTGTGCAACACCTAAAGGTTCCATAAATTTGAAACTTAGTGTTATCTATCTAGATTTGAAACCAGACATTATGACACAATCTTACAAACAAATTGACACATTTTGCTTAGCTTTATCTTTCTGGAAATAGGTTTGGTATGTGGGTGGCTTGATAGCACAGTTGGTAGCACTGTTGCCTTGGAGTGAGAAGGTTCTAGGTTTGAAACCAGGCTAGGACCTTTCTGAATGAAGTTGCATGTTCTCTCCATGCATTATGTGGGTTTTCTTCGGGGACTCTGGCTTCCTCTCACATACCAAAAACATACTTGGGGTCAACTAGCAACTCTAAATTGTCCTTAGGTGTGTGTGAGTGGTTGTTTGACTAAGTGTAGCCCTGTGATGGAGTGGCAACCCATCCAGGGTGTGCCCCGCCTCTTGCCTGATGACAACTGGAGATAGACACCAGCTCCCCATGACCCTGAACAGGAATAAACGGGTACAGATACTGACTGACTGATGGATTGCATTTGATGTTATTGCTGCCGATACAGCACAAGTTCTTCAAAAGTGTGACATTAGGTTAGTTTTAATTTTAAATCACTATATGGTTCTTTAGAGAAATGCAACTGTATTGCTCAGTAATGGTGTAACGGTTATAATGGTTCCGCCATTATAGTAACCTGGCTCTTCCAGATCTATGTATGTTTAGCTCCGCCCTGTGTCAAGTCGGACATACGCATAGATCTGAAACTATTCTGACGGAAAGTGTCTGAAAAAGGGAGAAGCCATCTGGTATAAAATTTTGAGCTGATTGGAGGACGTGCCAGCAAGTGTCCCCCTACCATGATTTGTCTTTAGCCAATCACAGTAAATCAAGCTCTTGCCAAATCCAGTCGGGAGAAAAACACACACCGTTACCACCAAGAAATGCAAAAAGTTCTTACCTTTGCTCATTTTTCAACAGAGAAGTTGTCTCTAGTTCTCCTAAAACAGATTCCATAGTTGCTTCTATGCATACATCCACCGGCGTGGCCATCTTTGTTTTGTTTTGCCTGGGCACTTGCTGCTATAGTCATACCTAAACACCCATCCATGTGCCCACCCCAAAGCACAATGCTAACAAACAATTGGTCTGCACCACTAGTGGACTCGAGTTGAGCAGTTTAGTTGGAGCAGAACAAGATGGATTTTTGTGGGTTTGGAAAACTCCAAATCTCGCAAGAATCCAGCTTGTACTGCAATGAATGGGTCATTAACAAGCTTCTGCAGGACTTGCTGAGATGTTGCAGATTTGAATCAGGTGTGTTGAAGCAGGAAAACATCTAAAACATGCAGGATAGTGGCTCTCAAGGCCTGGAGTTGGCCACCCCTGCGCTAAGCCATGCACAAGTGTACTATGCCAACTCTAAAGAATTCCACCAAACTTGACCAAAACAGCAACAAGCTAATGATAACCTACAATGAAACCAGAAGAAATCATAGCCAATGGAAGACTAGCGTCAATGCAACATATGGCTGGGAAGAAGAAGTACATCAAAAGAATGAATCTATTTCAACCTGGACCATTCAGAATCTTTAAGTCACAAGAGGAGTAAAAGTAGTCTGAATATTGATTTTGCAAAATACAAAACAAAAATTGGTCAGATGCAACTGGATATACCTCAACAAGTATGCCCCTGAGTCACATTGCAACTGGGGATTTTACCATTAGCAAATGAAAATAAAACAATGATAATGTCACTTAAATAAAACATACATGAATAATGACATACACTGCTGGACTGGCAAGACTGAGTATAAGACCAGCAGCAAAGCGAAGTTAGGTCAGACTTTTTGAAGACTTAACATCAATTGTACTTTTCTTGTTTTGGTAATAGATGGAGGATTATTCCAGAACATTTAGGCTTTATATATGAACAGAAAATTAGTGGGATAGAAGTAGATGTTTTTTCTGTTTTTAAAGATGTAATGCCAATAATAATAATAATATACAATTTTTCTAACCTTTAATTGGAAATAACAAGCTATTATTGAGAAAAGATCTGTTTGGTTAGGCTTGTGTCTGAATTGTAACACATTCTTTTTATGTATGTAGATTGACATATCCCCATTATCTGACTTTCTGTTACATCTTTGTCATGTGAAATGTATCATTTTTGTTGGTGGAGATTATTATTGTGCCTGAAATTATTTTTACTGAATTTAACAGTACAGTTATGTTTCAACAAAGTAAATAGCACAGGACTGAGTACACGTCCTTGAGGAGTTCCTCTGTTCAGTACAATTGGATTGTGATGTATGTTTGCCTTTTACTTTTTAATGTTTCTAAAATTTTTAAAATTTTAACTAAGTACTTGTTGACCAGAGTTTGGATAGTAGTTAAACTCACTTCACAACAGTAAAATGTGCTTGCTCAGTACCTTTAAAAAATGTATTTTTATTTATACCTACTGATTTTTGCAAATTTTTTGTTTAACTTTCTTTGAAGTTTCAATGTTAAGTCATTGTTTATGTATTAGTATCCTCCAGTTTACGTTCATGCAAAATATATATTTGTTTCTATTTTTATAATGTTAATAGGAAACAAAACGTTGCTGAATTGTGTTCCCATCAATCTATTTGGAAATGTCTCTGGTTGTACTGTAAACTAAGAGTGATTTTTCCTCTGTAATTGTAAAACATTCTGTTCAATATAATACAGTCACAAAGCTTAGTTATCAACAGTTTTAAGAAGGAAATCAGGTCACATAAAATTGGAGACAGAGCTATTCCCAGGACAGACAAAGGCAATATTTAGCTTTATAGGTTCCAGTCTGTTTTATGTCAGGCTTTCAGGTCATTGGCATTCATACACTGATAAGCAACAGAGACAGTAACTTGGCATGCAAAGGTGACTGACAGCTCCAATTAATTTTCTTATTGTGACTTAACTTGAAGAGGTAGGTAGCATTGATCTTGTTTTTTCATGTCTTCAAGCGATTAAATCTGCTCAATCACTCCCGATTTCCTGGCTCTTATGTGAATCTCTTTGAGCTCCCCAAAGAGGAATATGATGGTCTGAAGCCGACATCAAGAAAATTCAGTTAAATAAAAGTAACACCAAAATAAATTTCGCACTGAACTGTTTCCCGGCATTTCAGTTGGTAGCGATTGATTGCGGTTTAAAAGACTGGACAGTCTGTTCTTGGTGAAACTATAGAACAAAGAAACTTTTGGAACAATGACTTGTTATTTCTGGATCATTTTTATTTGGGATGTTATCTCCAAATTATATTTTTCAAAATCTCCAGCTGCTAAAACACAGTGCTGTAAAAATATTAATCATACTTATTGCGCAGAAGACCTACAGGGGTATAAAAAGTTGTTTAGATTTAAAATCTTTTTTGTCAAAAAGTGCAATGCAGTTATTTACACTATATTGAGAAGACAGCCTCATTTGTAGTCAAGGCATTTTTTTCCCAGGCAACTTGCAATAAAGCACAGATGGTTATTTATGCTTTTTTTTAAATTCTATACACCATTAGTAGCAATTCATTGGATTGGGCAAAATGATGTTCAGTCATAAGGTCACTTCACAATATAAATGCTACTATTTTTAAAGACTACTTGGCTTATTTATAAGTGCTGTTTGCATGCTTTTCCTGAGTCCACATGGGATTCACATCTTAGATGGCTAAAAACATGCACTGACTTGTCAGTCTAAATCATACAGTGTTATGAGCATATCATCTTTCTTTGGATTTGTACAAACAGGAAACAAATGATCAAAAAACAAGAAGCCAAAATAGAGAATATTGATATATAATAAATTCATGTTAAAAATGTATCAGTTTTAAATCTGTTTTTTGGTCTTTATCAATGCTTGGAGGAACAACATAATTTCTAGCAATACTTTCAGTTGCAGGTCAAGCAGAGCATGGTTCATTAGAACCCAAGAAATTGGGTTGTTGGCAATGGTAAGACCAAACATTAAACCTGTATCATAAAATAATAATAATTATTATTATTATTCCTCTATATATCATATCAGTAAGATGAAAAGAACAGCATGTCTGATTAGCTGTCTTTAAAGTACATAAATATCTTACAAAATGTTTTGACTCCATTTATAACATCCTACAACCAATTTTTCTTCTTTAAAGTTAAATTTGTTAAGAAGTGATGCTTTCAGTTTGATTCAAAATATTGTTTTTTAAATTAGCTTACTTTGGGGGATTTGTAAAATTTCATTTGTCTTTATTTTACTTGTCAGAAACCATAGAGTTATACACAGAGAGGGAGGAAAGGGGAAATGGGAAACAGTCATAAGATTCAGGGCTTAAAACTACCTCAAATATATTCTGAGCCTGAGTCTTGTGCTTGATACAACTGCACCAGTAAATGCAAGACAGCATCTGGACTATCATTCCATAGTGCTGGGCAATCATATGCACTTTGTGATCATTGTCAGTTCGATCATGGTGATCATCTGTGAGGCTTTTTTGTCGATCAAACATGATGGAAGCGTGCAGGCCCATTAGGGGCGGTAATGCTCCCTGCACATTGTTTGCCCACCGCCATTAAACTACAAGAAACGTGCCACGTTTTGTGCTACACTACTGCGGTGAAAAGCAGCAGAATGGCCAAATGTGGAGCTGAAGACAGTGAAATACACTCACCTAAAGGATTATTAGGAATACTTGATCAATTTCTCCTTAATGCAATTATCTAATCAACCAATCACATGGCAGTTGCTTGAATGAATTTAGGGGTGTGGTCCTGGTCAAGACAATCCCCTGAACTCCAAACTTAATGTCAGAATGGGAAAGAAAGGGGATTTAAGCAATTTTGGTACCAGACGGGCCGGTCTGAGTATTTCACAATCTGCTCAGTTACTGGGATTTTCACACACAAACATTTCTAGGGTTTACAAAGAATGGTGTGAAATGGGAAAAACATCCAGTATGCGGCAGTCCTGTGGGTGAAAATGTCTTGTTGATGCTAGATGTCAGAGGAGAATGGGCCGACTGATTCAAGCTGATAGAAGAGCAACTTTGACTGAAATAACCCCTCATTACAACCAAGGAATGCAGCAAAGCATTTGTGGAGCCACAACACACACAACCTTGAGGCGGATGGGCTACAACAGCAGAAGACCCCACCGGGTACCACTCATCTCCACTACAAATAGGAAAAAGAGGCTACAATTTGCCCGAGCTCACCAAAATTGGACAGTTGAAGACTGGAAAAATGTTGCCTGGTCTGATGAGTCTCAAATTCTGTTGAGACATTCAAATGGTAGAGTCAGAATTTGGCATAAACAGAATAAGAACATGGATCCATCATGCCTTGTTACCACTGTGCAGGCTGGTGGTGGTGGTGTAATGGTGTGGGGAATGTTTTCTTGGCACACTTTAGGCCCCTTAGTGCCAACTTGGCATCGTTCAGATGCCACGGGCTACCTGAGCATTGTTTCTGACCATGTCCATCCCTTCATGACAACCATGTACCCATCATCTGATGGCTACTTCTAGCAGGATAATGCACTATGTCATAAAGCTCGAATCATTTCCAATTGGTTTCTTGAACATGACAATGAGTTCACTGTACTACAATAGCCCCCACAGTGACCAGATCTCAACCTGATAGAGCATCTTTGGGATGTGGTGGAACGGGAGCTTCGTGCCCTGGATGTGCATCCCACAAATCTCCATCAACTGCAAGATACTATCCTATCAATATGGGCCAACATTTCTAAAGAATGCTTTCAGCACATTGTTGAATCAATGCCACGTAGAATTAAAGGGACTGTATCATACTATTTTACAGTTTTCAACGTCTGGGATCGGCACATACAGTATATGATAAAACCTTACTGTTTGAGTTATATTCACTTCATTTGTCCTGAAATATAACTTATATTCTCGAGTTATTCTGTGACCAGGAAGTAAAAATGCTCGGTTTACCTAAAACCCCGCCTCCCAAATGTGAGAGCGATTGGGCTGTTTAGAAACACTAAATAAACTTCTGTAACTCTTGCAGCCAAATGCACATTTTCGACGAGAATTCTTTAGAATGAAATCCAACGAAATGGAGGTGCTAATTTGTCAGAGGAAGCTCGGTGGTGAGGAGCATCTGGAGGGAAGTACGGTCCACTCGTGACTGGATGCGATCCGATCCGGGAGATGACACCAAGACTGGGATCGGACGGGTGAAGTGAGACAGGTCGTAGTAGAGGAGCGGGTTTCTGGAGGCAGCAACCGTAGTCGCTGACTGCGAGACCAGCAGCCAAGAACGAGGCGGACTGAGAGAGTGAGAGATCGACCAGGACAGGTCTGAGGTCTGAGGCTGGATTAATGAGGTGGTTAAACTGCAGCACGGAGGCTAACAGGAGCTCGTGGCAAATGGGACGTATGACTGAGCGC
The DNA here is from genome assembly GCA_006937955.1 of Pachypanchax playfairii. Lineage (NCBI taxonomy): Eukaryota > Metazoa > Chordata > Actinopteri > Cyprinodontiformes > Aplocheilidae > Pachypanchax > Pachypanchax playfairii. Next base: position 551,006 of record SSNP01000135.1, on the reverse strand, counting down.
TGGCAGGGTGAGTGACTGTGCCTTGTATCCGGTGGTGGGACGGGCTGCGGTGACGTGGAGCTCAGCTGTAAAGCTGGAGTCATACTGATATGTGATTAACAGGGTCGAGTTGATAAGTCTTTATTAGCAGCTCATGCTAATAAAGAGCAGCAGGTGGTTGAAGTGTGGGAACTCTGGGCTGTAGGTTAGACATCTGCCGTGATGAGCTCCTGACAAATTGTTTCGGACTCGCGCAGCTCGCCTCGTACCTACTACAGCGGCAGCAGGGATTGGTCAGGAACTTCCTGATACGACACTGTGACGTAAAGAGGCTCAATTCAGCCGTTTTACATGAGCGAGTAAAGCAGCTGCTCAGAGCGCAGGTTTCAGGAGGATTACTCGGGAATGCACGAATTAAGCCAAAAACCACTCTGGAGGTCTTTTAAATAAAGAAATAGCATCACAACATGGTTAAAAGCCCCAAAAAGTTGATTTTTCATGATACAGGACCTTTAAGGCAGTTCTGAAGGCGAAAGGGGGTTAACACCGTATTAGTATGGTGTTCCTAATAATCCTTTAGGTGAGTGTAGATCCCAGTCATGACTTGGAGTTCTCTTCTGAAGATGAGGGTTTACTGTTTTAAATTTTGATCTTTATGTGTTACTGTTTGATTTGAGTATTGAGTGCTGCTAAATTTTATATTTTATTTGTTTTGCAATGTTTAATTCTGTAGCTATAAAATTAGCTAAACAGTATTGTTAATTAATATAAAGTGCCAATGGCTATGGTGTGAACAGAATACATGTAATATGTAGCATCACAGATAATGATAAAGTGTACATTTCAGGGTGTCTTAATAATCCCAGAGCAGACATTTTTTTTTTGTACATTTGTCATTAAAAATACTCAGAATGAAAGGTTTAACTAATATCAAGTTTCTTTAGTTTTACATATTGAGGTGCTTTAAACTGGCGATATTTAAAAATCATGATTAAAAATCGATATCGAACAATATGGAAAAATATATTGTGATCATTTTTTACCATATCGCCCAGGCCTACCAACAATATAGATTTTTGTTTAGAATTGAGGCATTTATGGAAAAAAACACCTTCAAGATATATTGATACAGTGGTAAATTCCACTGTTGAGTAACTGTTCACTCTTTCCTTCTGGCTTTCCCTTTACAAGAATGGTATTATATGGCTGTATTAATACTAAATGTGTGTAAATAACTGCTGTTGCATATGTAAGTAATAAATTGTTGCGTTGTAATACAGTAATAGTTGATAAAATGGCTCAAAAATGCAGCATAGCCACATGTGTATAAAGAGCTTTTTTAGATCAATATACATTATAGAAACACTGATTACTGGTACACAAATGTACGTAGGCTGTATACACATAGGCTGTGTCTCAATTCAGGGTCTGCATACTTCAAAGGCTGGATTTGTGAGCCAGTTATGTCACAGCACCGCGACTAGGCCTGTCCCAATTTGAAGACTTCTTCAAATGCTGCCGACAAATCCAGCCTTTATTTCCCTGATTTGAAGGCTTGGTCTGGCGTATCCTTCACTGGTTGACATATCCCAACATGCATTGTGGGTTAAAAACAGCAGATTTTATGAGCAATGGTGGACAGTGAAGCGGGGGCTGCACCTGGAGATGATTGTACTTATAAGCTTAAAACTGTCAAATTTAGGGCTTTAGTCATTTATATAAAATATTTGGAAGTTATTTTAGTCTGAAATGTTACAGTAAAAGTGCTTGTGTTGCGGTCTCGACTCGTGTGGCAGGTCCCGTAGTTGTTATGCCACTTCGTTTATTCGCAGGGGTGGGGGCAGGCCTGGCCCGCCAATGACGCGATTCACGTATCGGGCTCAGAAGCGTGATGTGAGAGTCGGACCTTGTCCACATTCATATAAATCAGATGGAAGCTACAGGCGAGCAAACTGGCCCTTTTACAACTGAAAACCAGAGGAACATGGAGTTTGTGAACAGTTTTTAAAATCGCTCAAAATACAGATCTATGCAGGGTTTATATAAGTTACCAAGTCAGGTTTGAGTCATGGTTGCCAAAAACTTTTCAAGAGCGACTGACTTTAGTGATGTAGTAGGTGTAAAATATTGAATATAATGTTGTGCTGCATGATTGGCTTTATTTTCAGTCTCACATATAGCTTTATGATGCGCAAGTTTCCAAGTGAATCACCGATATCTGCTCTAAGTGCATTGTGGGTAAAACTTGTCACCAGCAGTCCACCAGCATCATTTGGAAGAATAAGACCCTTGAATGACATTCTTCACCTCTTACAAGTTGGTAGCAGTAACGAACCAATTCGTTGTTTGCCAGCCATGAATAATTATCAAGAAGAAGACTAGTAGTCATGATGTAAACATTCGGCGAATACACGCAAGAAAGGAATTTACAAAAGTTTTTAATGTCAGAATTGGATTGAGGAAGACTACTTTATTGGAGTACATTAACTGGACATAAAAGTATTGGTTTTGTTTGAGATGATGGCTCAGTGGTCAGCTACGGTGAGTTACACTACATAATTTTTCTTACGGAGTGCATCGGGATAGTTTCAGCAATGAGTAGCGTCACTGATCAAAGCAGCAGAAAAATAACAAGAGAATCGAAGAATGGAAGAAGCAGGGCTTGTTGTTGTGTTTTCTGTTTGCTGTTGTTCTGGTTTGCGAGCAACTCTGTACAAAGCTGATTGTTTGGCAACGTCTGCTCATTTCCCTCTGAATCAGCACAACTTAACCAAAGCAAATACACATCAGGGTCATGGCAGTGGCTCAACCACGGCTCCTTTTGGAGAACAAAAACAAACGTTCTGACCACCGATCTAGAACAGAGCGATTGTTTGGAAAAAATCCAGAACCTGCCTCAGCCAGTCCCTTTTTAAATGATGTATAAATATAAATGTATATAATATGGACATAGAGTGTCAAAAAGCGCAGTTTTGATCTGGAAATACGTATGTAACACGCTGCCAACGGGAGGTAAAAACACTAACGGTTAAATTAAAACTTGGCCCCCTAAAATAAGCTGCTGCCCCCCCATCTAAATTGCCCTGGTGCTGGGGGCGGGAGTTCATCTGAAGGCTAGACCCACCCAAATTCACAGCCGCTAACATCCGTTTTACCTAGCTGAAGAAGTACGTTGACCGGGTAGACCGGGCCCTTCGAAGTATGCAGACCCTGAATTGGGACACAGCCATAGGTGCAATTACTTTATGTATATCATAGCCTTTCTGTTTCTTCATTGTAAATCATGTTTTACTTTTACACCAATATCTTACATATTGTAAATAACAGAATGTTGCAGACATGACTAACAGGCCTTATAATAAGTTATATCGACAAACGTGTGTTCAACACACATTCCCATAACTTCAGCTGTCCTACTGTCTCTGCTGCTGACTTCTGGCTACTCACTGTCTTATGCAGCTTTTATTGTGTAGCTTTGTAGATGACATCATTTTACACCAGTATGTAAAATTCTAGGAAGATCTAGTGTAACTGAATACATAAATCAGTTCAAAGACAGTGTAGCTTTTCAATGGGGCACAGATGTTTTGCTTACTTTGTTACCACTTTGGCAGCCATTTTGGATCCTCCACAAAGTCACAAACTCTGATAATAGGGGATAAGAGGGTATCTCTGTTTATAACTGTCAAAAACACGAACAGACTTTTTCTTTTAAAAAAACATAAGGAGAATTCTTTGTTTTTTAAAGTCTTTTCCCAGAGTTTCCTTCTCATTCTGCTTCAAAGAAGCATCCGAACAGACCTCTCTTACCTATGCTCTGAGAAGATGATGTGAGGAGATTGAGCAATCCAGTTAGCCTGATATGGCCTCGGGCTGTATTTCTTCTGTAACCTCAGCAATGCTATGGAAACTTAGTTCACTTCCCACTACAGCTCATTACTGAGCCACTGCCTAAAGCACTTGTCTGAGATCAGCTCACTGGAGCCTTTGCACAACAGAACTTGTAGATTCATTTTTATTAAGGCTGATTTGGGTTCAAAGTTAATTGAATTTGGGCTTTAATGCTTTCAGATCTGATTTTGATTTCATTGTAATTAAAATTACTTTATTCTGTGAAAGCATACTTGGAATGGATATTATTGGATTATGTTACCAGAATATACTAATATTAGTGTGGCTTTTGTGTCAGAACTATACAATTGTGCCATCAGCTGTGCTAGAGTCAATGTGCCTTAAAATAGATATGGAGTGTGTAGAAATTATGCAAAGACACAGGTAAATCTAAGTTTTAGCATTTTTATATTCAATCTTTATCTAAGAAATTAAGGAGCAACAAAAGTTCAGATTCAACACTCAGTAACTCGAAGTGCTGTAAGTCCTGTGAGTGATCCCGTGTCAGATGGCATCTTCCATTCCAACCCTATGACAATAATAAAACTGAAATGAGGCCTGTAAGATGGTTGTTTGCTTATTTGGGTGGACCAATATCAGGACGCATCTGCGGGGTGTAGCGTTTTGCTTGCGAAATCAGTCGCATGTCCCTTCCCACTGGGAGTGTTTCAGATGCGTATCTCTCGTGTAAAGCGTTCCACCCAGCTGGTCCCAGGAGATCACAAAATCACTGGAGAATTGCGAAATCACACGTGATTTCATCAGTCGACACAACAACACTCAGGGTGAAAGACGACAACATGTATCCAGAAGGTATGTGGTTTACTTTCACACCACCTATGGACTTCAAACCTGTCATAGGTAACGTATTTTTTCATAGTCAAGCAAATGGAAATCTGAACGTGTTCTTTTTTTTGACTTCCGGGTACAAACGCCTGATTTTTTTTTGTCTGGTCCAAACTAAACTGCTGAGCTTGATGTGTTTTAGAAGCGTAGTGTGAAAAAATAGAGCTGACACTACGCTACTGAGATGTGCCCAATTTGCACTTCTTCACATCTGGTGGAAATGGCCCCATTGACTTCAATGGTGGCTATCAGCTGCACATTACGTTTCACTAAGGTTACACACCCATTACGTATCTAGTGTAAAGGAGATGTAAAGTTGAAGCCTTCAGAACTGATCGTGGAATGTATACTGCTACTAAAATAACACTGGTGAACTACCTCTGTTAATAATATGGACAAAAACGTATAGCTTATTTCAATATCTGGGTTGCAGAGAGGATAATTCACAAAGCCCGGGTGACACCATCTTCTGTTAAAAAAGATAGCGCTTCCACCTCTTTTTCTTTTGCCACTCCCCTTCAGATCTATGTCTGCCGCTGTTGTTTAAAAGCCAGATAGAGACAGACTGGAGTCTTTATCTGTGTCTCAGTGAAACACATAATACTACATTCCTGTCCACTCTGGCTGAGTTTTTTAACAGTGTTTCAAGTTCTTCAACCGTGTTAACAAGACATCTCACATTTTTCTATATAACTAATGGAAGAGAAGGTTTACACTTCCTCTTTATGTCGTGGATCACAGCTGACCAGGTCAGGTTTCATGTTTGTTGTCATATGATCTCATGCAATTATGCCTGATTTTGGTCACCTGGTTTGACCCAGGTAGTTGAGGAGAAATACCCAGATCTATCAAAGGTTCCTGAAAACATCACAACCTCGAGGAAGTTCTTTTTAATAAAGTCAAGGCAACATCTCTCCCTCCCCTCCAACCCTATGACTGCACAACTGACCAGGTACTGCACTCCCTCATAGAAGGTTATACTCACTATTGGCTCACTGAAGCTCTCAAGTCAAGTCTCTCATGGCCCTCTTCTTCACTTGCTGGAGCTGGATTCTTTGTTGGAAGGAAAGATAGGTCTTTGAGGCCATGCATCGACTATAGAGGGTTGAATGGCATTACCAGCAAGAACAGGTATCCATTCCCTCATATGAAATCTGCTTTTGAGCTACTTCAGGGGTCCACCATCTTTACTAAGTTAGATTATCTTATCACCTATTATTTGGTTTGCATTAGAGAGGGAGATGAGTGGAAAAGTCCTTTAAAACCAGACCTGCAATTATGAATATTTAAGCACTTGTCAGTAATAAATCAGGGCCTTGTCCTAGTTTATGTTGTACACTACTGGGTTCAGCCTCATTCCTATCTGACATTTCATTATTAGCAATCTAAACTGGTCACAACCTAATTGAGTTAATGGTTAATAGTGGAGTCCAGCAGTACTTCCTTTGTATTTACCTACATGTACTTATTACATTTGGTAATTGCCCCATTTATGCAATAATTTTCCATATATGTATCAGGTAAATGTTGAATAATTTCTGCTGTACTTTCTCTGTATTTACATACTCATCACATGTGGTAATTACCAATAACACACCTAGATTTTCCATAAAATTACCAGGTAATTTCTTAGTAATTAGGGGACATGCCCATCAAAATCAACAATTTTATTATATTTTACTTCAAATTTAATTTAATTTTTAAATTAAATACTGTACTTTCATTAAATGCCTCATGGAGGCAATGATAAAACTTAAAAAAAAAAACAGTTGTGAGTAAGTATCACGCCTTTAAAGGAAGTACAAGTTGATTTTACCTGTGTGTGGCAGCGACACTTCATGTGATCATGTAGAAGTCAGTCCATCACAGAGGACAGGGTTTTGTGAAGCCCCTATGCATAACGTGAGGTACAAAGCAGGAAAATTCCCACAGCTCACATTTCAACACAGTCTGTGTCACGATCGCAAAAAAGAAACGATGATAGTCAACCCGCGCCGACAAGCTCACCGCATATTTCATCTCAGCCAGAGAGATCCATTTCAGCAGACGGTTACGAGTCACATGATTTTAGCGAACCAAATCCAGATTCACCAGATGAGTGGTTCCCATCTGGATCAATTAAAAAACTAAATCACGTTTATTAGTATCAAAGACACTTTTCTGCCTGATGTCTCTTTTCACAAAAAGCCTAATTTTTCTGTCTTTTGGTTTAGAAACAGCAGTTTTTGGTGAAGCCACCTATATTCTACAGCAGATCGTTAAAGAGCAACTCACCCCCTCTAAATTATCTTCCTGCCTTCTAACTGCTATTTCAAAAAAATGCTAAAGAAGCCGTTACTTTAAGAGGCGGGCCTAAGCTGTGATTGATGTGTAGCATTTCTCCGTGTTTAGATTTGCTTCAGTGTGACTCTGCCTTGTTATAGACATGTAACCCGACCATGATGAGAAAATAATGTCTATAAATCACATCCACACAATCACAACCACTGCAGGGAAGTCTTTGCCCTGATTTAATTATTCTTTTACTGATATGAGTTATTCTCTATGTTTTAGTTTTCAGAGTAGTTTACCGATTGATTGTTGTTAGCCACAATGCTAAAGCTATTGCCATGTTGCTGAGAGGGGTCTGAGTAAATGTCTGAATAAAAATCTGACGTGCACAAATCACATCCACACAATCACTGCAGTAAAATAAAGTCTTTGTCCAGATTTTACTAATATTAGTTATTCTCTTTGTCATAGTTTTCAGCCAGTTACTCTAAATCCCTGTTTGAAGCTCTTTGGTGAGAAGCTGGAGACGGTGGGCGGGCGGGGGCAAGTGTGTCTGTCTGAGAGATGGTTTTATACTCCAGGAGGCGTGTCTTAGAGACGATGCTGACGTAGGCATGTACCACTGAAGTAGGCATGAACCACTTTCAGCCAATCACAAAATTCAAATGCAGTAGCCACCTTTCAACCCTAAGAGGGCAGCACTAAGACGTTTTTAGACCAAAAAGTGTACAATTTAACAAGTTCACATGTAAATGTCAAAGACAGGCCCAGAAACTGAAAGTATGCATTGGTAAAGGCCCACTAATACAGTTTATTAAGCAGAAAAAAGCTGTTTTGAGGGTGAGTTGCTCTTTAAAGAACAGAAAAAGCTTGAAACAAGCTGTTTTTTTCTGATGGATGTAGAGAATGTACTCTTTCTTTTGGTAGTTTCTGTTTTTTACCAGTGTTTGGAATAATGCCGTTTAAAGTAACAGCATTATGCAACGTTTTTGGATATTCAGTAATGGAATAATCTAATTACAAATTCTAATGTTATAATGCCGTTATCGTTACTGAACGGAAAAAGCAGTGCTGACAGATCACATGTTGAAGAAAAATCTGTTTTGTTGTTTTATTTGCACAATAGCTAAAAGGAATTTATTTTTTTTATTTATTGTTTTTAGTATTGCAGTCAGTTACTTTCCCAGGTAACTAGTTACAATTTTGTAGAGTAATTCAGTTACTAACTCAATCAATTTTTGGAACAAGTAGTGTGTAACTATAACTAATTACTTTTTTTAAAGAGGCCCTTCCATTAAAAATTGATTTTCTGAGGTTTCTGTTGAATATTTTAGCTCCACAGGTGTTCTTACCTTCATAGTGGGTGTGAAAACAGGTCAACAACTTCTTTTCAAGTTTTTATCTCTCAAACTACGCAGGTGGCGATAAAACCCACGTTCAAGCAGCATGTATCTGTTTTGTCACAGCTCTTTTGCTCATTAGTATTCATCAGCTCCCGCAGTTGAAGCCACGCCTAGCACGCTGCTGGCTAACAGCTATAGCATGAACTTGTATCAAACCGGAAGAGACTACGTGTTCTGTTGCCATGCGCAGCGGGGCATGAAACAGTATGCCGTGCTCTCAAGGGCTAGTTTGTTTGCCAATCTGAGTCCAGCAAATTCGAATAATGAATATTAATGAGTTGCAGCCCGAAAGCCTGACGAAGCCAGCTGAATCTTGACGCAGACAGATTGAAAGGTCTGATAAACAGTGTTTCCTAACATTTTTTAGATATAAAATGTTTCATATTACAGGTTAATACTTAAGAAATAACCACAAAGTCATGAAATGTGTGTGAAATGGCCTCTTTAAAGTAACGTTCTCAACACTAGTGTTTACCTAGTCATAAAGCACAACATTCTGTGGCTCTTCAAAAACAGTAAAAATGCTAAAAGATGAAGGGCTTTTCTGTTCAGAAAATGGCTGGCATCCAATGAGTTAATAAAAATGATAACAAACCAAAATTTTAGAATAGAATAGAATTCAACTTTATTGTCATTGCACATGTCACAAGTACAGAGCAACGAAATGCAATTTTCCTCCATCCACAGGTGCTTCAGCAAGAATATAGATATAACAGAACAGATATATAGTAGGAATGTTACAAATGTACCAGTACACAGTAGGAAGGCATGGTATGAATGAATATGTTATATAATGTACGTATGTAAAATGTACAGGCTATGAACATGTTTCTCATATTAGTATTAAGTGTTAATAGACAGCTGTGGATCTATAATTTTTGTTTTGTATTATATAGTATGATTGTCCATGCAGTATTTACAGTAGTACAGTTTTGATTGGTGAGACATACAGTATATGTGTATGTGGATGGTTGTGTTCAGTCCATGAGTTTTAATGTGGTTTGGATGTCAGGAAGCAGAGCTCAGGAGTCTGACAGCTGTAGTGAAGAAGTTTCTGTAGTGCCCAAAAGTCTGTGTGCTGGGTCACTGGGATCTTTGATGATTTTCCTAGCCCTTTTCAGAGCGCATCGCCGGAGCACCTGTAGATGTCGTCTATGGCAGGAAGTGGTGCTCCGGCGATGCACTGGGCGGTTTTTACCACCCTGTGCAATGCCATTCGGTCAGAGGCAGAGCAGCTTCCTTACCAGACTGTTATACAGTTGGTCAGGATGCTCTCAATGGTGCAGCGGCAAAAGTTCACCAGGGTTTCTGAGGGCAGGTGGTTCTTCTTCATTGTCCTCAGGAAAAAGAGGCACTGGTGAGCCTTCTTGACCAGCTTGGAGCAGTTGGTCGTCCAGGTGAGATCCTCAGAGATGTGGACTCCCAGGAACTTGAAGCTGCTCACACGCTTCATGGCCGGCCCCTTTATATGGATGGGTGGATGTGGAACAGCATACCTCCTGAAGTCCACAGTGAGCTTTTTGGTTTTCTCTGTTTTGAGCAGCAGGTTGTTGTTGTCAGACCACTCAGCCAGACGATCCACCTCCTCAATGTAGGCAGCCTCATCCCTGTCTTTGATGAGGCAGATCATTGTGGTGTCATCTGCAAACTTAATGATGGTGTTGGAACCATCGACTGGTCTGCAGTCATGGGTGAGGAGGGAGTAGAGGAAGGGATTCATCACGCAGCTTTGTGGTACACCTGTGTTCATTGTGATGGTGGATGAGCAGTGGTTACCTAGCTGGACATGTTGGGTGCAGCTGGTCAGGAAGTCCAGTAACCAGTTCAAATCAAATCAAATCACTTTTATTGTCACATCACATTACTGGTACGCTGGTACTGTGTGAGTGAAATTCTTATGTGCAAGCTTTACAAGCAATAGTGGTGTACAATACAAGAAATAAGGAAATACAGTGGGGCAAAAAAGTATTTAGTCAGCCACCAATTGTGTAAGTTCTCCCACTTAAAAAGATCAGAGAGGCCTGTAATTTTCATCATAGGTATACCTCAACTATGAGAGACAAAATGAGGAAAAAAAATCCAGAAAATCACATTGTCTGATTTTTAAAGAATTTATTTGCAAATTATGGTGGAAAATAAGTATTTGGTCACCTACAAACAAGTAAGATTTCTGGCTTTCACAGACCTGTAACTTCTTTAAGAGGCTCCTCGGTCCTCCACTTGTTACCTGTAATAATGGCACCTGTGTGAACTCGTTATCAGTATAAAAGACACCTGTCCACAACCTCAAACAGTCACACTCCAAACTCCACTATGGCCAAGACCAAAGAGCTGTCAAAGGACACCAGAAACAAAATTGTAGACCTTCACCAGGCTGGGAAGACTGAATCTGCAATAGGTAAGCAGCTTGGTGTGAAGAAATCAACTGTGGGAGCAATTATTAGAAAATGGAAGACATACAAGACCACTGATAATCTCCCTCGATCTGGGGCTCCACGCAAGATCTCACCCTGTGGGGTCAAAATGATCACAAGAACGGTGAGCAAAAATCCCAGAACCACACGGAGGGAGACCTAGTGAATGACCTACAGAGAGCTGGGACCAAAGTAACAAAGGCTACCATCAGTAACACACTACGCCGCCAGGGACTCAAATCCTGCAGTGCCAGATGTGTCCCCCTGCTGAAGCCAGGACACGTCCAGGCCCGTCTGCGGTTTGCTAGAGAGCATTTGGATGATCCAGAAGAGGATTGGGAGAACATCATATGGTCAGATGAAACCAAAATAGAACTTTTTGGTAGAAACTCAACTTGTCGTGTCTGGAGGGGAAAGAACGCTGAGTTGGATCCAAAGAACACCATACCTACTGTAAAGCATGGGGGTGGAAACATCATGCTTTGGGGCTGTTTTTCTGCAAGGGGACCAGGACGACTGATCCGTGTAAAGGAAAGAATGAATGGGGCCATGTATCGTAAGATTTTGAGTGAAAACCTCCTTCCATCAGCAAGGGCATTGAAAATGAGACGTGGCTGGGTCTTTCAGCATGACAATGATCCCAAACACACCGCCCGGGCAATGAAGGAGTGGCTTCGTAAGAAGCATTTCAAGGTCCTGGAGTGGCCTAGCCAGTCTCCAGATCTCAACCCCATAGAAAATCTCTGGAGGGAGTTGAAAGTCCGTGTTGCCCAGCATCAGCCCCAAAACATCACTGCTCTAGAGGAGATCTGCATGGAGGAATGGGCCAAAATACCAGCAACAGTGTGTGAAAACCTTGTGAAGACTTACAGAAAACGTTTGACCTCTGTCATTGCCCACAAAGGCTGTATAACAAAGTATTGAGATTAACTTTTGTTATTGACCAAATACTTATTTTCCACCATAATTTGCAAATAAATTCTTTAAAAATCAGACAATGTGATTTTCTGGATTTTTTTTCCTCATTTTGTCTCTCATAGTTGAGGTATACCTATGATGAAAATTACAGGCCTCTCTGATCTTTTTAAGTGGGAGAACTTACACAATTGGTGGCTGACTAAATACTTTTTTGCCCCACTGTATATAAAGAATAAAATTAGAAAAATGTGCAATGATTGGTGTGGCTATATATACAAAATATAGGAGTGTATGAACATTAGTATATGAATATATGAATACCAATATATATGCAGTACATGTGCATACATGTACACATACACCATTTTACCAAAAGTATTCGCTCACCTGCCTTTACTCATACTATGAACTGAAGTGTCATCCCATTCCTAACCCATAGAGTTCAATATGATGTCGGTCCACCTTTTGCAGCTATTACAGCTTTAACTCTTCTGGGAAGGCTGTCCACAAGGTTGAGGAGAGTGTTTATAGGAATTTTTGACCATTCTTCCAAAAGTGCATTGGTGAGGTCACACACTGAGGCCTGGCTCTCAGTCTCCGCTCCAATTCATCCCAAAGGTGTTCTATCTGGTTCAGGTCAGGACTCTGTGCAGGTCATGTTGGAAGAGGAAGGGGCCCGCTCCAAACTGTTCCCACAAGGTTGGGAGCATGGAATTGTCCAAAATGCTTTGGTATCCTGAAGCATTCAAAATTCCTTTCACTGGAACCCACAACCCCACACCATAATTCCTCCTCCACCAAATTTCACAGTCGGCACAATGCAGTCTGAAATGTACCGTTCTCCTGGCAACCTCCAAACCCAGACTCGTCCATCTGAAGGTCAAATGAAGTTTGTAGCTCTGTAGCAATTGACTGTGCAGAAAGTCGGCGACCTCTTTGCACTATGCACTTCAGCATCCGCTGACCCCTCTCCGTCACTTTACGTGGCCTACCACTTCGTGGCTGAGTTGCTGTTGTTCCCAAACGCTTCCATTTTGTTATAATAGAGCTGACAGTTGACTGTGGAATATTTAGGAGCGAGGAAATTTCACGACTGGATTTGTAGCACAAGTGGCATCCTATGACAGTTCCACGCTGGAATTCACTGAGCTCCTGAGAGCGGCTCATTCTTTCACAAATGTCTTGATTCACAGTCTGCATGCCTGAGTGCTTGACTTTATACACCTGCGGCCAGGCCAAGTGATTAGGACACTTGATTCTGATCATTTGAATGGGTGAGCGAATACTTTTGGTAATATAGTGTATATATATATATATAACAAAATCTGCAGATGAGTATTGTGCAAGAATGGCATTTATGCGCGATCTGAGGTGCATAGAGTGACATAGTTCGATAAAGTGACAGTGAGGTGACTGTGAAGTGTCTGAAGTGTTAGTGGTCAGTGTTCAGCAGTCTGATGGCCTGATGGAAGAAGCTGTCCCTCATCCTGCTTGTTCAGCACCGGATACTGCAGTACCTCCTGCTTGGTGGAAGAAGTCTGAACAGTTTTTGACTGGGGTGACTGGAGTCCTTGACGATCCTCCCCGCTTTCCTCGAGCACCGCTTCCTGTAGATGTCCTGGAGGGAGGGAAGCTCACCTCCAATTATTCTTTCTGAACTCTGTACCACTCTTTGCAGAGCTTTGCGGTTGTAGGCGGTGCTCTTGCCGTACCAGGTTGTGATACATCCAGTGAGGATGCTCTCAATGGCACAGCGGTAGAAGGTCCTTAGGATGTGGGGGCTCATTCCAAATCTCTTCAGTCTTCTGAGGAAGAAGAGTTGTGCTGCGCCTTCTTCACTGTTTTGTCTGTGTGAACTGCCCATGTGAGATCCTCCGCTAAATGAACACCTAGGAAACGGAAGCTGCTCTCTCTCTCCACGGCAGCACCGTTGATGGTGATGGGGGTATGTTTCTCTTCTACATCTCTGATAGTCCACTATCATCTCTTTGGTTTTTGTGACATTGAGGGATAGATTGTTCTCCTGACACCAATGTGTCAGGGACCTGACCTCCTCCCTGTATGCCATCTCATCACTATTGGTGATAATACCCACCACTGTTTTGTTGTCCGCAATCTTCACAATGATGTTAGAGCTGCTAATGGCCGTGCAGTCGTAGGTGTAGAGTGAGTACAGGAGAGGACTCAGTACACACCCCTGTGGAGCACCAGTGTTCATTATGATGGAGGATGAGGTGATGCTGCTCATTCTGACCACCTGTCATCTGTCAGACAGGAAGTTAAGGATCCAGCTGCAGAGAGCGCTGCTCAATCCTAGGTCCTGCAGTTTCCTGTCCAGCTTCGAGGGAACGATGGTATTGAATGCTGAGCTGTAGTCTACAAACAGCATTCTGACATACGTGTCTCTCTTCTCCAGGTGCGAGAGGGCAGTGTGTAATGTCAGGGCTATGGCATCATCAGTGGACCTGTTGTGGCGGTATGCAAATTGTAGAGGGTCCAGTGAGTCAGGTAGTACAAAGCAGATGAAGTCCCTGACCAGCCTCTCAAAGCATTTGCTCATGATGGGAGTCAGGGCTACCGGTCACCAGTCATTCAGGGATGAGACAGTGGAGAATTTGGGTATAGGGGCAATGGTGGCCATTTTGAAGCAGGTTGGGACTACAGATAGAGAGAGGGAAAGGTTGAAGATGTTCGTAAACACTCCAGCCAGCTGAGCCTCGCATGATTTAAGGACATGGCCGGGTATTCCGTCAGGACCAACAGCTTTGCGTTCGTTCACCTGTCTGAAGCACTTCCACACATCCTCCTCAGACACAGTGTGTGCACTGACGTAATCTGTGATGCAAATGCTGTCCGGTCTCGTGGCGTACACTGTGTCGAATCTAGAGTAGAATGTGTTAAGATCCTAACACAGAGAGGCCGTGGTCTGTGGTGTGCTGGTTTTTCCTCTGAAGTCTGTGATTGTGTTTAGTCCCTGCCACATGAGAGGACAGAGTGCATTGCTATAGAGACTGCATCCTCTGTGCTCCTGTTCTGACAGTATGCGAATTGGTGGGGATCCAGGGTGGGGGGGAGACAGGATTTGAGATGTGCTAAGACCAGCCACTCTAAACACTTTGCGATGATGGGGGTGAGGACTACTGGGCGGTAGTCATTGAGGCTTGATGGGTTGGAGTTTTTAGGTACTGGGATGATGGAGGTGAATTTGAAACAGGCCGGTACCACAGCATGAGCCAAGGACAAGTTGAATATGTCTGCTAGCACTCCGGCCAGCTCTACAGAACATGCTCAGAGAACACGCCCCGGGATGCCATCAGGACCTGTCCAGTACTGCTCCAACATCGATAGGGGAGTCAGTGGTTGGTGGTCTACCATCACATCTGTCTTAGTTGCTGAGTTCCTTCTTTCAAAATGAGCATAAAAGTTGTTGAGCTCGTTAAGGAAAGAGAATTTAGAAATGCGGGGGAGGGTTTGATGATCCTGTAGTCTGTGATGATCTGGAGTCCTTGCCATATCGAGGATCGAAGATGGAGAAGTGTTCTTCTACCTTCCTTTTGTAGTCGTTTTTGGCATTCTTGATGTCCCCTTCAGCTTAGCCCTTGCTGTACCGTAGGCCTGTGCATCCCCTAACCTTTTTTATGTAAAAAATAAACCTTTTCTGTGAATTTATGGCAGAGTTTCCACATTTTAAGTGTCTGTTCATGGTATTTGTTAACGAACCAATGCCGATACAAGTACATTAGAGTGGTATCAGCCCTGATATCCGATCCCAGTATCAGTATTGGTGCATCCCTGATAATGATAACAACAACAACAATATTATTATACTCAACTCAAAACATTTTCATTGTTAATTCCACACACACTCCAGCCCGCTGCATGAAACGTCTCTCTTCATAAATATTTCAGCTACTGAGCACCAGGTTGTAACTGAATTCGTCTTCAATCTTTCCCTTGGTCTTATCTCTATGCTTCACCTCCTCCTCCAAATCATCCTGAACTTTTCAAAAGTGTGGTGGCAAACATATCAGTAAGTTTGGCACATTTTACCATGTCCTTTTACAGCCCTTTTTCTCACAGCTTTTCTGCATCCCGCTTGCACTTTTGCCATTTATTAATTTCCAGTCACTTCTCTCCATCTCCAGTCAGCTCAAATGGTAAAGTTTGAAACCTTGCTCAGAGGGGTGGGGGGTGTGGGGGTCAGGGGACTAAGAGGGCAAAGGCATTTTATTGGATTAACCCACTGTCATTCAAGGAAATCAACCAATGGGCTGATGCGGTTGATAAAAATGATTTCTAATGTAATTTTTTGGTTAAACTTTGAAAGCCCTTCCCAGTATGTCAGAATTTCTGTCCATGCCTGGGGCTGAGGAGGGTGGGATGGGGGGAGTTGGTACTCATTAATGGGGAAATTCAGAAAAAGTACCAGTACTCACCATACACTGGAAAGAAAGTATGCTGATGGGTCAGTGCTGGTACTGTGAACCGCTGCATACAGGCCCACTTAAAGCACGGTGAACTTTCTTGAAATCAGCTCACTGGATCTTTGGCACTGCAGAACTCACACTTTGCCTGTTATTACCTCCGCCAAGGAGGTAATGTTGTCATCGGGGTCTGTCTGTCTGTCTGTCTGTCTGTCTGTCTGTTAGCAGGATAACTCAAAAACTTATGGATGGATTTTGATGAAATTTTCAGGAAAGGTCAGCAATGACCCAATGAACAATCAGTTAGATTTTGGAGGTGATCTGGATTACCGTCTGGATCTAGGAATTTTTTTAGGGATACGGACATAGTACTTTCTACGATATGTCTGCTTGGCGGAGGTTTGTGCTCTCTGAGTACTTTTCTAGTTGTTGTTTTAAATAGTGCTAACATAAATGAGTAACTAATTAACAGTAATATTAGATCAGGAGAGGAAGTGAAATATAATTCTCTTCTGTGATCACCACACAAATAACTTTGATAACTTGCAATAGCTGATCATCATAACTCTTTTTCTTAACTTGGAAGAGAAGAATTAAAGGGAGAAATTAATATATAAATCAGTCCTTAATTCTTTAGAGGTATTTGAAGAAGTCTAATTAGGTTTTTTAAACCAGTACTTCTACACACAATGTGATTTAGGTATGGATGCAATGCAAGGTCTAAAAAATTCATTACAGCCCCATTATTGTCTGTGATTAATTTTCCCCCTTGCTGAATAGAGCTTGCTTAAAGTCAAATTGTTCAAAATCCAGCTTTCAATAAGATGCTGAAATGCATTTCTTATTGCGCTAAAATCCAATTAGTTACAACAAGCCTTCTCGACACAGCGTGGCACAGTTTTTCCTCAGCTGAATGTTTTGCTGAGCTTGCCCCATTGGTCTCTCAGGGAGCCTGAGGTTCATGCTCAAGTAAACTGGTGTGCCCTCACAAGCATATTCCCATTTTTTGCTTCACTGATCTGGTGGTCCCCAACAATCCTAACACCATCATTTAGTTAGGTGGGCTGTGAAGTGTTTTCATTTTTTCCCCCAATTTTCACCATCCCACACAGTCAGCTTGGATTCCCTGAGCCTAGCAGAGTAGAATTAATGAGCATAGCTTGTTGGTCTCCATTTTAATGCACCTCAAACGTAAGAGAAAAGTAAAACCTTCTCAAGAAAAAGTGTTAAATTCAAATGGTGTGTTTTTTTTAATTGTTTTTTTGTAATCTGAATGTTTGTTCTAATTTCCTCAGATTCTCCTGCCAGTATCTTCTAGAAGGAACCGCCTCAAAGAAGCTTTCAAACACAGGAGACTGGGCAAAGTGCTTTTCCATCATCTCCCCCAAGCTCTGTCATGCGGACAAGCAGGTTGGAACAGAACAGCTGCTGAGCTTTTATACTGAGAGAAAATAGACTGCAAGGGAGAGAAACGAACAAGGCCTTGTGATAGAGAAAGAGAGCAGGGAGGGGAGGAGTAGACAAAGTTAAGCCCTACTGTGTTACTGGCATTGGATCAGGTGCTTTCAAATTGTTCCCATCCAAGACAAAGAGATGAAAAAATACACTGAATTAATCTATAGTAACTAAAACCAAACCGGACAGAGACAATGACCTCAAAATGCAAAAAGCTTATCCAGATTATGTGGAAGCAAATGATATAAAAGTTAAGCTACCTTGATTGTCCTTTGCTCCGCTTCCTTTAAGTCAGCAGCATTTTTTCTCGTCAGAGATAAGGATTTGATTATCCAGAAAAGGCTCTTCTTATACGTAGCCCTCTTAGTTCCACAGGCTGGAAAACAACAAAGATGAAACAATACATTGAGTATATGAATCAAACAGGAATGTTCTTAACTGGAAGAGAGGATCGCCATTACTTGCAAAAGGTCTGTGAAGAACAAAAGCAGCTGAGACTTAACGCTGATAGACGCTAATCCTGAGTCTTGGTAACTAGCTGCACCAGCTTCCAATCCTTAGCAGGACAAAAAACTTTGATCTATTACATCCAGTCACCTGGATCTTTTCCACCAGAAAGGAAAATTCTAGGCAGATAACACTCACACACAAGTTTGTTCCATTTTTCTACTGAGACTAGTCAGTAATATTAAGAGAACTCTGCTTCCCTCATGAGTTTAAAAGAGCAAACAAAAAAAATGCACCATCATTTTTAAACTTTAAATTGCTCTTTCTTGTCCAAATTAATGAGCATGAAAGGTTGGGCTGTGTTTTACAGAATGACATTCCTCCTACCAGGAGGTTTGACTTACATGACAAGCCAACAAATACAAAAGTAGCAAGCGGCAAAGTCAAGGGCCCCAAGAGGACTGTGTGTATGGTACCATGCTGCATGGAGGATATTGATTTTAGTGTTTTACACCCACCTCTCCACCCCTAGCATGCTTCACCTTCTTCAATGTCTTGTCACGCATTAGACTGGAAGGAATTTTTTTATTAAAAATTAACTTTAAAACATCCGCACACACAAGTGTGCACACATCTGAAAGTAGCAACTGGGGTCATGGTCTGAAATTAACAGTCCAACGCAAAATTAACTCACAAAATACCTGTCATTTAAAAAAACAGTTCAAATCTGTCGTGTAATTACAGATAAATGTAGTTCACAATTACTTACACCATGTGTCTTTGTAAGGTATGTGGATGGCTGCGTTTAGAAGGTCTGTTTGAAGGTAATTACAATCAGATGTTTTAATAAATGTAGTTAAATGTCAAGCTTTTGATAGAGAGTTTCACAGATAGATTAAATGGGTTGAGTTGAAGTTCAATTGCGTACAGTTTAATTTAGTTCAAATCATTCAGTTTACCTTAATTGTATCTTGTGATTCCAATTAAGCGTCTGTGGAACATATTTTTTTTAACAAACAGGAACCTAGCAAAATTTATACTTAAAGAGGCCCTTCTATTAAAAACTGATTTTCTGAGGTTTCTGTTGAATATTTTAGCTCCACAGGTGTTCTTACCTTAATAGTGGGTGTGAAAACAGGTCAACAACTTCTCTTTCAGTTTTTATCTCTCAAACTACGCAGGTGGTGATAAAACCCGATTTCTCCCGAGTCCGAACGGCCTGTATCTGTTTTGTCACAACTCCTTTGTTCATTAGTATTTATCAGCTCCCGCAGTGAAACCACGCCTAGCATGTTGCTGGCTAAAAGACGTAGCAAACAGGAAGACACGACGTCTGCTGTTGCCATGCGCAGCGGGGAAGGAAACAGTATACCTTGCTCTCATAGGCTAGTTTTTTAGCCTATCTGATTCCAGCAAATTCAAATAATGAATATGAACGAGCTGCTGACAAAGCAGCCTGACGGAAGGAGCCGGAACCACACGAATTTTAATGCAGACAGATTGAAAGGTCTGTTAATCAGTGTTTCCTGACGTTTTTTACGTATAAAATGTTTCATATTACTGGTTAATACTTAAGAAATAAACACAAAGTCCTGAAATTTGTATGAAATGGCCTCTTTAAGAAATATGTGTATATATGTATATATATATATATATATATGTGTCCTCTGGCTACTTGGTTTGA
Organism: Pachypanchax playfairii; assembly: GCA_006937955.1. Lineage (NCBI taxonomy): Eukaryota > Metazoa > Chordata > Actinopteri > Cyprinodontiformes > Aplocheilidae > Pachypanchax > Pachypanchax playfairii. Next base: position 531,274 of record SSNP01000135.1, on the reverse strand, counting down.
CTCCTCGTAAAAAGCTTAAAACTAATCAAATTATCCACTCTCATTCAAACAGAACTGTGTTTGACTCACATCTCCTCCTCTCGACTTCAGATCAATAACCTGTGGTTCCTGCAATACTGCCAAACCTACCTGCCATTTAAAAATCCTCTTTTTACTCTTTTACAGCTGTTTGAATCTGAGCTTTTTTCATCTTTTGAAAATTGCTTTAGGATTCCTTATGGCATCAAATGGCCAAAGAAATTTTAGCCTCATACAAAAATAACTAAGGTAAAATGAAGATGCATTATTTAAATTATTTCACTCAAAGGAAAAGTGTACTGACATTAAAGAAAGTTTGACAAGAACTCCTCACCTCTTTCTGTAAATACTGCCATGTTTTTTGCACTAGTAGTAGTAGCAGGATGAAAAAACAAATTACAGGTGAACATATTTTTAAAGGGGCTGCACAGCGTTGCAGTTTGTAGCAGCCTTGCCTTGCAGCAAGAAGGTCCTGGGCTGCATGGAGTTTGCACGTTCTCCAGGGACTCCAGCTTTCTCCCACAGACCAAAAATATGCTTGAGGTTAATTAGTAAATCTAAATAGTGTGAATAATTACTTGTCTATATGTGGCTCTGTAATGGACTGGCCACCTGTCCAGGTGTAACCCCACCTCTCACCTGGTGACTGTTGGAGCTGTGCACCAGCTCCATGAGACCCTGAACAAGAATCAGTGGGTAAAGACAATGACTGACATGTAAGAAAAAGTCATACTTGATCATGCCTCAGCAAGGTAAGAGTTTNAAAAATCCTCTTTTTACTCTTTTACAGCTGTTTGAATCTGAGCTTTTTTCATCTTTTGAAAATTGCTTTAGGATTCCTTATGGCATCAAATGGCCAAAGAAATTTTAGCCTCATACAAAAATAACTAAGGTAAAATGAAGATGCATTATTTAAATTATTTCACTCAAAGGAAAAGTGTACTGACATTAAAGAAAGTTTGACAAGAACTCCTCACCTCTTTCTGTAAATGAAAACTGAAGACTCAAGATCCAATTTACAGATACTGCCATGTTTTTTGCACTAGTAGTAGTAGCAGGATGAAAAAACAAATTACAGGTGAACATATTTTTAAAGGGGCTGCACAGCGTTGCAGTTTGTAGCAGCCTTGCCTTGCAGCAAGAAGGTCCTGGGCTGCATGGAGTTTGCACGTTCTCCAGGGACTCCAGCTTTCTCCCACAGACCAAAAATATGCTTGAGGTTAATTAGTAAATCTAAATAGTGTGAATAATTGCTTGTCTATATGTGGCTCTGTAATGGACTGGCCACCTGTCCAGGTGTAACCCCACCTCTCACCTGGTGACTGTTGGAGCTGTGCACCAGCTCCATGAGACCCTGAACAAGAATCAGTGGGTAAAGACAATGACTGACATGTAAGAAAAAGTCATACTTGATCATGCCTCAGCAAGGTAAGAGTTTTTTGACTCAGTTATTACATTTTTTAAGTCAGAGCAATATCCAGTTCATTATCATGGGGGAGAATAACATCTCAAACACTGCTGAGATCACTTGCCTCAGTTATGGACATTATTCATAATTCAACATAAAGAAAAAACTTGTTAAATAGGACATTAACAGGTGCATGAATGCTCTTTTAGCCAAGTTTTTTCTGGGTAAATCCACTGGTGACCAAATTGAACACAGAGCCAAATATTTGTAGGTTGCTTCTTTCCTTAAAGAGGTAGTTTCACAAAAAATTCCATGACATTGTATAGTTATTTCTGAAACGTTAACTTGTAATATGAAACATTTTATATCTAAAAAACATTAAGAAACACTGATTTACAGCCATTTCAATCTGTCTGCATGAAGATTCATCCGGCTTCGGCTGTGACATATTAATTCATTCATTCATTATGCAAATTTGCGGGACTCAGATTGGCTAACAAATTAGCCTATGAGAGCAGGGATTCCTGTTTCCTCCCCCACTGCGCATGGCAACATCTTTATGCTAACAGCTTTTAGCCAGCCGCATGCTAGGCGTGGTTTCAACTGCGGGAGCTGAATACTAACGAACAAAGGGGTTGTGACGTAACATATACAGGCCGTTCGGACTCGGGTGCTACCTGCGTAGTTTCAGAGATAAAGATCTCAGTTTGCGTCCCTAGCTTATGGAACCAGCTCCATCCTGACGGTCAGACTCGCCCCATCTCTTAGTATTTTTAAAATCTGTTTAAAGACTTACTTTTATTCTCAGGCTTTTAACTCTGTTGGGGCAGTCTAATCCCTTGCTGACCTTATTTTATTGTTTTTTTGTTTGTTTTTATTGCATGTTTATTTCATGTTTATTTATCTCTGTAGTTGTTGTTTTTATTTGTGTACAGCACTTTGGTCTGCGTCACTGCAGTTTTTAAATGTGCTTTATAAATAAATTGATGATGATGATGATGATAAAAACTGAAAGAGAAGTTGTTGACTTGTTTTTACACCCACTATGAAAGTAAGAACACCTGTGGAGCTAAAATATTCAACAGAAACCTCAGAAACAAACATTTTTTCATGGACGGGCCTCTTTAATAAATGAAATCCTCATTTAAAAAATGCATTTTGTATATACTTAGGTTATCTTTGTGTAATAGTAAAATGTGTTTGCTGATATGACACCTGTAACCGTGACCAAAAAGCAAAGAAATCTGTAAAGGGGCAACTACTTTTCACAGCACAGTACCAATCACACAAACATAACATGGCAGGTATGACAGAGATGTCCATATTTATGTCAAGTCTGTGGTACAGATGAAGGAAATGGTCTTATCCTTTAGTACACACTCGCAGTGCACCTGGGCACACAGCTCAGCTACATAAATGGACATGGGATGGTTGCCCAGGCTACAGTGAGCAGTTAGGCTTTTAAAAATCCATTTTAGCACATGCAGCCCTGAAAAGTTCTGCGCATGCTGAAGTGGAGGTCAAGAATTTGAGCTTGTACAAAGATCTCAACTGCAAAGATATACTCTTTAAAGTTTATGACTGCAAAATTCAATATATGAGCGTACTAGAAAATCTGCCCTCATACGCACTAGTGGAGCGCATTGTCGGAATCCTGAAAAGCAGGACCCTCATTTATCAATCGATCTGTGCGTATTTTGTGCGTTGGAACAATTCTACTCATTGTGTGATATTCATCAATTTGTACTTGTGCTTAGAAATGTTCCTAAATATAGTGTACAACAAGTACTGCTCTAGTGGTACTTACACTCATCATCTAGTGGTAGAACATGGAACCAAAATTCTGAAAGTATCAGTCATCCATCATCTTGTTCCTCATCCACAAATGATCTCTGTACCAGTTAGTTATTATCTGTGTTAATTAACAGCTTTGTCACATAACTGGTGTTCAAAAAAGACCCCTGTGACTTAGAGGTATTTGAGATCGTAGGATGGCTGATCTTGCATTATTGGAGGATATGGCAGAACATGCGCCCCTGATAAATCAGGCCCAAAGACATTTAAATAAGAACATTAAAGTACAAGGGGGTGGGAGGGGAGAGGATGACATAGTGACAACACAAGCAGACCAAAACTAATACAAAACACTCCAAATACATTTGTTGCTGTTAATCACAAGGATTCTAGTCTATTTGGTTATACACAAAGGTTTGTTTGCTTTGCCCAAAGATCGCTAGAGATCGACATCAGCTCCCTGAACAGGAAGAAGCAGGTTCAGAAAATGGATGGATGGATGAGTGGGTTTGTTTGCTCATGCGTATGTGTTTAAAGTGGGTGTGCTTGTGTGTGTTTTCATGTATGTAAACACACACACATGTTCATTGTCAGGATCTCAGCAGCTGGTGTGTGGTCTTTGTTTTTGTTCTACACTAACTCTCATTGCAGGGCGTGGCAGCAGCTGATGAGTGGCTGCAGGTGTGGCTCGTTACCCAGCTCAGGAGAGCTGGGTATTTAAGCAGAGGAGGAAGTACAGACAGACGCCAGTTTTTTCCACAACCTGAACGTGGTAACGTGTGGCCTTAGCGAGTGTTCTGACAGTGACTACAGTTATCCGTGTATAACCTGCCCTCTCCTTCCCCTCTTCTAGTCCCGTCTCCTGGAGCGTCCCTCCAGGTTCTGAGGTGCCTCTGCGCTGGCCGTCTGCCACGCCGTCCAAGGACTTTGTCGTGTGTCACCACGACCGTCTCCCTGGCTCCCTGTCTGTCTCTGGTCCCCTCTGACGTCCACACCTGCCCTGGTTCCCACTCACGCTGTCACCCCTGCTTCTTCATCTCCCGTGGATTACATTACTCTCTCTCTGGACCTGTTTCAACTACCACCACCTCTGGATCACCACCGCCACTGCTGGCTCATTGAACCCCTCCTCACACTCCTCACCATCTCAGCTCCCGTAAGTTCTCAGGGCAAATTCCCAGCGCACCGCAGCATCCACAATCTATCCCTGGAACTACCTGTCGCTAACCTGCCTTTCCTCCACTGCCAGGACTCCTCCTGCACTCCTGTACCCATTCCAGGCTTGCCTCCTGCTGCTCCTGCACATTCATTTCCACTGTATATATTATCCATAGCACTGTATAATCACCTTCAACTGATTTCCGTTTCTGTGTGTTGGTCTGGAGTAAGGGTTTACGTTGGAATTCGACCAAACCTACAGAAACATGACATTCATATGTAGCCAGAGAATGTAATTTCCAATTTAAACATGTCCTGCAGCAACATACCCTATGAAGTGTGTGGCGGAGTGTGCAAGTTGTAAACAATGTCAACAGCTGTAAACATTACATTATTCTCTTCATGATACTAGAAAAGCACTCATAGAGCGCAGACCTCTAATCNGGTTGTTCCTTGGGTCATTTCTGACCTCTCCTGAAAATGTAATCAAAATCCATCCATTAGTTTTTAAGTTATCCTGCAAACAGCAGACAAACAAACAAACTCCAATGAAAACTTTACCTCTTTGGCAGAGGTAAAAAAAAACCCTTGGGGGTTAGAAGGAGGAGGAACGAAAGTATCAATATAGACGTATGCTGACATGAACATGAAATAAAATGGGTTTTGTCTTTCATCTGTTAAAAAAGGTTGCCCAATGATGCTGTAACGATGTACTTGCAGTGCATGGAAAGTGCAGCCTCTTTTATACAGTATAAAATATAATGGCATGGTAGCATAGGGTAGGGGGTTGGGGGGGTGTTCAGCATTGGGAGGTACAGACAGCAAGAAATAATCTTGCCTAGGGCACCAAGAGCACCAGAGCCGGCTCTGCTTTCTGCAACAAACATAGCAGAGAAAAAAAGAAAAACATTCTGTCACAACAAACTCTTAGTCCTGACTGATACGCTACTGGAAGAGTCTGGGGAGTTTTTAAACACACACCAATAGATTGCAAAAATAAATAGAGGCACAATACATGCTTTGTATTGATTTGATTAATTTGAATACAAAAAGGTTATTGCTGAGGACCAAAAGGTATGTTATCCTTTTATTAAAAAAAATATTTAACGTGTTGAAGTTTTTAAGTCAAAGTGAATTTGTGTAGTGATATTGGTAGCATTTCATGTAAGGAGAACTACAGGAAACTATGGCTGTTTCTCAATATGCATACTTGTGTGGACTTGTGTACTTGCATACTTTTCCAAATCTAAGTACACATCAAGGCAAGTACGTTTCCAGAAGTCTTCTTGCGCCACCCAGTTTATCGAAGATGCAACAAAGCATCCTTTTGAGGACTTGGGCCAGCAAGTTATCCGATAATGCACTGTGTCAAAAACCATTTTACCCCCCCCAAAAAAAGCTAGAAAAACGACCTTTCAACTTTAACATTTGTTGCCATGTATTAGAGGGGAGAGTGTTTAATAAATTTGAGATGATGCATATAGTTTCAAAACTATTGAAGACAGTAAACAAAAATATTTTTCAAGTTCAGCTGTGGACCTCTGTCTGCCAGCCAGTCAGCTTAGAATAAGAGTGGTGTTGTAAGCTAACATTATTTTTCATTATGCCTGCATGAGTATGAATGTGATTGGTTAAAAAGAGGTGGCGATAACACCCGAGTTCTCCCGTGTCCAAACGGCCCATATCTGTTTCGTCACAACTCCTTTGCTCATTAGTATTCATCAGCTCCCGCAGTTGAAACCACGCCTAGCATGCTGCTGGCTAAAAGCTGTTAGCATGAACATGTATCAAACCGGAAGAGGCTCGGTGCGCTGTTATTATGTGCAGTGGGGAAGAAAACAAGAAGCCGTGCTTTCGTAGGCTACTTTGTCAGCCCATCTGAGTCCAGCAAATTCTCATAATGAATATTAACAAGTTGCAGCCTGAAGCCGGACGAAGCCAGCAGAATCTTCACACAGACAGATCGAAAGGTCTGTAAATCAGTGTTTCCTAATGTTTTTTTTAGATATAAAATGTTTCATATTACAGGTTATTACTTAAGAAATAACCACAAAGTCCTGAAATTTGTGTGAAATGGCCTCTTTAAAATCTACTACTAAGGAGTGCTACTACTACTACTACTACTACTACTGTCATTTAGCAGACGCTTTTATCCAAAGCGACTTACATTGAGAGAACATACAAGCAAGAATTCAAAGAGAAGGAAAAAATATAAGGAGGCAGACTGTTTGGAGTCCAGTTTAATTCCGACGCTGATACATCAAGTGTATCAAGTGTTTCTTTTTTTTTTTTTTTTAGTGAGAGATAAATTCTCAAATCGCTATCATAAATCATAAATTAAACCTACATTAAGACTGAAAGTGTTCTTTAAAGAGGTGAGTCTTAAGTCTGCTCTTAAAAGTAGCTGCCGACTCTGAGGATCGGACCGAGTTTGGTAGGTCATTCCACCATCGGGGGACAACAGAGGAGAAGAGTTTGGAGCATGATCTCANATAATGAATATTAACGAGTTGCAGCCTGAAGCCGGACGAAGCCAGCAGAATCTTCACACAGACAGATCGAAAGGTCTGTAAATCAGTGTTTCCTAATGTTTTTTTTAGATATAAAATGTTTCATATTACAGGTTATTACTTAAGAAATAACCACAAAGTCCTGAAATTTGTGTGAAATGGCCTCTTTAAAATCTACTACTAAGGAGTGCTACTACTACTACTACTGTCATTTAGAAGACGCTTTTATCCAAAGCGACTTACATTGAGAGAACATACAAGCAAGAATTCAAAGAGAAGGAAAAAATATAAGGAGGCAGACTGTTTGGAGTCCAGTTTAATTCCGACGCTGATACATCAAGTGTATCAGGTGTTTCTTTTTTTTTTTTTTTTAGTGAGAGATAAATTCTCAAATCGCTATCATAAATCATAAATTAAACCTACATTAAGACTGAAAGTGTTCTTTAAAGAGGTGAGTCTTAAGTCTGCTCTTAAAAGTAGCTGCCGACTCTGAGGATCGGACCGAGTTTGGTAGGTCATTCCACCATCGGGGGACAACAGAGGAGAAGAGTTTGGAGCATGATCTCATGCCACGTTGTGGTGGAAGCGCTAGGCGTCTTTCAGCGGCTGAGCGTACCTGACGCGTGGGAATGTAGGTTTGGATGAAGGAGTGAAGGTAAGTAGGAGCTGTGTGTGTTAGAGTCTGGTAAGCCAGAAGCAGAGCTTTGTATTTGATGCGTGCTGCAACTGGAAGCCAGTGCAGGGAGTGCTAATTATGATAATGATCTACGAGCTTCTCTGTAACCTTGCGCTGCAAGATGGATTCTCGTGAGATGTGGAGTTTTCCAAACCCACAAAAATATATCTTGTACTGCTTCAACTAAACCGTCTGACTCAGTCAAAAAATATTCAGACCAATCATGTGTTAGCATTGTGCATTGGGGCGGGTGTTTAGGTATGATTGGCCAGACAAAGCAAAACAAACATGGCTGCGCCGGTGGATGTACGCATAAAAGTGGATATTTAATCTGTTTTAGGAGAACCCCGCTGCCATCTGGCAGCTGGCGGAGGTAATTACAGAAGTTTGTCATATATAGTCCCAGGCTCTCTGTCTGCTGTCTGTCTGTGTCCTGTGTTTCTTCACACTTTTATTGTTTTCTTCGGTTAATTGGGTTTTGTTTAGGTTACTTTGGGTTTAGGTTACTTTTGTTTCATGCCTAGTTTTGTGTGTGTGCTCCTTTCTACCGTCTCATTCCTTGTCCTGTAATTTAGTGGATGTCCTGCACCTGCTCACACCCTAATCACACTCACTCCCCACACCTGTCTTTGTCTGTGCTTAAACCTCTGTTCCCCCTGCACTGCACGGGCTTTCAAACTAGCATCTGAAACCTGTCTGTCTGTCACCTGGAAGATTTTTTAAAATTTCTTTTTTTACTTTAGACTGTATCTGACCCTGTCAGAACCTGCTGCTCATCAGATTAATCCAACACTGGACCTGTTTGCTAAACCGGACACTTTCTGTCCTTCAACCCTTCTGCCTACCACGAGTGAACACTGCATTTGTTTTTTCTGAGTTAAGTCTTACGGATCTCGTATAGGACTTGTCTGCCCCTGGATTTCATGTGTATCATCTGGATCTAGTCTAGTCTCTTGGACTAACAGTTTTTTTTTTCTCCTGCTCAGAGCAGCTTCTACTGCCTCCAGTGAGTGACCTGTCTGAATGCGGCTCAGCTGATTTTACAATACATTTTTTGCTCACTGAGGTCCTCCCATAAAACATGAACATTACAATTCTAAATTAATCTCTATAGTCACATACTGACTATGCTGTTCATTTTTTTATGTGCTTAAATCCCCTTTTCAAATTAATTTTAAGTTCTTAGAGGCTTTCTTTTGTTTGATGATCAGGTTGAATTTAAACCAAAAAAAGATGATTTTTCAAAAAACATCTAATTTGTCTTTCTTTCTCCTTATTAGTTCTTCTGTGCACCTTCTAAATGCTAAATTTCAGAAGTAATTGAGTAACATTGATGGGGAAAATGGAATTCCAGATTAGGTTAAACTGCGTTCATGTTTGTGTATTAGTTCACGTCTGCCATTTTCTTGGCCTTTTAAAACAATCTCCTCAGCCATATGCGCTCTCAAAGTTTAAAGTACTTAATCTACTTTTTGGCATTTCAGTCTGTAACGTTTAAATGAAACAATATAAAGAGCTGCTCAATTAGTGGGTTACTGGTGTCACTTCCTATAACCTGGTAAGAAATACTGCAGGTTGATCCTTGTGCTTTGGAGAACATTAAGCTCTGCTCCCACAATGCATTCTGTGTCAGCAGCAGCCACTCAGTGCTTCTAATTCTGGGATTTCTTTTAATAGAATATCTGATATTAGTTAAACAGAAGTAAAGTGAGATATTGACTGGCTTTCATCTCTTTCCTACCAAACCTTCTACCATGATAATCTTTTGTAACAACCTGAATTCCTTCTTTCATGGTGTTCAGAAACCACTAGTTAATAGCTGAAAAATTCTCTCAGGAGATTAGTAAAGTTTTAAAATGGGAGCTCTCGTGTTGGTAAATTGTTTGTTTATATGAATATTTTTTCACAAGGTAAAATCGGGTATGTATTTTGTGAATATTCTATTCTACCAGGGTTTTTTTTCTAATAAAACATGGTGTCTGACTTAAAAAGGTTCTATGATGTTGGTTAGTACCTCTGTTCTTACAACTGTTCTGATATTTAAAGTTGTGCTTTCAAAATTCCTGTTTACTCTGGATATCTTTAAAAACAGCCATTTTTTCTTTTTACAAATAGTATCTGTCAAAGTCATTTAAACTACAATGATAACATATCCATGCTATGTCAGAAAGTGATAAATCATCATATACAGCATATAAAATTTGCTTCACTAAAGATTTACCCCAAATAATCATCTCAATTTTCTTTTAACACCATTTACAATGTTCTCTACTATTAACTTTTTCTGTACATGACTGAAGTTTATTGTACAGTCAAAAGAATGATTCATTGACTTAACATAGTTTATTTATGTCAACAAGTTCCACATAATTAACTTATTGGCTGCCAGCTGTTTTCTGAACAGAAAAGCCCTTCACTGCCAGCATTTTTGAGAATGTTTTACTGCTTTTGAAGAGCCACAGAATATTGTGCTTTATACAAACATCTAAACTATCAAAACAAAGAGTACATTCTCTACTTCCATCGGGAAAAAACAGCTTGTTTCTAGCATTTACTGTTCTTTCACAATCTGCTGTAGAAAACAGGTGATTTCACCGAAAACTCCTTTTTCTCACAGAAAAACGGAGAAAACTGGCTTTTTGTGAAATGAGACATGTCATGCCGAAAAGTGTCTTTGACACTAATAAATGGTGTTTTATTGACACTTCCTGGTTGATTCAGACGGGAACCGCTCATCTGACACATCTGGGTAAAAAAAACACAGATTTATGTACTTACTATGTAAAATCAACAACTGCCCTGATTGACAGGAACAGGAAAAATTCCGAAAAGCCCTTGCTGTAATTTCTTTTGTACAAAGCAATAGAGAAAATGCAAAAGAAGCCAATACATCAGTGTTTCTGAAAAGTGGAGTTTATTTGTACTGAATTTTGAGAAACCTCCATAAGGGAAGAATGTTTGAAAACTCATGTTTCCCTCACTAAAAACACCCTTTTCTTCTGGAGTCCTTTTCCCATCAAACTGGTGAGAGCTTTTCACCTGATAAAATATTTTTGACAAGTAAATATACAATTACTATTTAAGAATCCCCAACTTTCCTTTTAACCAAAGTTTGTGAATGTATGAATACCACTGCATGGGTAGTTCTTAAGAAACACTTCATGAAAGCACTCCCAATGTCTTGGGTGGTTCTCATTATGTGCAAAAATCTTCAAGAAACGTTTTACCCCTGTTGCGATCAAAGGCTTATTAAAGGCCCGAATCATCAAATGGATACATATGAGCAAGATGTATAAGTAATGATAAAAAGATATGAATTACAACCAATTCTGCACCTTTTTAATCACTTCCTTTTCTGCTGCACAGACCTTTTTAGGTTTTTATGATCCAGGGATTTTTTTATCTGCCTTTCACTGTCATTGATGTCAAATAAAAGGAATGAGGGATTCACCCAATTAATTTAAGGAGTCCCCCAATAAAAAGGTTAAAAAGAAAAGACTCCAAAAGGATGACTGTGCAATTCAATCAATTAAATAGAGTGCGTATTCTGCTACATATGAAATACAATGTTGTGAAAAGCTTCCGTAGAAAGTAAGAGACATTGTTAGTTTTGCAGAAGAAAAGCGTATTCATTATAGCTGGCAAGATGTCTGTTACTTCAGGCTGATGAAGCTGCAATGTAGGGTGCATTCAGGGTTTTAGGTGTGTTGTTCAATTTGCTTCCTTGAATAAAAGGTAGTCAAAAAATTGATGCCTCACTGCGGCATTAAAGTTTTCTATAACTGCATGACAGACTAGTCAGGGCTTTACAGGAAACTGCATTAATGCTGCACGGTGGCGCAGTTGGTAGCGCTGTTGCCTTGCAGCAAGAAGGTCCTGGGTTTGATTCTGGGTTGAGGCCTTGCTACATGGAGTTTGCATGTTCATGTGTGGATTTTCTCCAGGGACTCCGGTTTCCTGCCACAGTCCAAAAACATGCAAGAGGTTAATTGGTGAAATTGTATCTAGGTGTGAATACTCCGAAGAGGAGCAGCCTAGTTTTTCCCGCCCCAGTGTTTGTGTGTGTTGCCTTCACTAACCCATCTCTATTTTGCGTTAACCACAAGCATGTCACTTACCTGTATTCTTCAGTCCCTGTTCATTGTTTCCTCCTGGAGCCATTTACCGGACGCACCCGAAGGTCGGTGGTTTGCTGATCCAAACTCAACTACTGCTGGTCCAACTACACTCAGTCTGGGCGGTCCTCTCCTTCCAACATACCAGAGAAGTATGGTAACAATTTTACATCCCTCCAGAACTTTCATGTGAGTGGACACAACCATTGCTAACTGATGCTCTCTCATCACAGAAATAACCAAGCTACCGCTTCACCAAAGATCCTCGCTGCTGAAGTGTAACTCTGTGCTGTTTTTATTAAACTTTTGACATCTATTATTGTGTCCTGGTTTGTGCACTTTAAAGTACAATCAAAACCGAACGTTACAAAATTAAAATCGTCCATGCCATGTGATTGCACTTTATCTTGATACGTTTTTCCTAAAGAAACATCCACAAAGTAAGAACAGTGCACATTACATTTATCGAATCTAAAACTGATTAAACTCATCAAATAATCATAAAACTTTTAAATAAATGCTTTTAATATAAAAAGTCCAACACTCAGATGACCACCGGTAAAACACCAGCACCTGGAGGGCAATTAGGAGAAGCATCAAAGATAAAAAGCTTCCAGTGTAAAGTGCATGAAAAGACACATGCCTTATTGGACAATTAGTCAAAACTGCCAGGTATCATGTGGCGCTAACATCAGGGTGTTAAGGAGCAGGACAATTTCAGAAAATGGCCTGTGCTACACTCACTGCCTCTTAGTCTTGTAAATGGGAAGGGAATGTGATTGGTTGTTACCCTGACAGGGGAAACTTTAAAAATGTAAGAATTCTCTTTTTTAATCTCATCTCAGAGGTAGAATACACCTAATGCTTCTAACTGCAGTAAGCACCACTTTCGTGTTGAAAGATTTATGCTTAAAGTTGATTTCAAGCATAAACCCATCAAACTGACTCATAAACTACAGTTCCTTATTACCTCAATCAATAGAAGCATAACTATTAAAGATATTTAAAAAATGTCATTTTTTTTACATAATAATTTTGGGTTCCATCGACTGCACTCAAGATGTAGGCTTTTTAGTGATGTGAAAATGTCTCCATCCACATTTTTCAAACGTAAATGCTGAAATGCCACTTTTTTGACAAGAACAGTGTTAATTTTGTTGACTAAAATATTTCGTCATAATTTTAGTCACGAATATATTTTTGCGGACGAAAATGAAACAAAAACTAAAATAGACGGCCCTATTTGAGACGATTATTGTGACTAAAATTATGTTGATTTTCGTTGACAAATAAAAGATGACACGAAAATAGACAGCGACGAAATCCAATCAGAGGAAAAGAAATATGCAGAGAGGAATCAGTCAAAAAGCTAACAGCTGGGGCTACTGTGAAAAGAACCAATCAGAGCTCGGCTTATTGAGCGCTGAGCAGAGGCTTCCGTAGATGTTTGAGATGCTCCCGGGAAGACGCCAGATGAAGTGTGGAATGGTAAGAAAATGTCCATACTATATTGCAGTTGTTAAATTAATACTTAATTAAAATTAATTAAAATTTCTTGCCAAAATTAACACTGGACAAGAACATCCACATTAACAACATACAGAGAACTGTATTAAAAGAAGCTGTATAGGAAACAAAACTGTTTTTCCTTTCACATCTCATCCATTCCCTTCCGCCACTGAGGCAAGGACAGGAGACACAGCTCGAGGTAGTAGAAAGGAAAATGTTGAGGATCTTTGTGATTGGCGAGAATGTAAAGGATCAGGAATGAGTCCATCAGAGGAAAGACACGTTAGGAGATAAAGTCAGAGAGACTGAGATGGTTTGGAGAGTACAAAGGAGGGAGAGTAGGTTTGAGGTGGGAACTGCCAGGCAGGAGGTCTAGAGAAAGACCAAAGAGGAGATATATAGCTGTAATGAAGGTGGACAGGAAGTTGGTTGGTGTGAAAGAAGATGATGCAGAGGACAGATGGAGACAAATGACTTGCTGTGGCAACACTTAAAGGGAGCAGCTGAAAGGAAAGGAAGACATTTCCAAAGTAACCTTCCCAACACTGGTGCTTATGTGCCACGAAAACTAGGCATTGCAATTTAACTATCTTTAATATATTATGCCAAGCAACAAATCAAATCAAATCAATGCTCAAAAAACTGGACTAGCGGGTCTTTACTAATGCAACCACTTCACTTTCTGAGCATTTTTTGACATTTTCAAGTAAACTTGTTAAATTCTACACTTTTTGGTCTAAAAACGTCTTAGTGCTGCCCTCTTAGGGTTGAAAGGTGGCTATTGCATTTGAATTTTGTGATTGGCTGAAGGCGGTACATTTGTTATGTCACAGGCATCGTCTCTAAGACAAGCCTCCATCTCTCAGACACACTCGTCCCCACCCGTTGTCTCCAGCATCGCACCAAAGAGCTGCACAAAGGAATTTAGAGCAACTGGCTGAAAACTACGACAAAGGGAATAAATAATATCAGTAAAAGAATAATGAAATCAGGGCAAAGACTTCACCGCAGTGGTTGTGTGGCTGTGATTTGTGCACGTTATATAGCTCGCGTATTTTAATTAAAACATTTACTCAGACACCTCTCTGCAACACGGCAGTAGCTTTAGCTTTGTGGCTAACAACAATCAATCGATAAACTACTCTGAACACTACGACAAAGGGAATAACTGATATCAGTGAAAGAATAATGAAGTTGGGGCAAAGACTTCACTGCAGTGTTTGTAATTTTGTGGATGTGCTTTATGCACGTTATATTCTCACCCTGTTAGGGTTACCTCTCTGCAACACGGCAGAGTCACACTGGAGCTAAGCTTTAGCACTCTGGCTAAAAACCGTGAAGTACGACGTCAATCATAGCCCGGCCATCATCCCCCCAGAGTCCTAAGTGATGATTACATTTAAGCATTTTTCAAATAGTGGCTGGTAGCAGGAAGATTATTTAGAGGGGGGGAGTTGCTCTTTAAATGACACACTATATTGTATTACCTCAGGTTTTATCATTTAGTTCTGACCCCTGAAGGGATATTTTTGTCTTCTCACAAGATATGACCAAATGTGGATTCATTAAACAGACACCAAGTCTGCCGTGGAGTTATTTAGTTTTGTTAATGAACACATATAACATCAAAATAACAGTGGAAAAATTTGGGTAAATGTCAACACTGTGCAATTAGCCCATACTAAAATTAGAGCATTGTTCTTCATCTGGTAAAAGTGTTCCACTTGCAGCAAAGACTACAATAAGAACCATGTTCAAAGCACCCGGAAAATATATGAAAGAATCTCTAATTTCTCCTTTGTATGCTGTTTGAACTGTTCTTAAAAGTGACCCACAATTTGGCTGTGCAGTTTTTAAGAACTGCTTAATTGTGAAGCTGGAAAAACTGTCAGCCTCGTCAAACAAATAAGCTCTGTGTCGTTTGGAAACATTATCTCAGTGTTGTGTATTGAATAAAATGCCTGTAGGCCAAAAAAAGTTCTTCATTCACAGCTATCAAAAGCAACACCTTGCCTAACGCTAAGCTGCAGAGTGCGCACACAGATTACCTTCACAGCTGGTGTCTTTCAAAGTGAATCAGGAGAATAGTGAAATAAGGGGAGATAAAGAAGCAAAGTCAAACCAGCGCTCTCAAAAGCAAGAAGCTGGTATAAACCAGGATATAATCAATTAGCTTTTACTGCCATGTTTGACAAATTCAAGCTGGCTTCAAAGCCATGTGCATCTGACGAAGTAGAATTCGGCTTGAATAAAAACTATTTTAGCTTGAAATTTTCCTAGTTCTAATAAAGCCTCCACAGTCCTTTTCTGAGGATATGAGAGCTTCAAGAATCTCAGCAGCTTGTTCAAGAGCAACTCTGTTTATATCATTACTACCTTCACGGCTATGCAGTGCACACCAAACGCCTTCAGCCCTTTGGTGTGCTAATTCTATCACTTTTAAGACTGTCAACTGGAATTTCATCCTGTCAAGCTCTGACAGCTTCAAACTCTGTAACTTGCAAACAAACCAATCATTCTAGTCCAACATGTCAGCTACCAGGCATATTATTTAGAAAGTAAAGACTGCTCAGGTTCAGATGATACTATGAAATGAACAAAAAACTATTCCTCTTTTCTTAAGTCGTCAGAACATCTTTAGAAAGTTGTGTTTTTGTTTAAAAGTGTAGACAGTTCAAGAGTAAGAGTTACTGAAACGTTTGAGTGAACAGAACTGGAGCTACTACAAATAACAACATAAAATGTGTATCTCATTCTTCAGTTTTTACACAAGAATCTCTTAAAATTGTTAGTGATGAAGTCCATTTTTATTACAGTTTCTTTCACACTGCATTTGGTTTATTTAAAAAAATGATGGATCTGTATTTTAGATCTGCAAATAAATGGAAGTTTTAGGGATTCATTTATTTTAATGGCCAGATTATGGTTACATCAATTATTGTATGGTATTTGTAAGTCAGCGTGAGCTCAGTTTAGAGCATAAGGAAGAAATTCTCCTGTAAGAGTCATGCTAATCAAAGCAGCGACCAATAAAAAAATATTTTTTGTCATATGAAGCAGCTAAGTTTCTTTTTCCTAGTGTTTCTTTTGGGGGGGGGGTGTTCATGTTTTAGGTCATTCTACCCAGGATTACTTGGCGGTTTGTTGCATATAGTACATACAGTACATACCTTAAAGAGGCCTTTCCATTAAAAACGTTTTTTCTGAGGTTTCTGTTGAATATTTTAGCTCCACAGGTGTTCTTACCTTCATAGTAGGTGTGAAAACAGGTCAACAACTGCCACCTTACCAAAGTAATTGGCTCTGTACAGGTCTTTAATGGTAAGCTCCCTGGAAGCTATTTTCTCCTGACTCACCCTTTTTCTTCTCTCACACACACGTCTACCCCCATCACCGTCTCTCCCACCCGGACAGTTCCATCCACGTAATATTAATTGTCTCCTTCCATCTCTCTCACATTAAAGTGCTGCAATTCTCATTCATCTCCTCTTTACATCCCATATTGACTACTGTAATTCCATTCTATTCAGTCAGTTGTCATTATCTATACCTGTTCATGGTTAGGGTGAACTGGGGCCTATCGCCAGAAGTCACTGGGCTAGACCTGCTTTCCACTGGACGCGTGAGCAGCGCGCAATGTTAGTGAAGCGTAATATGCGGTTGATAGCCGCCATTAAAGTCAATCAGAACCTTTCAACCACTGCGCGTGCATGAAACGCTTCTCAGAGGCGTAGTGTTGCAAGCATTATTCAGCAGTTCTATTTTTTACGTGGTACGCTTCTAAAACATGTCAAGTTCAGCAGTTTAGTTTGGAGCAGACCGGAAATCAGGCGTTCGTATCCGGAAGTTTCAAAATAAAAGGACAGGTTCTGGATTTCCGTTTGCGAGACTACGAGAAAATACAGTACCTGTGACGGGTTTGAAGTCCATAGATGGTGTGAAAATAAGCCACATGCCTTCTGGATACATGTTGTCGTCTTTCACCCTGCTTGTTGTTGTGTGTTCTGACTAAATCACGTGCGTTTTCACTATTCTCATGAGATTTTGTGATCTTCCAGGACCAGCTGGATGTGACGCTAAGCGTGTGAAGCGCTCCCGGAAGGAAGGGACGCGCTGCTGATTGTGCGAGCAAAACACTGCGTGCTGCTCACGCATCCAGTGGAAAGCAGGGGTTACACCTAGGGGAAGCTGGAGTGCCTGGAGAAAACCCATGCATGCATGGGGAGAACATGCACACTGCGTGCAAAAAGATCCTGACTGGTTTCAAACCCCAGACCATCTTCCTGCAAGGTAACAGTTGTACCAACTGTGCCACTGTGCAGACCCCTTTTACTTGGTCTTTTTCAGAAATCTATACATAAACATCCATTAGTTCTGAGCTCAGCTGCCCATAATGTTTCCAGAATTTTATCCATGATCCTCTATCACTCCAGTCTTACAGCAGCTTCACTGGCTCGCAGTAAATTAAATCAGTTCATTTCAAGATACTTCTTCTCACATTTAAGACCTCACCCGTCCATACATAAGTGATCTGTTTGAGATTTGTACTCTGACCCGTTCCCTCAGATCTTCCTCCTCCATCCATCTCTCTGTGCCCCCTGCCTGCCTGTCCACCATGGGGTCTGAAGCATTTGGCCGCTCTGCCCCTCAGTTCTGGAGATCATTCCTTCTTGATATTCTTAATACTGACTTTCTTACACAATCTTGCCTTTAAACATGTCTTTTTACTCTGTTTAACCTCTATTGTTTTGAGCTATTTTAGTTTGTGCTTATATATTTATTGTGTTTTATTATTTCATTATTATTCTTGTTTTGTTTTCATTGTAAGATGACCTTAAACTTTCAAGTGTATGTGACACCCTCAGGTTTAGAAGCATTATAACATTGTTTAACTGATCATGGTGCAGATTTGTGTTGTTATGGATGAATATTTTTATGAGCTTCCGCGAGTCTCAATTTCGAAGGCTAATAAAACAGGAAGTGACAAAACACAGGAACTCTTTGTTTACGTCTTACATCCCGCGCCACATTCACAGCCATGGCCGTTTTTCAAGTTTCATAATACTCAAATTTAAAACACCTCACTTCAATATGACAGTATATTGAATAGTCTAACGCTAGTCAATGTTGTTCACTTTAGAATGAAGTTTTCATGTCTTTTTTTCCCTTCTTTAGATTTAGGATTTTTTTTATTTTGGCCTGTAGTGCCACTATCCTTTTTAACTTTATATTGTTTTATTTCCATCTTTCCCCCTTATAGTATTATTTTAATGATGAAGTTCTGCAGAGCTCTGAGACCGATGCAGAAGAGCTGACACAAATCCATATTCTCTTCCATTCCCTTCGATCCAATACATAGTTCTTGTCATAGTTGAGTGCATAACTTACTATTTCTACTGTTAAATGTGTTCAAACTACGGTAGTCTTGTTGAATGAGTGTGCACCAGAATCATCCTTTTTGTAAAACTTAAGCTTCAAAGGAATCTGACATAATTATATAATTTAAAAAGAGAGATATTCTTTTTCTTTTTAAATAATTAAAATAAACTATTATTTCCCAATAAGACTTTATTTCTGTCTTCACATTTATAATTCCCTACAAAAAATTAACAAGCCAGAAACAACTACAAGTAATTAACTTTTGATGAACTTTCAAATATAATTTGACATCATTGTGAACTCACAAGAATTCGACAGTTAAACACTGAGAATGTCTCTGGAAGTATAAATTAAGGCAAGTTGTTAATTAGTTACAAGAAGACATTACATTTAAAAGACTGTATAGATCTTATTACATGAACAGATGTTTCTGTATAACAAATTTAAGGCAGAAACTTATACAGATGGTTGCACGGTGGTGCAGTTGGTAGTGCTGTTGCCCTGCAGCAATAAGATCCTGGGACCTTTCTGCATGGAGTTTGCATGTTCTTCCTGTGCATGTGTGGGTTTTCTCCGGTGACTCCAGCTTCCTCCCACAGACTGAAAACATCCTTGAGGTTAATTAGCCAATCTAAATTGTCTCTAGGTGTTAGTGGTCGTCTGTGTAAATGTGGCCCTGTGATGGACTGGTGACTTGTCCACAGTGTAACCCCACTTCTCGCCTAATGACTGCTGTAGATTTTTACTTTTTTGGGATGAAGCTCTGGTTTCCCAATCGGAGGGTGACCTCCTTCCCGACAGACTACGGCCGCCCCGAGGCAGCGGCGGGTTCAGTATCTTGCCAAAGGATACTTCGACATAGCTTGCTGGCACCAGGGATCGAACCCGCCATCTTTCGAATGAAGGGCGATCACCCTTTCGCAAGACTACGCCTTCCACCCAATGACAGACAGACAGACAGACACCAGCTGCCCGCGACACTGAACAGAACCAAGCATGTATAAAAAATGACTGACAGACTTATAAAGGCACCTTCATACACATGTGAATCAGGTTTACGTTCAGGATCTATGCATGCACAACCCTGGCCCCATGTCTCTCGGCGAGCCCGGGAACGTCTCAGGGTCCCTCCTGAAGACCTGGAGGAGGTGTGTGTGGACAGGGAAGTCTGCAAGTCGCCTCTGCAACCCGACTCTGGATAAGATGGATGGATGGATGGATGGATGGAAGGAAGGAAGGAAGGAAGGAAGGAAGGAAGGAAGGAAGGAAGGAAGGAAGGAAGGAAGGAAGGAAGGAAGGAAGGAAGGAAGGAAGGAAGACATTATCAAAATTATCCTGCAGAAGAGAGATAGTGACACAACTGCAATGAGTCTCTGACTTCAAGTACCACTGTCACATTCTTATATAGCATGAACAAACAAACACTCTAAAACAATAGAGAAGTGGTTCCTGCCCAAAAAGGGTTTTATTACTCATAATGACTTTATTTCCTCAGCCAAGAAGCTCAAGTTGTCCACTGATGACAGACACATCTCTGGGAAAGCAGAACCTCCCCACTGTTACCCCCAGACATTTAAAATGAATACAGAATATAACTTTAGTTACATATAAGAAAACCCAAAAGCAAGTACATTTTCCTCCTCAATTGATGGACAGATGGATGACCATGTGGACGGATGGATACCTGATTCTTCTGTGGGACTGAACACATACTCCTGTGCCAGATTACTGTAGACTATTTGCACCTGGATCGTCCAGAGAACAAAGCTTCTGTTACATCAGCCTCCTTGTGAGAAAACTTTTTAGATTATGCCCACACCTGCCTTCCCCTTCCCCACCACTGCTCCGCTTCACTGCCTCTGAGCTTGAAACAGAACCAACACCTGCAATCCAATTTAGAATAGACACTTATGACCAAACACAGTTAACACCTCTCCCTTTAGAGTACCTAAACTTTAACTTGCATCTTTCAGTAAAACTTAGGAGCCACCAGTTGTTCTATGCCAGCATACTGAACCCAGCTGTAAAATCCTGATATCAATAAGATGATTCAATACATTTACTCTGAAATAAACTTAAATGATTAAAAAAACATTTATTTTGAAATTGTCACATGTGTCCAGTTACCTGATCAACCAGGCCCAAGAGTCTTTGACAGAATACTTTACAAAGACGTGAGGGCCTGGAGCTGAACCGCTGTCTCTCAATTTCGAAGGCGGGCTAAACCAGTTGAGAGAGAACCAATCACAGAAACCCGGAAGTGACGCAACATATGTGACGCTAAAGTGGATTCAGTTGGAAGCTTTACAAAACGTCCTTTTTCCATAGGAAGGCCTTCAATACTGTTACTTGCTCTGGTTTTAGAGAATCTATACTTTCCGGTTTTTGCAAAACCAAAGAAAGCACAGAAGTAAACACTTCATCCACAGCCGAGTCCGCCATGTTGAATGTTGTGCTCTGGGTGGAAAACGCTAGTTCCGTGTTTTCAGGATGACGCACAACAAAAGTGATATGTAATTGGTCCGTCCTAAAATTTGACGTGGAAATGATCGGGTGCGGCTCTGTTGTCAGACCCTTCTGCATTTGAACATAATGCAGGAGGATCTGATTGGTCAGGCTATGTGTCCACACCTCCTTCTCATGTAGCTATAAAATAAACGAATCATGGTGAGCAAATGAAAACATGAAGAATAAGCTGAACAAACAAAAAAGAACAAAGAAAAGCACAAAAACTGAAAATGATATGCAGTGAATTCTGACAAGAACTAATAGACTAATTAAACAGGTAAAACTAATGAGGTTGTGCTGAAGAATCACAACAGAAAGGAAGCAAAACACTGGAGACACATGTTATGTAACTTCTTACAGAGTGGGTTATGAGGAAGACACAAACAAGAAAGTTTAGAAAATATTAGAGTAAAATACACAACAGAAAGAGGAACAAAATAAAGTTATCCCTGGATTTACTTTTAATCTTATATGTCAATTAGTTAGGAAAACATCCAATAATAGTAACAGTAAGAAGGTGCCTCAAGGCCTAGCATGCTGCCCTCGCCCACTGATACAGGTTCAGGTCAGGTCTCAATGAACTTGGATTCCAGGGAGCCAACATCAGGTGGCCCCCTCCCCACAAAAAAGAGACCAGACCCAGTTTAGTTACCCCCAGCGCGCAGTGCACAGACTTGTGGCTGCGTTCCAACGCCACATGGTGGAGGACATGATGCAGCCCCCAGAGAGGTCGTCCAAGATGTAAAATGGGGCAGGAGCCCCAACTCACCAAAAGAACAACCCCCAAGACCACAGAAAGTCCAAGCCATCTGAGATCCCAAGCTGTTGGACAAGAGTCTGTGGTAATACAACAGGAGCCACCCCCCCCATACACCCAAGACAAGCTGCATCCACACCAGGGCAGCTAGCAGCATCCTCCAAAACACCCAGAGGCAGCACCCAGCTCACAGCCATGTTTGCTTGTTACTACTTTTTTATTTTTTGGTGTTTTTGTTTCAGCTCTTTTCACTTTACCCACTTGGTCTAACCACACATAAAGCCCAGAAATTNGCCAGACGTGTCCCCCTGCTGAAGCCAGGACACGTCCAGGCCCGTCTGCGGTTTGCTAGAGAGCATTTGGATGATCCAGAAGAGGATTGGGAGAACATCATATGGTCAGATGAAACCAAAATAGAACTTTTTGGTAGAAACTCAACTTGTCGTGTTTGGAGGGGAAAGAATGCTGAGTTGGATCCAAAGAACACCATACCTACTGTAAAGCATGGGGGTGGAAACATCATGCTTTGGGGCTGTTTTTCTGCAAGGGGACCAGGACGACTGATCCGTGTAAAGGAAAGAATGAATGGGGCCATGTATCGTAAGATTTTGAGTGAAAACCTCCTTCCATCAGCAAGGGCATTGAAAATGAGACGTGGCTGGGTCTTTCAGCATGACAATGATCCCAAACACACCGCCCGGGCAACGAAGGAGTGGCTTCGTAAGAAGCATTTCAAGGTCCTGGAGTGGCCTAGCCAGTCTCCAGATCTCAACCCCATAGAAAATCTCTGGAGGGAGTTGAAAGTCCGTGTTGCCCAGCGTCAGCCCCAAAACATCACTGCTCTAGAGGAGATCTGCATGGAGGAATGGGCCAAAATACCAGCAACAGTGTGTGAAAACCTTGTGAAGACTTACAGAAAACGTTTGACCTCTGTCATTGCCAACAAAGGCTATATAACAAAGTATTGAGATTAACTTTTGTTATTGACCAAATACTTATTTTCCACCATAATTTGCAAATAAATTCTTTAAAAATCAGACAATGTGATTTTCTGGATTTTTTTCCTCATTTTGTCTCTCATAGTTGAGGTATACCTGTGATGAAAATTACAGGCCTCTCTGATCTTTTTAAGTGGGAGAACTTACACAATTGGTGGCTGACTAAATACTTCTTTGCCCCACTGTATTAATCATGGTTTCCATTTGTGTGAATTTCTCTTATTAAGCGTATCAGAAATTGAACCTAATTTACCTCTTAACTCTGCAACATTCCTTTGTATATTTCTAGTGCAAGGAAATGATGTTGGAAGAACTGAAGACATCTCTCAAGGCTGTCATCTTTTATAATATCTCCTCCTGGATTATTCTCATGTTAGAGGTAGAACATGAAAACAATACTCCTGAACACTCAGCCTTCCCTCTTTTCAAACAGGGAGCTAAAGATTCATAACTACTCTGAACTTTTGTTTTTAAGTCTGGGAGCAGCTCTTTTCTTGAATTTTTGACATGTAGATCATGATGAACTATTGTTCTGTACTTTTAAATTCATCTGTTTTTCTTTAGATCTGTCCAACATTTCAGTCTTGTTTTGATTCAGTCATCAGTGCAGATTCGTCTCCTTTCTAGTTGTGTACAGAAAGGAGTTTGGTTCTGAGGACTGCAGGATATCAAAATGGTCTTTGGCACAAAGTCCTTGAGACTTGGTGACTGAACAGCTCATGAAATTTTACCTAATGTGCTTGATAAAAGAAGCAGTTCCTGCTGTGAGAACGTTGAGCCTTAATAGTGCAGACAAAGCCCAAATCCATCACACCATCTTTTGTTCCATCCAGCCATAATATCATGAACAAGACACAAAGATATTTGAACTCCTCCATTTGTGGCAAAGACTCGTGTAAATCAATACAAACTGTAATTTATTAAAGAGGCCATTCCATCAAAAACAGTTTTTCTGAGGTTTCTGTTGAATATTTTAGCTCCACAGGTGTTCTTACCTTCATAGTGGGTGTGAAAACAGGTCAACAACTTCTCTTTCAGTTTTAATCTCTCAAACTACGCAGGTGGCAATAAAACCCGAGTTCTCCCGAGTCCGAATGGCCTGTATCTGTTTCATCACAACTCCTTTGTTCATTAGTATTCAGTAGCTCCTGCTGTTGAAACAAAGCCTAGCATGCTGCTGGCTAAAAGCTGTAGCATAAGAACCAGAAGACGCAACGTCTGCTGTTGCCATGTGCAGCGGGGAAGGAAACAGATTGGCTAACAAACTAGCCTATGAGAGCACAGCACACTGAGTCCAGCAAATTTGAATAATGAATATGAATGATGTGCTGCCGAAGCCTGACAGAACCAAATGAATTTTGATGCAAACAGATTGAAAGGTCTGTTAAACAGTGTTTCCTGATGTTTTTTAGATATAAAATGTTTCATATTACTGGTTAATACTTAAGAAATAACCACAAAGTCATGAAATTTGTGTGAAATTGCCTCTTTAAGGTCAATCAGTTACCAATCATTATCTACTCTTTTTCAGGGTTGCAGGTAGCTGGTGTTGAACTCCAGCAGTTGTTGGGCAAGATATGGGGAAACATTCGGGACAGATTGCCAGTCCATCACAGATTTATTAAGGTCTATATTAATTTAATAAATTAAAAGTTACCTTCAAACAAAGGAAAAAAGCAGAGGTTTTTTTTTAGTTGCCCTATTTACGTTGTTTATGTGCTGTCATCGTCACATGATGACATAAAGCCCGTCTTTGTGTGCTTCACATAAACCACCAAATGAGATATTTTCCCTCAGAATAAATTAAGCTGCGTGTTTGTGTCTCTGTGTGCTTTGAACCCAAACGAACAATAAGAATTAAGGCTGCTTGGAAAACACCAACACTGATTTCTAATTTAAAACATTTACATTTCAAAGACTTTCAGTTTGATGGTCAAAGCAATTCAACAATCACCTTTGGCATAATTATGTTCATATTAGGGGGTTTAGGTTAAGAGGTGGAAAAAAAATAAAATCAGGCTGCAATTTTAATGCTCTAAACAGCTCATTGTGTTAAAGGAAGCTTTGATGATAAAAATAAAGAGAAAATAAATATTTTTCTTTGCTCTTTTTCATCTGTTTTTTGTCTGATCCAGCTGCTGTTTTCCACTTAACCACCAGTAAAAAGGCATTTGTCCTCATTTCTTTCTAGTTTGCTCAAATTGCATTTTCTCCAAATACCTTAACAATAAAAAAATTGAATTTTATGTTTTTGTAATTGTTGGTTTAAGACTATTTAAGGTGTAGCAATAGTATGAATTGTACTGTGGAGATCAGGACAGTAGTGCAACATATAACTTCATACATGAAACAAAGCCACAACATTTTTATTTTAAAATGTTGAATTTTAGAAATGTTAAACAGCTTCTGTATGTGGAAGGGGGCAGTTTTGGTTTTCAGTATCTTGCCAAAGGATCGAACTGTTCCCCTCCCGATCAGAAGGCCACGGCCTCCTTAATACATCCAGTCTGCTATTCTAACCCAAATCAGCATTACGTAATGATCCATCCTAAAGCTCATTAACATTTTCACCTGTGTTAGTGAGAAAATTATTGAAATAGTCTCTGCAGGGTTTTTTATGGCAGTGATAACATGCAGTGGATTTTTTTTAAGAGTTAATTTTCATGACAAAGAAGGACTTTGCAATTCATCTGATCACTTTCCATAACATTCTGGTGTACATTATATGTAAATTGCTATCATACATACTGAAGCAGCAAACTTAAATCGATTTTTGCGTCATTCTCAAAACTTTTGGCCACAACTGTAGATATTTTTGATGGGGAGTTTTACTCCTCTGGTGGTCCAATTCTACACTCTGATGGTTGTTTCTAACAAGTAAATCATTAAAGGTGCAATGTGTAAGAATTTTACAGTGAAATAATCACACAACAGTCTAACGTCCCACTGAAAATAAAGTTATATTGTAATAGATTTTGATCTCAGCCGGCTGGGTGGTCACTTGCTGTCACTTTAAAAACAATGTTCTATGATGGAATCATTGTTCATCCATTCTGTGTCCAGACTTCCTGGTTTCATAGTGAATCACATGTGAGTCTGCAAGGTTGCCAAGTCTTCAACACAAGCAGCTGTAATTCAACAACAATCAGAAGCAAAAAGTAGCAGTGCTGTGGACAGAATGGAAGCCTGAAGCAGCCCTGTGGTAACTTGTCGTAAACCTAAGAAACAACAGAATTCTTCCCAAAAAATGAACAAATAAAAGGGAAACAAAATGAGGATCAACATTGGAGCTGGCAACCCAGCAAAAATATCAGGGAGGTGAGTGGCTGAGAGCGGATGGTTTTGTTTTTTTAGATGAACTTCAGTACTCTGATTTGACGACAACATCTACTTCTTACATATTGCACCTTTAATGTTCATCAGTGCTTTACACAAAGTGAATTTTTTTATGCACTTGGTAAACACCGGTGTTTGTCAGATTCCAAATCTTCACTTTTAGTAATTTGTTTCTAAGCCTAACAACAAAACTATCACATTTTGCAGATTTTGTGAAAGTTGACATGACGCCTCAGGGCCACAGAAAATATTGTGTAATTTCTCTAAGTTGAAATAAAATGATGAATAAAGAGAACTTGCTGCGTGAAACTGGAATCTGGTGTCTCAAAATTTAGATGTCTGCGCACAAGAAAGTGTTCAAATGGTAAGTGATGCTCTTTTGAACATTTTCCCCTGATATAGTAAGACTGTTATTTTGGCTTTGATCTGATGATACTGACAGCTCTCAGCCCCCCTCTGAGGATCTCCAAGGTTAGTTCACACACACACAACCACACAAAGGCAGTCTTTTAATAAAGTTAGTTTCAGCCTTAAGCCATTTCTACCTTTGAAAGGTTTTTGGGTCTGTCAGGAATATTAAAACTGTGTATAGCTTCTGCATTAAAAATCAGATGTTTGCAGTACTGAATAGTAATTTACTAAGGAAATCTTATGGGATGAGATGAGTACAAATGATATAAGAGCAAATAATGCAGAAAATTGAACTCAGTTTTACAAAATATTATGGTGGAATGGTATTTTTAAATCATAAATTAACACCAAGTTATAAAACAAAAATTTAGTTTCTAAGCCTAACAACAAAATAATTAACTTTTAAACACAAAGTACACCCCCTTAGTTATAAAACCATAGTTTTCTATTGAGGTATTGCATCAAAGGTAGAAAACCTCCCAACCATACAGTTCATGTTGACACAAAGCCAAACGTAGCTGGATCTCCTTTCACTTCTAAAGCTCAACTTGTCAGAATGCACCTGAACTAATGACATCACTTACTGTAGACCACAGTATAAAGCATCATAACTTTATACAAACCAGCACAAATACAATATGTCAAGGTTTCTGGGCTGAGTTAGCCTGACCAATCAGATCCTCCTGCATTATGTTCAAATGCAGAAGGGTCTGACTCCGGAGACGCACCCAATCATTTCCGCATCAAATTTTTCGACGGACCAATTACATATCATCTTTGTTGTGCGTCATCCTGAAAACATGGAACTACCGTTTTCCACCCAGAGCACAACATTCAACATGGCGGACTCGGCTGTGGATGAAGTGTTTACTTCTGTGTTTGCACAGTGTTTGCTTGGGGCAGTCAAATACCTGAACCGAGTGTGCAATGACACCTCGTATTCACAAGTTTTTGACACAGAAGCCACAACTGTCATTAATATTCGTCTATTCTCCTCCATTAACCATGGCTCTGTAGCTACCATTACGGCTCCGCTCGCTAAACCTTTGGTTTTTGTTCCGCCTCGTGTGTATCTGCTTTAGCGTCACATATGTTGCATCACTTCCGGGTTTCTGTGATTGGTTCTCTCTCAACTGGCTAAGCCCGCCTTCGAAATTGAGAGACAGCGGTTCAGCTCCAGGCCCTCACATCTTTGTAAAGTAATCTGTCAAAGACGTGAGGGCCTGGTTGATCAGGTAAGGGCTGAGGAGCCTTCTGTATCGTCTTTTATTTCTGTTTCCCTTTTGCTAATTTCCTCTTCTTGCTCTCTGTTTACAGGTGAATCTAGGGTCAGCTCACTCTCCAATGAGCACTAACAGCTGGTGGAGTCCTCTTCCTGCTTCTGCTGGGTAACAACTGCAAATAATCTTATGATCAACTACTACAAGGACATTAACTGTCACGGGCTCAGTCAGTTTTGTGACCCACATTGCAAGGACCCAGACTCAGACAAACTCTCAGGTGCAAAAGTGAAAAGTTTATTTACAATATCTATGTACAGTGCGTGAATGTGCTTGGTGATCCGGTGCGTCAGGGAAAGTCTCAGCAGGAGTGATGTTCGAAGCTGAGCTTGGAGGGAGGGCAGGTCCAGTGGGTGCTGTGCAGGGAGTTGATGAGTCCAGTGTCGGGTGAGAAGGCTGGAGGGAGACAGATGGTGGTTCCAGGCGATCATACACTGAGCACGAAGAAATCCTCAGATCGTGAGGAGCAGGGGAGATAATCCTGGAGAGAGCAGGGTTAATCACACAGAGTACGTCCAGAAGGTTTCTCAAAAATCACAAAAATCTCAAAAAATCACAGAAGGCTCAGAAAACTCAGACAGACTATGCTCGGAAACACTAGAAATACGTTCAATCATTTGGCACAAGGGAAGCTACCATTCAGGTCAACAACCAGGCGAAGACTGAACATCTTCCTCAGGCTTAAGTAGTCCCTGCTCCTCATCAGTGCAGATCGCCACCAGGTGTTGTCAATCTGCCTCACTCTCCAGCGTAGATCCTCACTGCAAGCAGAGAACTCACCCGACACAGAAAACACAGCACACACAAACACTGAACCTGACATTACCCCCCCTCAACGACCGCCACCTGGCGGTAAGGCACGAGAAGCCTCAAAATCACGAATAAGCTGAGGGTCTTCAATAAAGGAGGCCGGCACCCAGGACCTTTCCTCGGGGCCGTAGCCCTCCCAGGACACGAGATACTGCCGGCCCCTTCCTCGTCTGCGGACGTCCAGTAGACGATCGACCGTGTAGACTAAATGTCCATCCACTACACGGGCGGGCGGGGGGGGAGTGGATGGTGGACACAGGGGACTAGAGGAGACTGGCTTGATGAGTGAAACATGAAATACGGGATGAATACGCATGGAGGTAGGTAAACGGAGCTTGACAGTGGAGGGACCCGGGACAGACAGGATCTCAAATGGACCAATGAAGCGGGGGGCAAGTTTCNCAACATTCAACATGGCGGACTCGGCTGTGGATGAAGTGTTTACTTCTGTGTTTGCACAGTGTTTGCTTGGGGCAGTCAAATACCTGAACCGAGTGTGCAATGACACCTCGTATTCACAAGTTTTTGACACAGAAGCCACAACTGTCATTAATATTCGTCTATTCTCCTCCATTAACCATGGCTCTGTAGCTACCATTACGGCTCTGTAGCTACCATTACGGCTCTGCTCGCTAAACCTTTGGTTTTTGTTCCGCCTCGTGTGTATCTGCTTTAGCGTCACATATGTTGCATCACTTCCGGGTTTCTGTGATTGGTTCTCTCTCAACTGGCTAAGCCCGCCTTCGAAATTGAGAGACAGCGGTTCAGCTCCAGGCCCTCACGTCTTTGTAAAGTAATCTGTCAAAGACGTGAGGGCCTGGTTGATCAGGTAAGGGCTGAGGAGCCTTCTGTATCGTCTTTTATTTCTGTTTCCCTTTTGCTAATTTCCTCTTCTTGCTCTCTGTTTACAGGTGAATCTAGGGTCAGCTCACTCTCCAATGAGCACTAACAGCTGGTGGAGTCCTCTTCCTGCTTCTGCTGGGTAACAACTGCAAATAATCTTATGATCAACTACTACAAGNGGAGTGATGTTCGAAGCTGAGCTTGGAGGGAGGGCAGGTCCAGTGGGTGCTGTGCAGGGAGTTGATGAGTCCAGTGTCGGGTGAGAAGGCTGGAGGGAGACAGATGGTGGTTCCAGGCGATCATACACTGAGCACGAAGAAATCCTCAGATCGTGAGGAGCAGGGGAGATAATCCTGGAGAGAGCAGGGTTAATCACACAGAGTACGTCCAGAAGGTTTCTCAAAAATCACAAAAATCTCAAAAAATCACAGAAGGCTCAGAAAACTCAGACAGACTATGCTCGGAAACACTAGAAATACGTTCAATCATTTGGCACAAGGGAAGCTACCATTCAGGTCAACAACCAGGCGAAGACTGAACATCTTCCTCAGGCTTAAGTAGTCCCTGCTCCTCATCAGTGCAGATCGCCACCAGGTGTTGTCAATCTGCCTCACTCTCCAGCGTAGATCCTCACTGCAAGCAGAGAACTCACCCGACACAGAAAACACAGCACACACAAACACTGAACCTGACATTAACTGGCTGTTAACTCTTCAGCACCAGACAAAGGCGTGACCTCTGGTGATTGTTTCAGTCAAAGATTTTTTAATAAGTTTCCGGGATTTTTTTTAAGAAAAATTATCAGGTTTTGTTTCTCCCAAGATCTCTGTGCGTGTGACCTAGAAGCTAGTGGTTCTCTGCAAACATCTTCTGTGCTTTTGCAATAAATGCCCTTGAAAAAGACCAATCAACTTACCAGCATGGGGAAAAAAATCCCTCGTAACCCAATCTCCTTCTGTGGAAAAGAATCCATCTATCACTCACCTGGAACAAAGCTGGACCTTACCTACAGTACTTGTTCTCCAGTGATTACAACTACTTACCTATGCACCCCCTCTTAATGCCTTGGTCAAGAGGAGAAGCCAGGTGCTTCCTCAGCTCCTTGGACGATAAACCAAAATGTTCTCAGATTATTTTGACCTAGATGACCGAATACATTCATCAGCAATAAGATAGTTCCATATAAGTTAGTTATCTTTTAGACTCAATCTAACTCACGTCCACTCTGCCTCCAGATGTCCACCAGCCCCTACAGCCATAGTCTATTCATCGTTTAAAATTAAAATGTGTGTGCAAATTCACAACTTATTTCATAATGTCACTAGAAGTTTATACAGCATTCTTGTTAATGGCGAGTGTGCCCTGTTAATTATTTAAATGTATTTTTATGATCATTTCCTGATATTTTCTATATAAAAGCCCTCTGGGTCCTTATCGGCCATTGTTGGGTCCTTCTCCTCTGGGTGTGTCCAAACATTTGCCTGTCGCTCTGACAATGCAAAGAAAGTAAAAATAACATCATATTTAGTGTTCCTGTCCTGAGAGAATTTATTTGGTAGGTAAAATGTATTTATAGAAAAATATAAAAACAAAAATAAAGTGAAGACTGTGGAACGGCACATGTGCAGAAGAAATCGGCAGCACATGTCAACAGGTATATTCCAACAAAACACCTGTTCCAACAATGGTTGTCTGAGACACGGCTGCCAAAACGTTATTTAGTACTACTTTAAAGCATAAGGATTTGATAAAAACAAAATGTTCAATTTATTTGTCTAATTTAGAGTCTGTTGAGAGAGACTTCCTACTAGGATATAACTAATTTCAACTATTTGTTCAGATATTATTTGGATAGATACTTGTATATACAGTGACCAACTGAGATACAACCCCTAATACCCTCATTAGTGAACATCTACATATGAATTTGCTGAATTTAATGAGTTGGTGCTATATTGGGGTTGAGATAAAAGCAGCTGCCATAGAGAAAGCTCAAGAGCACAAGCTGTGGTTACTCCCAATCCTGTCACAGAGGCTGAGCAAGGGAAAGGGTTATCTCTTTCCTTTCAAGTTTATCTTTTGCACCCTACTGTGTCCCAGTACAATCATGCTTTTTCAAGTCTGTGGTCTAACTTTTTCTTTTCTTTTCATGACAGATAGAGGAAAAAATATCACCCTGGTCTCCACTCAGGGGAGTTCTGAAGAAAAGAAGTAGATGACAAAATAAATACCAAATTATGACACATATTAAATAAATGTAAACATAATTAAATGCATCCTGAGGGACTTAAATCCCTATTCACTCTATAAATTAAGTGAGCTCTTAATGTTGTGAGGTTCTTCACAAAATACATGCTTTTAAGGCAAACCAGAAGAAAAAAAAAAGCTGTCGCTGAATGTCCACTCTGCATTCTTTGGCAACCAGAGGCAGAATTTTGAGACAAAAACAGCATTGGCCAAAAGAAGAGGAAGAAGGAGAAAATGAACGGGGAAGACAGCAAGTCATCTCATAATTTATCCAGCAGAGTTTTGGTCCTAGGAGGCCTGAGGAAAATATATTGACATTGGGAAAAAATGCTAATTAAAAAAGGCGAACAATTTGGTTGGGAAGACATCCATCTGCCCAGACAGTTTGAATTCTTGCTACAGCCTGGGCTAATGGTGCTAGTAATGCCTTTGGGGAAACACAGCATAAAACACAGAGGCAGGCGCTAATGAGTCTCGTGGACCTCTCTGGTACGCAGGATAGATGAGAGCAATGTAGAGAATCGCTGAGAGGGAAGAAGGAGATGCACTTTGTAGAAGATGTTTCATATTCTTTTTAAATTGCATGGCAAATGAGAGAAAAGGGATCTGTCAGTGGGTAAAACTGGATTCATTCACACCCTGCGGACTCGCTGCTGGCAGCTACAATTACAACTATAACGTAAAGCCAACACAAGCTTTAAGCTACATTTATACAACCAGAGAGAAGCACATTTAACTAGAAAATGTAGTTGTTCCGTAAATGGGATCAAAAAAGAACGTACAATGAAGAACACGTTAACACCACGGGTTTCTTAGAATGCAAGAGTTGTGAAAGCAAAGAGTAAACAATCACAGAGACACAGAAAATCAAATTACTGGCTGACACACTTTCATTTCTGTTTTTCTTATGTGAGTGGGCAAATATTTGATCACTTTGATCAAACACTCATACATTTACACGAGCAAGAGGAGAAAAGTAATAATGCGTCCACTGTTAAATCTATAAGGCTTGGCTGAAGGGCAATGTGAATGATGAGAATGGAGAAATTATGAATATAAAAAATTCAGCTCGAGCCAGACTTATTGGCATCAGTTTCTGGTTCTTGATTTTTAACAGCAGACCTTTCAGCAATAACAACAGCCTCCACACATTTCTTATGCCTGTTAAGAAGCTGTTGGATCTTTTAGTTGGTACTTTCAGCCACTTCTCAGTTGCTCCATTGGAGATCTTTTAGGTTTATAGGAGGCCTTTTTGCAGTTTCATATTTCAGCAATCACTGAAATATTGTAACAAGATTTAGACCAGAGCTCACAGCTGGTCAATTTAAGACTGTCCATCTACTCAGCTCTAACTTGCTTTTTGAACTGTTGGGTGTGTGCATCATGTCTTTTTCCTGTTAAAATACTTCAAGGTTTCTGACATTGAGCAACAGCTTATAGCCATACCACCCTTGCAGTGCCTACTGTCTTCAGCTCTTGAAAGCAAATAAGGGATGGGTCTTGTCAGTACTTGGTTGATAGACCATCTGGAAATACAAGGTGCTGGAAACTTGAGTAACTGACTTAGGAGTAAGAGCAGTGTTTTCCAATTGGAAGGTTGGCAGTTTGATCCTGACTTTGCTCTCCATATGTTGAAATGTCCTTGTGCAAGACACTGAACCTCCATATAGACCCAGTTTTGCAAATTGGGGAGGAAGTGTGTGAATAGGTGAATGTACCTGTGTTGTTAAAGTGCTTTGAGTAGTCAGTAAAACTAGAAAAGACAAGATTTCGTAACTCAGATTTGCAGTGATACTTTTTAAAGGTACAGTATGTAAGAATTAGACCTTATTGTCAAATCCAAATCCTGCAGTTCATGTAGAAAAAAATAACTCAGCTCTCAGCCACTCACCCCTCCCCTCCCTGATTTTTCTGTTGAGTTGCCAATTCGGATGTTGATTCTCATTTTGTTTCTCTTGTATTTGTTAAATTTTTGGGAATATCTGAAGGTCTATTTGTTCAGCATTGAGTTTTCCTAAGTGCATTTGAACGCCCCATCACGTGCAGCTCGGCTGCTCAGTTGGAAGGATGTGGTGGTTTCTTACTTTTTGCTGCTGCTCGTTGTGGAATTACAGCTGCTTGTGTTGAAGACTTGGCGGCCTTGTAGACTCACATGTGATTCGTTATGGAACCAGGAAGTCTGGATGTATAAATAATGATTCTGGTCTAGTTTTTTTTAAATTGACCGAAACTAGTGACCAGCTAGCCGGCTGAGATCCAGATCTGTTACAATGTGACTTTATTTTCAAAATCAGTGGGACATTAAACTGTTGTGTGAGTATTTCACTGTAAAATTCTTACATATTGTACCTTTAAAATTATTACCTGGCCAGAGCTTTGTGGCTGGTAAATGTCATCCATCTATCTTCTTCCACTTATCTACAGTTGGGTCATGGGGGCAACTAGTTCAGCAGCGATACTCAGATATCCCTCACCCTCTTCAGCCCCTCTTAGGGATCCCAAGACATTTCAAGGCCAGAGAAGATATATAATACTGTACTTCCAGCAAATTCTGGGTGTTTGGAGGTCTCCTCCCAGCGGAACATGCCCTGAAATCTCCATGGGAAGCCTACCAAGAAGCATCCTGATCAGATGCCTGAACCTCCTCAGCAGACTCTGTTTGCTGCAGAGGAGTAGTATCTCTACTTCAAGCCCCTGCTGGATGACGGAGATGAGTTTTTACTTTTTAAGCACTTTAATTTTGTTTTTGTGGTGCATCTTATTTTGAACATTAACAATGAAGGGCGAGGAGAGAATTTTACTCATGTTATGTTGTTGTTGTGATGTTACAAGAATGCTGCTTATAAAGCTGTGAGTACACATTGAATTCACTTTTTTTATTACATTTTAAAAAATTCCCAGTTTTTATGCTGATTTTATCATTTTATTTTGTTGCAGTCCATGAAAATATTTTCCAACAATAAACCGCTCTGTGGGGCAAAATTGGTTGGAGACTGTTGCACAAAGTGCAAAGAGGGTAAACGTTCCTCGGGAGGCTGAGAGGTATGATCTCCTTACAGTCGGCCACTCCACAGGCATTGTCTCTTGTAATATTTTTGAGAGATTTGTGAGCTGTGGTATGATAAATTAAACACATACACTCAGCTGAGGGAGTTCTTGGTCAGCAATATGTGTCAGGTTCAGTGTTTGTGTGTGCTGTGTTTTCTGTGTCGGGTGAGTTCTCTGCTTGCAGTGAGGATCTACGCTGGAGAGTGAGGCAGATTGACAACACCTGGTGGCGATCTGCACTGATGAGG
The DNA here is from genome assembly GCA_006937955.1 of Pachypanchax playfairii. Lineage (NCBI taxonomy): Eukaryota > Metazoa > Chordata > Actinopteri > Cyprinodontiformes > Aplocheilidae > Pachypanchax > Pachypanchax playfairii. Next base: position 496,221 of record SSNP01000135.1, on the reverse strand, counting down.
AGCAGGGACTACTTAAGCCTGAGGAAGATGTTCAGTCTTCGCCTGGTTGTTGACCTGAATGGTAGCTTCCCTTGTGCCAAATCATTGAACGTATTTCTAGTGTTTCCGAGCATAGTCTGTCTGAGTTTTCTGAGCCTTCTGTGATTTTTGAGATTTTTTGTGATTTTTGAGAAACCTTCTGGACGTACTCTGTGTGATTAACCCTGCTCTCTCCAGGATTATCTCCCCTGCTCCTCACGATCTGATGATTTCTTCGTGCTCAGTGTATGATCGCCTGGAACCACCATCTGTCTCCCTCCAGCCTTCTCACCCGACACTGGACTCATCAACTCCCTGCACAGCACCCACTGGACCTGCCCTCCCTCCAAGCTCAGCTTCGAACATCACTCCGTGAGTTTCCTTCTCACCAGACTTTGTTCATCTCAAGAATCAACTTATCTGGATTTGGAACTAACCGTCTTCTCTATTACAGTGCTGAGACTTTCCCTGACGCACCGGATCACCAAGCACATTCACGCACTGTACATAGATATTGTAAATAAACTTTTCACTTTTGCACCTGAGAGTTTGTCTGAGTCTGGGTCCTTGCAATGTGGGTCACAAAACTGACTGAGCCCGTGACAATANGCCATACCACCCTTGCAGTGCCTACTGTCTTCAGCTCTTGAAAGCAAATAAGGGATGGGTCTTGTCAGTACTTGGTTGATAGACCATCTGGAAATACAAGGTGCTGGAAACTTGAGTAACTGACTTAGGAGTAAGAGCAGTGTTTTCCAATTGGAAGGTTGGCAGTTTGATCCTGACTTTGCTCTCCATATGTTGAAATGTCCTTGTGCAAGACACTGAACCTCCATATAGACCCAGTTTTGCAAATTGGGGAGGAAGTGTGTGAATAGGTGAATGTACCTGTGTTGTTAAAGTGCTTTGAGTAGTCAGTAAAACTAGAAAAGACAAGATTTCGTAACTCAGATTTGCAGTGATACTTTTTAAAGGTACAGTATGTAAGAATTAGACCTTATTGTCAAATCCAAATCCTGCAGTTCATGTAGAAAAAAATAACTCAGCTCTCAGCCACTCACCCCTCCCCTCCCTGATTTTTCTGTTGAGTTGCCAATTCGGATGTTGATTCTCATTTTGTTTCTCTTGTATTTGTTAAATTTTTGGGAATATCTGAAGGTCTATTTGTTCAGCATTGAGTTTTCCTAAGTGCATTTGAACGCCCCATCACGTGCAGCTCGGCTGCTCAGTTGGAAGGATGTGGTGGTTTCTTACTTTTTGCTGCTGCTCGTTGTGGAATTACAGCTGCTTGTGTTGAAGACTTGGCAGCCTTGCAGACTCACATGTGATTCGTTATGGAACCAGGAAGTCTGGACGTGTAAATAATGATTCTGGTCTAGTTTTTTTAAATTGACCGAAACTAGTGACCACCTAGCAGGCTGAGATCTGTTACAATGTGACTTTATTTTCAAAATCAGTGGGACATTAAACTGTTGTGTGAGTATTTCACTGTAAAATTCTTACATATTGTACCTTTAAAATTATTACCTGGCCAGAGCTTTGTGGCTGGTAAATGTCATCCATCTATCTTCTTCCACTTATCTACAGTTGGGTCATGGGGGCAACTAGTTCAGCAGCGATACTCAGATATCCCTCACCCTCTTCAGCCCCTCTTAGGGATCCAAAGACATTTCAAGGCCAGAGAAGATATATAATACTGTACTTCCAGCAAATTCTGGGTGTGCTTGGAGGTCTCCTCCCAGCGGAACATGCCCTGAAATCTCCATGGGAAGCCTACTAAGAAGCATCCTGATCAGATGCCTGAACCTCCTCAGCAGACTCTGTTTGCTGCAGAGGAGTAGTATCTGTACTTCAAGCCCCTGCTGGATGACGGAGATAAGTTTTTACTTTTTAAGCACTTTAATTTTGTTTTTGTGGTGCATCTTATTTTGAACATTAACAATGAAGGGTGAGGAGAGAATTTTACTCATGTTATGTTGTTGTTGTGATGTTACAAGAATGCTGCTTATAAAGCTGTGAGTACACATTGAATTCACTTTTTTTATTACATTTTAAAAAATTCCCAGTTTTTATGCTGATTTTATCATTTTATTTTGTTGCAGTCCATGAAAATATTTTCCAACAATAAACCGCTCTGTGGGGCAAAATTGGTTGGAGACTGTTGCACAAAGTGCAAAGAGGGTAAACGTTCCTCGGGAGGCTGAGAGGTATGATCTCCTTACAGTCGGCCACTCCACAGGCATTGTCTCTTGTAATATTTTTGAGAGATTTGTGAGCTGTGGTATGATAAATTAAACACATACACTCAGCTGAGGGAGTTCTTGGTCAGCAATATGTGTGTGTGTGTGTGTGAATGGTTGAATGTAACTTGTTGTGTAAAAGCTCTTTGTGAGACTAGCTAAGCTTTTTAGAAAAGCTTTTTACAAATGCAGGACATTTATCAAATGCTTTCTATCAATTGTTAACATAGTGGTGTAGGGCAGATAATTGGGTCCTGTTTTGCAGCCATGGGGACAAGGAGGGGAAAGGAACACCTTTGCAGATGATTGTGGACTTCTGTATGTACAGTGTCCATTTTAGGACATCCTCAGACCAAAGAATAACAACTTTATACTTCAGGCAAAACAGCCTCAGAGTTTACATCAAAAAGCATCAGATCTCAGGAAAACATCCATCAGATTTCATACCGAATAGCGGCAGGAAAAACAGACTTTTTTCCCCAAAGCTTCAAAATATTTATGGGGGAAATATTTATCATCATCAACTTGTGAACACAACCAGTTTATCAGCCTCTTCAGAAAGTTTTACATGTTATTTTGGCTTCTTATTGTGAGTCTCTCTGTTGCTGCTCCTGCCTGCGGGTGGGGTCTTAGTGTTTGTCTCTGCAGTCCACCTGAAGACAAGATTTCTCTCATCAGACATGTTTGGTTTGTTTATTCTGGGCTTCTACTGTGTCTCGACACCAGACAGCTGTAGTCCAACTGTTTTTATTGCAAAAGTTATCTCTCTGTGAGTACTTTTTGAGAATCTTTGGAATATTACTGGGAGTTTGTACAACTTTAGTTTCAAAACAGTTGGGATAAAATACTCTGCAAATCTCATAAATCCGTATACCATTTTAAATATAATATAAACAACATACAATATGTTAAAACTGAGATTTTTTTTTCCCATTTCATTAAAGATATAAGCTTATTTTGAATTTGATGGCAGCAATACAAAGTTAGAAAAGGTTAACCTTTACCATTGTGCAGCACCCCTCTTCTTTTACCATCTGTCTGTAAACATCTGGGAAGTGTTGAAACCAGCTGCAAGAAATGTTTCACCCATTCTTGTCTGATGCAGAATTCTAGGTTTCTTCAAAGAATTTTACAATTTGGATTAAAATTGACTGTTTAACATGATTTCCAATTCGCCTCAAAAAGAAAAGACAAGAAAACAGTATTTGCACTTACTCTCAAAAGCAAAATCCAACGACTTACTGCTGACAGTAATACCTGCTGGTTTATGTTCAATCAGACACCTGGATTCTAAAATTTCTGGGTAATTAAACAATATTTCCACTGTAGCATTTCTTCTAAACATAAGTATAACTTCTTTGGAATATTATTTCTGACTTTTGTCTAGACCCTTTGAAAATGTTCTGTTAAACATTCAATTTAAAGAGGCCATTCCATTAAAAACGTTTTTTCAGAAGTTTTTGTTGAATATTTTAGCTCCACGGGTGTTGTTACCTTCATAGTGGGTGTGAAAACAGGTCAACAACTTCTCTTTCAGTTTTTATCTCTCAAACTACACAGGTGGAGATAAAACCCGAGTTCGAACGGCCTGTATTTGTTTCGTCACAACTCCTTTGCTCATTAGTATTCATCAACTCCGGCAGTTGAAACCACGCCTAGCATGCTGCTGGCTAAAAGCTGTTAGCATAAACACGTATCAAACCGTAAGGGATTACGTGCGCTGTTGCCATGCGCAGCGGGGCGGGAAACAGGAAGCCGTGCTCTCATAGACCAGTTTGTTAGCCAATCTGTCCAGCAAATCCGAATAATGAATATGAACGAGCTGCTGCTCGAGACCTGACGGAACCAGCCGAATTTTAACGCAGAAAGATTGAAAGGTCTGTTAATCAGTGTTTCCAAATGTTTTTTAGATATAAAATGTTTCATATTACAGGTAAATATTGAAGAAATAACCACAAAGCAGTGTTTGGAATAACACCATTTAGTAACGACGTTTTGCAACTTGGTTGGATTTTTAGTAACGGAATAATCTAATTAATTTGCAATTTCCAACATTACAATGCCATTATCATTACTGAATGTAAAATGCAGTATGTTACTATAAATCAATAAAACAAGTTGAATAATGTAACAAGACACACACAAACACATGGTTATATTGAAGCTGGGTGGCATGGCTGACAAGCTGGCCACCGTAGTCTCGTGGGAGTGTGCTTGCCTCTCATGCACAGGACCTCGGATTGATCCTTGGTGCTGACAGAGTGTTGAAGAAGAATCAGTTTTTTTGCCAAGTTTTATTTGCATAATTCAAGGATTTTTTTTATTTTTAGTAACAGTCAGTTACTTTCTCAGGTAAGTAGTTACTTTTTTGTAGAGTAATTCAGTTACTAACTCAATTACTTTTTGGAACAAGTAGTGAGTAACTATAACTAATTACTTTTTTAAAGTAATGGTCCTACCCCTGGTCATTAGCAATTCACCTCTGCGCTGTGGGCAGAACCATTGGGATGGAGGACCCCCCGCCCTTCCCCGTTGCTGAGAGCTCTCTATTAGCAGGAGTTTCGGCCCGCCCAGTGGATTTTCTAAGTCACAAATCCAGTCTGTTTTAGACCACAGAAACGTATTTATTTTTTATTTTATTCCCTATATTAATCCCTCGTGGGGAAATTTGGCTCTGCATTTGACCCATCCTCACCGTGAGGTGAGGAGCAGAGGGCAGCCATCTTGAACAGCTCTCGGGTGGCAGTTGTAGTGTTCAGTATCTTGCCCAAGGATACTTTGACATGTAGTTTGCCGGCACCGTGGATCGAACCCGCCATCTTTCGAACAAAAGGCAATCGCCCTTCCGCTAAACTACGCCGCCCGCCAGATACTCAGAAATACAATTTTGAGCTTAATTTTCTAAAGATATATCCTCTAGTGTCAGAAAAATGCCACCAGAACACGTTAAGGACACAAAAAACATGATTTTCATTGGAGTGGATCTATAACTTAATTCAATCAACATGTTGGTACAACATTTATTTAAATCTGTGTATGACTGATTGAGAAATACATACAAAAACATTACTCTTTGCCTTATTTCTCATCAGTGTTTGAAGTGTTTGTGAGGAGCAGTGAGTTCACAGACACTAATCAAATGATGCTGCATGTGTTTCTTGTATGCTTTATACACATGAGACATAAACAGTACAGTTTGTGCTTTTCTCCTAAATATGTAAAGATTAAATTCCTATAGATGGTTTTCACAACTTTCAAAATCTAAGTTAAAACATTGTTTAGAGGGGGTTTATTACTATTTTAGCTCTGGATTATTTCACCATTTAGAAGTGAAATGGGCATAATTGTACCAACATATACTACACATGTTTTATTTAAAACTGTTGTATGAAAGAAATTGTTTAAGTAGCCTCATTCACTAAGGGTTACATGTTCCTTATTATTACATGTATGGTGTTTTGTAAGAGCTGGAATAACCCTGACTTCACTCCAACAACCTCCACACATCAATTCATCCATCTATTTTTTATACCCACTTGTTCCTTTGCAGGGTCATGGGAGGAGGCTGGTGCCTATTCAGTGGTCATTGAGTGAGACAACCTCCACAGCTTGATCTAAATAAAAAAAATCTTATACCTTCTATAACATTATATCACCATGTTCCATTAGATATAGTAATCTATGGACAGAGGAGAAAATTTGCCTTTGTAGTGTCATAAAGTCAGAAAGATTAGATCCAATCTCTCTGTTGGTCCTTTTCCCTCTGAGCTGAGGACACAGACTATGGGATGCATGTGAATGATTATGTTAAGGGCATGCTTATCAAGTTGGATATCTCATAACCAGGCTCACAACTCCTGGCAACGATTAGAGTTTAAGTAGACTCAGAGATGTTTCATTGATCTCAGTGCTGCCATCACACCTGATAAGATCGTCAATTCCGAGTGCTTAATGGGAAATTCCACATTTCAGCTGGCGATGAAGCTGTTAGGTATTGCCACCAAATATTCTGCTATGTCCTTAGAACTGATTTAAAGAGGTCATTCCATTAAAAACAGTTTTTCTGAGGTTTCTGTTGAATATTTTAGCTCCACAGGTGTTCTTACCTTCATATTGGGTGTGAAAACAGACTCAAACTACGCAGGTGGAGATAAAACCCGAGTTTGAATGGCCTGTATTTGTTTCCTCACAACTCCTTTGCTTGTTAGTATTCATCAGGTCCCACAGTTCAAACCACACCTAGCATGCTGCTGGCTAAAAGCTGTTGTCATGGCCTCTGTTTTGGTGCGAACCCTCTTACAAGCACAAGCTCCAGACAACAAAACAGTTTTAAAATGTTTATTGCAAGTATGAGAAAGGCACGGCCAGGCACGTAACTCCTGTGCTGCTGGCGGTACAGGAACCGGGCCTCACCGGGATGGAACCGTGGGATTCTAGACGGTGAGAACACAGGTTAGATATCTGGGGGTTGTGATGTTGGAGCAAGCATGAGAACAGAAGAGCAGGTTTACGTGGATGGCGCAGATGGTGGTGGTAGAGAGGAGGAGTTGTTAGCGGCTGAAAAGAGGTCGGTGGTCCGGAGTGAGATGTGCAGGTGCTGGAGGGTGAACAGATCAGCTCTGGGTCCGTGTGTCCAGCAGGTGCAGGCTCCGGGGAGGAAGAGACAGGCGGAGAGCAGGTCCGGGAAAAACCAAGCCAGCGTGAGAGCCTGTGGAAGCGGCTGCTCTCCAGGACAGGAGGTGCGGATCCTCGGAGAGGCGTCACATCCGGGTGAAACTCCTGAGGGGATAAAGAAAAGGAAGACCAAGCATTAATGGGCTCGTCTTCCTGAAATGTGTAAACGGTCAGTACTAGAACCTCTACTGAGTGATGAGAGAGAACTATCTGGCGCCTGTCTCGTGTTGATCCTCCCCTTAAATCCCCTCTCAGGTGATGAGGAGAATGAGCCACACCTGCCGCTCCAGAGCTGATCCACCTGTTGGAAATTAGGTTAATCGCACCCACACACACACTCACACCCACAGGCAGATCAGCCACACAACAGTACCCCCCCCCTTAACGACCGCCTCCAGGCGGTCGCGCCGATGATGCCGGGAGGGATGAGGACGACGAGGCGGGGGATGCTTCGAAGTCCGTGATCAAAGTAGGGTCTAAGATGAAGGACCTGGGAACCCATGAGCGGTCCTCAGGGCCATAACCCTCCCAGTCCACCAGGTATTGGAAACCCCGCCCCCGGGGACGGACACCCACAATCCGCCGGACTGTGAAAGCCGGGTGGCCGTCCATCATACGGGCGGGCGGGGGGGGAGGTGNAAGGCAATCGCCCTTCCGCTAAACTACGCCGCCCGCCAGATACTCAGAAATACAATTTTGAGCTTAATTTTCTAAAGATATATCCTCTAGTGTCAGAAAAATGCCACCAGAACACGTTAAGGACACAAAAAACATGATTTTCATTGGAGTGGATCTATAACTTAATTCAATCAACATGTTGGTACAACATTTATTTAAATCTGTGTATGACTGATTGAGAAATACATACAAAAACATTACTCTTTGCCTTATTTCTCATCAGTGTTTGTGAGGAGCAGTGAGTTCACAGACACTAATCAAATGATGCTGCATGTGTTTCTTGTATGCTTTATACACATGAGACATAAACAGTACAGTTTGTGCTTTTCTCCTAAATATGTAAAGATTAAATTCCTATAGATGGTTTTCACAACTTTCAAAATCTAAGTTAAAACATTGTTTAGAGGGGGTTTATTACTATTTTAGCTCTGGATTATTTCACCATTTAGAAGTGAAATGGGCATAATTGTACCAACATATACTACACATGTTTTATTTAAAACTGTTGTATGAAAGAAATTGTTTAAGTAGCCTCATTCACTAAGGGTTACATGTTCCTTATTATTACATGTATGGTGTTTTGTAAGAGCTGGAATAACCCTGACTTCACTCCAACAACCTCCACACATCAATTCATCCATCTATTTTTTATACCCACTTGTTCCTTTGCAGGGTCATGGGAGGAGGCTGGTGCCTATTCAGTGGTCATTGAGTGAGACAACCTCCACAGCTTGATCTAAATAAAAAAAATCTTATACCTTCTATAACATTATATCACCATGTTCCATTAGATATAGTAATCTATGGACAGAGGAGAAAATTTGTTAAGGGCATGCTTATCAAGTTGGATATCTCATAACCAGGCTCACAACTCCTGGCAACGATTAGAGTTTAAGTAGACTCAGAGATGTTTCATTGATCTCAGTGCTGCCATCACACCTGATAAGATCGTCAATTCCGAGTGCTTAATGGGAAATTCCACATTTCAGCTGGCGATGAAGCTGTTAGGTATTGCCACCAAATATTCTGCTATGTCCTTAGAACTGATTTAAAGAGGTCATTCCATTAAAAACAGTTTTTCTGAGGTTTCTGTTGAATATTTTAGCTCCACAGGTGTTCTTACCTTCATATTGGGTGTGAAAACAGACTCAAACTACGCAGGTGGAGATAAAACCCGAGTTTGAATGGCCTGTATTTGTTTCCTCACAACTCCTTTGCTTGTTAGTATTCATCAGGTCCCACAGTTCAAACCACACCTAGCATGCTGCTGGCTAAAAGCTGTTGGCATAAAGACGTATCAAGCGGAAGGGACTCAGTGTGCTGTTGTCATGCGCAGCGGGGAAGGAAACAGGAAGCCGTGCTTTCATAGGCTAGTTTGTTAGCCAATTTCAGTCTAGCAAATTTGCATAAAGAATATTGATGAGTTGCAGCCGAAGCCAGACGAATCTTCACACATACAGATTGAAAGGTCAGTTAATCAGTGTTTCTTAATGTTTTTAGATATAAAATGTTTCATATTACAGGTTAATACTTCAGAAATAACCACAAAGTCATGAAATTTATGTGAAATGGCATCTTTAAGTTTTATAAAAGTTTTAAAAACATTCAAAAGATGGCGGGTTCAATCCCTGGTGCCGGCAAGCTATGTCGAAGTATCCTTGGGCAAGATGAACCCGCCATTGCCCCGGGGCGTACATAGTCTATTGGGAAGGAGGTCATCCTCCAATCGGTTGGGAGACCGGAGCTTGACCTTGAGTCCCTTGATCTTGAGGCTATATGTCGAAGTATCCTTGGGCAAGATACTGAACCCCACAACTGCCCCTTGAGCGCTGTTCAAGATGGCGGCCCTCTACTCTCACCTCACTGTGAGGATGGTTTAAATGCGGAGGCAAATTTCCCCATGAGGGATTAATATCCACCTAAATAAAATTATAGAATTTGGTAAGATCTATAAAGATTAACAAAAATAGAGTTCAGATTTCAGAAGAATTTATTTTTTATCTTGTTCTATAAAAGAGCAACATATGTTATCTGTAATATACAGTTTTTGGTACAGTAAAGCACTAAGGTTTTGTGTTTTCATTTGCTCAAACTACACCCAAGCAGAAAAAGTAAATCTCACCTCTACCACCAATCACTGCACCTCTGAAGCAGAAAATTTAATGCTTTTGTTGAATTTCCTCAAATGTATTTTTCTTCTAAATTTAGGATTAAAAAACACCCCCTTAACAAAATATTATGAATACCTTTTGTGAATGATAAAATGTTCAAGATATTCTTAAGTTTTTCTTCTGGTTCTTATAGCTGCTCATCTGCAAAGCTGGAGGCCATTTGCATTCATATCATTCCTTGCTCCCCCTTGCCATCAGTCAAACTTCATCAGTTACACAATAAGCTTCTAACTGGGGCTTTGTTCACTAGGAGCATTTGTGTCTGATAAGGGTTGTACTGATATGTCTGGCAACATTAATCTCAGCATAGAGGGGGGCACAGCTGATGAGTTAACATCTGCAAGAATCAGCATTTTTCCCTGTGGAAGTTTTTAATTTGGACTTCTTCAAATTAATTAAGCTGGACATCTCCCTCCTCAAATGTAGCATGAAATAACTGAAAGACTGAAGTAAATAATGCTCTGGGGCAGGGTTCTCTCTGAGATAGGGGAATCAGTTGTATTTGGCAGATGGGACGTAAACATTACATACTATAAATTAGAAAACAAAAATGTATGTTTTTGTTTAGCAAAACTGTTAAAATGATTTTGAATTGACACCAATACCTACTAAACACTTTACACTCAATGTAACAACATTTTTTCTGCATTTTGCATCTGAAATATGAACAATCAGAACAATGTCAGTTCCTAACTTGTGTGGCTGGTCTTCTGGTTTATTTCCAATTCTCCAAGTTTGTCTTAATTCACAGTTGTAAGCTACACACAGTAGTACAACAGTTAAAATATGCACTGTGTACAGTCAGCTCAGTGCCCACTAAGTTGTTGAAATGATCTCAACTGCTTTTTAGATCATCACTTTATCGGCTAAAACCTCTTTACTCTCTGAAGGGTTCCCTACAGCTCTCAAACATGCACTTGTTAAAAACTCCAATATGAAAGAAAAGCTATCTCAATCCATCCATTTTCTAACTCCATTTGGTCCTGTGCAAGGTCCCAGCAGGGAGTTGAACCTGTGACCATAGCTGCAGGGCAACAGTGCTATCAAATTTACCACATTGCAGCCACAACTGGTATCCACAAATCCTACCAGTGGCTTGAAAAGGCTTGATCCACAAAGGTCAGTTCTTGGTCCTTTTTCTTCTTCTTCTCTGATCTATCATTGGACAATAAAGCATATCACTCTCTTGCAGTTATATGTATGTTTTGGTATAGAAATATATGTAAAGCATTTACAGTCAGATTGTAAAAACTGATTCATGATCATCTTTCTATTCCATTAGATTGTTTTGTGTTTTTGTTTTAGCAAAACCTGAATACATTACTTATTTTCCATAATGATAATCACAGGGCCATTAGTTTAAATACAGTGAAACCCCGCCCTGTAGACACCCCTCGGGAACGGACACCCCTCGGGAACAGACACCCCTGTCCAGTGGGCAGGTTATGGGCCGACCAAGCATTTTTACTACCTATATAAACCCTCTGGAGTGGACACCCTGCTGTTCAGGACAACGGACACTTTTCATCCGCCAAAAAAATAAAAACAGTGAAAATTCACCCCGCTAACGGACAGTGGCACAGAAGCCAGCTGCACATCGGATGTGGGGGACACAGACCAGGAGGACCCTGAGCTGCTGCCACCAGCCATCAGCACCTGCTCTATCGCATGTGCCAATGACGTGATGCACTACCTGGCAGACTCAGGGACAAATATTAGTGCTTTCCTCATTTTGATGTGACATTCAGGTCCGTTAAGACAAGTGGCCGCTCGGCACAAATTGTCACACAATTTTCAACAGTTTCAGCAGGATGCCAGTTTCTCCCTTGCTTAAATAATGTAAACAGCATGCGCTAGTTCATACAATCAGCTGATGTACAGAGGAAATGTCCGTGACAATGGTTTATAGACATTCCTAGATGACAGGACACCCTCTGAGGTGGACACCCTACCATAACGGACAAAAAGTCTGGTCCCGTCAGCATCCGCTATAGCGAGGTTTCACTGTATAATATACAAAATATAACACATTTGATTTTGAAATACTTAAAACTTTGAACAGCCTCCTGAGTTATTGAATGCCTCTCTAAATCTTCTTGATTAAGTTCTTACATAAAGATCTCCAAATCCCTCAAACTTTAAATGCAGAATGAGCGTACTCATTATTATCCTCTGAAACTCCCCCAAACTTTTACAAGTATCTTATTTTAAAAGCAGATTGTCAACATACTTTTTCTCTGTAACTGTAAGGTAAATGTTTATTTAATGCTGAATTTTTATTTGTATCTTTTAATTGTGTATATGATTTAAAATGTTGTATACATTAATGTTTTGTTTATGTTTTTCTAATCTGTACTTACATTCTCTTTCATTTGTTGCCAAGCGCAGTGTGTTGACACCAGCAGTTTAAAGTGCGCTACTTAAATAAACGTGACTTAGCCTGACATCATAGACATCCGTTTAAATTGTTTGATAAAGATAAGGATAGGTACACGGATATTCAGTTTTTGTGTGAAAGATTGTTAGATCGCAGAAATTAATTTCAAGATAAGGAATGTACAGTAATAAATAACAAACAAATAACAGTAACCACTGTTGCCTTTGTTATTATCTTGTTTTTCTTGGTTTGGTTATTTGCATAGTTATAATACACAGGAGAGCAGAAACACTAAATACAAAGCAGAAAATGCAAATAGCTTGTGTGTAGGTGAGATCAAGTAAAAAGGTGTTGCTGTATATAACATCACGGAGTAAATAAACAAAACAAACACTACAAGTTGTGTGCAAATGAGATAAAATACATGCTTCTTTTTGGAACTTTTTCTTTGTGCTGAAATCTTCCTTTGCCGTACAATATAACACTCTTCAAATTAGGAAGAACTATTTTTAGCCATAAAGGACTGGTATAAAAATAAATGCATGATTTTAGATACTGCAGTCAGAAAAAATAAGGGTCCTCATTATTTGAGGTTTAGAATATTCTTTTTTCCCCTATATTGTTTGCAAGAATATTATTGGTTGCTACAATAAATGCACAAATAAATAATAATCAAGCATCATTTAGGACATTATGAACAACATCACCTCAGATATTCAGCACAAGACTAAAGCCCAACGCACACCCTGACGCGTTGACGCGCGGCAAAAGATGCAACATCATTATTTTCTATGAGAGCGCCCTCACCAAAAACCGCCTTGATGCGTGGCAGTGCTTCACCCCGCGCATTGATTAGAATCTGTTGAATTCAGACGCGGCGCAGCAACTGGAGAAGTCCCTATCGAGCACCCGTAGTTTCTTCTTCTACGCTTCTTAAAGCGGGCGCCTCCTACATCTCCTACTTTAACCACTTAACGGCGCTATTTGACTGTAAAAAAAAACTCAATGATGGACGAGGAGCGTCTAATCACTGAAGTACAGAAGTACCCAGAGCTCTACGACCCCCAATCTCCTCATTATAAGGACAATGTCCATAAAGAAATAGCCTGGAGGGCAATTTCAACTGAAATTGAATGTTCTGGTAAGCTAGCAGACAATTTTTGTTCATATTCATTAGATCATCTTGGTTATATCTAATAATTCAAACCTAATAATAATTCAAACCTAATGCCACCAAAATAATTAGCACTAAAATTGAAAATGACGCCTGGCTTAGCGGCGATCTGGTGTAATTTGACGCGCGCCATTATCATGCGTCAGAAAACGCGGCGCCGGGCGTTGCATTTAGGTGTGCAATGGGCTTAACAGTTAATGGTAAGAATTCTATTTTAATCAAATGACCACAGCTGAAAACAGCATACAAAGAGAGAATTCCATCTTTCTTGCATGTGTCTATTTTGATTATGTTATTAAAATATATTTCTACACCCACAAGCCTCTTGTTTGTTTGTTTTTTATTGCTCCAATTATTTATAGGCTTTGAAATGAGCGAGAGGAAAATTAAGGTTGATATTGATCAAAGTGGTTGTAAAATGTATTATTGGATGTTCGTGTCTCTTCAGAATTCTTAGCTCAACACAGTAAACAGACAATTAAAACTTAAAAAAAAACATTTCACTGGAACACAATGGGTCATAACTACATTTGTTTGGATACGATGCAAAATTATTTTTGTTCTTGCTCGGCTGAGGTTTAATTTCACATAAATGTTTAAGCAGGTTTTTTTTTCTTTTGATTTAAAGTTTGACTGTTTTAGTCTTTTATTTTCAGTAATTGGTGAAAAATGTTTACTGTTGCCTTAACACAATGTCAGTTAGAACAAGTTCTAAGATTTAAACATGCCTAGTGGAGAATATCGTATATGTACCACATTGTAATGGAAAAATCTTGTTATCCTCTGTGGCAGGTCTGCTGAGCATGTCCTATTCTGTTTCTCGAATATGCAGTTTCTCCAAATTTACCCTTACACAAAAGATTCATCATCAGCCCACTGCACCTACATTCTAAACATATGAAAGAAAATCCATATTATGCAGTGTTAACATAAAAAAGCCAGGATTTTTCAGACATGCCCACAAATTCAAATCAATTGTTAGTTTGTTGCTTTTTCTCTGCTTCAGTGTTGTGTGTAAAAGTACTTGTTGATGCTAATAAATTGAGTGTTCTAAATTTGAACAAATCCATTAAGTGTTTATTTGCACATGTCAAAGATAAACCATCTCTTAATATTTTAAAAACAAAGTTATTATTGTAAATCCACAGCAAATTATTATACTGTTGCAATACATAACAATTCAACAGACTCTCATAATTTGAACATAATCACTGCTAGTTCTAAACTACAAGGTGGGCCATTTATATGGATACACCATTAATAAAATGGGAATGGTTGGTGATATTAACGTCCTGTTTGTGGCACATTAGTAAATGTGAGGGGGCAAACTTTTCAAGATGGGTGGTGACCATGGTGGCCATTTTGAAGTTGGCCATCTTGGATCTAAATTTGTATTTTTTTCAATAGGAAGTGCCCAGAAAAGTTGTCAGTAGATAAGCTCAGGAAAGGTGCACTCTCGCAGTTGCACCAGGTGTTTGCTAATTGCTGCTACCGCTGCTCTGCCTGCGTTACACGCGAGGGAGGGGTGCTCTCCTGTGAGGGGAGCAGTAGGCGTGAGCTTGGTAGGTGACGAAATATCGGGGGCATTTCAAGGAGAAGTGGGCATTTCTGGGAGGAATAAGGCAAACGGCTTTCAAAATGGCTGCCATGAGAGTTTCTAAAGATTACTCAAACATACATGAATGAGCTAAAGAAACATTTCAGGCATGATTTTAATGAGGGAACGACATGATAACATGATGTAAAGCTTGAAAAAGTCAATTTTGCATAATACCCCCCTTTAATTTCTTTTGTAGTTGTTCAATTTTTGGGAATGTCTGAAGGTCTATTTGTTCAGCGTTGAGTTTTCCTAAGTGCATTTGAACGCCCCATTATGTGCAGCTCGGCTGCTCAGCTAGAAGGATGCAGATGATTATGGTTCAGACCAGCGTTTTTAAAATGACAGAAACTAGTGACCACCCAACGGCTGAGATCGAGATCTGTTACAATGTGACTTTATTTTCAACATCAGTGGGACATTAGACTGTTGTGAGTATTTCACTGGAAAATTCTTACATATTGAACCTTTAACCTTCCAGCCCTCCTGAATATCAAACCTGTATCATCATCCCAATACCATGTGCACTACATCAAGATCTCAAAGTGCTGCTTGGATTGCAATAAATCAAGTGTTATTATAATCTTAGTGTGTTTCATTCATGCACTTAATGCCAATATTAAATATTTCATCAGTCTGATTGACTCTCAGTGCCGGTCTGTTGACCACACTTTAATTAGATCAGTGGTGTCCAATCACAGTCCACTATCCTGTATGTTTTAGTCTTTCTTCTCTCCAACACAAATGATTCAGTGTTTAAATTACTTGTTCAATGTGCCCACAGGTTCTGCAGAAACCTATTAATCACCCATTGATTCAAATCAGGTGTGCTGGAACACAGAACCATCTGAAACATGCAGGATAAGAAAAGCATCAGATATCACTAGTTCAGATGATAACGGTCAAGATTTAAAAGTGCTGTAGGAATTGAAGAGAATCCTATTGGAAATTATATTGACGTTGCAACATTTTCTAAAAATGTAGAAGCTGGAGCTTTATTTTTAAATAAATATAAATAAAAAATTTGTCTTAGACTCTCATGTTACAGATATGTTAATATTCTATTGAAAAGAAAAACTGAAATTAACTATTTAAATTATTAATTATTGCAGTTCTGCCACTTTTAAAGCTGTTTCTCCGTCTGTGACTTCAAAGGAATGAAAAGCTTTTAGATATTTCACTGGTGTAAATTTGCAGACATTTACGTATCATGCTATATTTTTATTATATACAGTTAAAAAAATGAATAAGTGTGAATAAAATTAGTTTAAAGTAACACAATTAATTGCAAGAATTTAAAGAAATTCTGGTGTAAATATCTGAGCATGCTGGGAAGATGAAATACAAAGGCAGGGTCCAAAATTTGGAAATCAAGATGTCCAGCACAGGATTTTTCCTTCTTTAAAGGTTTGTTTGTTTGTTTGTTCCACTTTACTTGTTATCTTGAGGTTTTCACATGTAAGAATAATCACTTCACTTCAAATGCTTGAGGTTTTCCCACAGTAAGAAAAAGAAAAATGTTTGAATTGCTCATTTTAACTTCGATGTGAGTATAATTGGGCTGGTGATGCGTTATTTATAACCAGTCCTGCATTATGTGCCAACTCTGTTGTGTGGGCCTGATGACATCTTCAAGTCACTTCTTCTTTTTTCTTTTAAACAATGTATATTTTCACATCTTTACACAAGACTCTTACTCTCCTGATCTCATACAAGCAATAAGACATAAAAAAAGACTAGAAACATATCAGCAGGTAAAAAACAGCTGAGAGCAAACATGGAAAAAAGTGTGCTGACACTCATCAGTAATCATTTTCATTTCATTTCTGTATGTGGTTACTCTAAAATATTTTAGTGACTAATATACACTACTGGTCAAAAGTTTTAGAACCAGATTTTTTTAATGCAAGTCAAGTCATTCAAGTATAATGAAGGGCTTGAAATGGTACAAAGTTAAGTGATACACTTCTAAAGGTTAAAAAAGTTAAGGTTACCCCAAAATAATGTCCCTTTTTAGAATTATACAAAAAGTTATTTTCATGGACACAAACTGGGTTAACGATCTAAAACAGACCTGAAACAATGGAGGTTGATCAAGGCTTGAAAGCCGGTGCTACTACTTCCTACAGGTGTTCTAACTTTGCTGAATTATTTGCACCCTCTGTCTGCATAGTGTTGGAACAAACTGTGGTACCAGACCCTCGTGAGCATCAGCTGAACATTATTGTACTGCAGAAAATTGTATGTTGTTACAAACATGACATTAAAAAAAGCAAAGAGAGACAGACCATCATAATACTCCAATTGTGTATGGTTTGTACTTGTGTAGCACGTTTCAAGTCAAAGGACACAAGACGCTTCACACTACAGTTTGTCATACATGCACACGCTCACACATTTGGTGGTGATAAACTACACACATGTTGTAGCTACAGCTGTCCTGGACACACACTGACAGAGGAGAGGCTGCCAGACACTAACGCCACCGGACCCTCCGACCACCACCAAACAGGCAGGATGGGTGAAGTGGCTTCCCAAGGACACAACAGCAAAGTGATCAGGATTCGAGCTGGTGACCTGTAGACCTGCAGACCTCCACCAAGCAGCACTTGGACATATTGTTGAAAGTACTATGTCCATATCCTTAAAAAAATTCCTGGATCCAGACGGTAATCCGGATCACCTCCAAAATCGAATCGATTGTTCTGGAGAATTTCATCAAAATCCATCGATTAGTTTTTGAGTTATCCTGCTAACAGACAGACAGACAAACAAACCCCGATGAAAACATTGCCTCCTTGGTGGAGGTCAGGGCCAGCCCTGAGCTGCATGGTGCCCTAGGCGAAAAGGATTTTGGCTCCCCCTACTGCCCAGAACAGAAACAACGTAACTCAATAACTAGATTATATTGCAAAAAAAATGTATTCATACTTAAATGAATAGATGATAGATAGATATAGATAGATATTAAATTATTATTTATTTTGCTCTTTACATGAGATGAATGGTGTGTCCAACAGTTTGTTAAAAAAAAAAAAAGGAGAATTTGGCGTCCCTTCCAGCAGAGGGCGCCCTAGGCAATTGCCTATGCCCAGAACCGGCCCTGGTGGAGGTAAAAACTCTCAAGTCATCTTTTTAATACATTAAGTGGTTGCTGTTTTACTTGAACTTCAGGTACCCAGAGGCCTGGGAGGATGAGGGTTCTACAAGTCTTTGACTCTTGCTTTGACTCCAGCAGATTCCAGTGCTGTGACCTCCAGTCATGTGGTCACACTGGAACCCTAAACCTAAGATCAGATGGTTCAGGTTTCTGTTGTTTTGGTATCGCCACAGTAAAAAATCTGACACAACCAAGAGTTGCACTGATAACTTTGTGTTGCTT
>SSNP01000135.1:459716-477555 GCA_006937955.1 Pachypanchax playfairii | reverse complement strand
AACGATCTTTAAGCTATTTTAATGTATTCATTAATGTTAATAATTCTTTGGTAGAACATCATCACATGTTTATATCAAGACCACAAAATAAACTGTTATTTTTTTACACAGTCCTTCTGCCTTCTGATGGACGGGTGACCTGTCCATGATACACCTCTTGATCAATGAGTTCTTGTGATAGGCTGTACAAAATAGAATAGAAAATAATAGATGGATACATTTTAACCTTGTCATATTGAGGAATTTTTTAAAAATTATCACTTCTTGGAATGGTTGCAGTTGAATTTTAATCTTCACTCTTTTTTATTAAGTGCAACCAGCAGCCTTGGGAGTTGGAAAGATTTATCTTGACAAGAAAAAATGGTCAGATTCTGTGTATATGTGTGTGTATTTGAGATTAAAAGAGACAATGATGAAATGATTCCTTTCTGTTAGTAAGCATGCAGAGAGAAAACTGACAGCAGAACATTTAACATCTAAAACCTCTGTGCTGGCGCTCACCGTGGGAGGGCACTGTGTCGAGAGTGAGTAATTACACGTGCGAGGGCTTTGCTGCCCTGTAACTTCTGAGAATTCCTGTCATAATTACCCTGCAAACCAGTCTGGCTGCAAACCACATATTCATATTGTTTCAATTTGTCTTTCAGGCTTCCTAATTATGGGAATCAAGAATTGATTTTTAACTGCTGCAACATTTACGTGGGCTGGTCTTATGTTTCAACAAAGAGGGTGAGTTTGTGTGGATTTATAATAAACACAGCGAAGTTATTGCTCCATTAATCTTCTCCAATCCTCAACAAACAGCATTATATGTATCATATTCTTTGGGTGTATCTAAGTATATATGAATACGGGATGTGGTTGGGGGTCTATTCTTCCAAACGGTTGGATGGAATTTACCGAGATGATCACCTTCTACTAGTTTTTACCACAACGTGATCCATACAGCACCCAGTTAGTCAGGCTAACCCCTTAATCCAGAATGAAATTATTTGTCTCTTTACAATTTATACAGTGCAATTAACTTTAAACCTGATTTTTTGAGAAGATTAGCCTAATTCAGCACTTTGATTGTTTTACAGGCACCGAGGAAGAGGAGAAGAAGAGGAGACATGGCGAGTTGGAGGAAAGCAGCATTGATCCATATTCATTGTCTCATTAATTTTGGGGAGGTGTGGATTTCTGGTGATCAATATCCAGCGACTGCATCTTTATTCTTCTGTGTAACCTACAGTATTTACTGTCAGTGAAATGTGAGGACGCACCACATTAGACATGTGGAGCAGGCAAGGCCAATCAATACCCTAGATGTATGTCCAGTTCAGAAGGAAGCAATAATTAGTCAGAGGTGCAGAGAGGGTTCTTCCAAGGCTAAAGGCTGGTTTGGTAGAGTGACTTTGCCTTAGTAAAAGGCTCCCCAAAGCAAAGCAATAATAAGTGCAATCGAGGTTTTTACTCTGGGGTTTCAGGCGTCATGGTCATTTCCATCTATCTACTGCTGTTATGAAAGTAATCATCTGGTGCCTTTTTTTTCCCTGCACTATAAGAGGAGTCACACGAGCCCCCAGAGTAAAACTGTATAAACACTTCTATGTTTAAGGTTATATTTGCTATAATGTTTAGCCTATTTTATTTTTCTTCACAATAGTTTTTTGTTGTTGTTACATAATGTGTTTATAATTGGTTTCGGTGATGACCGTGTTAAACTAGTGAAGCTGTGTCAATATGCAGTGCAGTTTATGCTAGGTAAAGACCTTGTATAAAGGAGAACCACCATTTATATAAAAACTGAGAAATAAATTCAAACCAAACTTCTTTAAGACGTTCACACAGTACTAGATAGTGATGTTGTTCTACATTACTGATGGAAAAATGATGTATGTAAAGGGTTCACGTTAAAACTGGCTTGTAGAGGACATCTGACAAATAATTATAATGAAAAGGTAATTTTTCTCTTAGCAAAGGATGTGATTTCATGAATAAATCTAGTCATAACCAAGTTATTAACACCTCTAGTTAAATTTAGCACTTCAGCTTTTTGCAATAATTTCAAATCCAAACAACCTATTAAAATTATTTAAGACTTAAACAAAAAGTAAACTGTGTAAAAATCTCAGAGAGCACTATTCCATATAAAACTGACTGAAAGGTTGATTAATAGTTTAAGGGTATTTCTCAATGTTAAGGCACCTCACCTACCAAGGCAGGACACTTCCTTCCTTGGTCAAAGAAAATGGTTAAATGGAACAGACTTGCCTCACGTGACTGCAGCTGCCCACTTACAGGCTCTGTTTATGTCCCGTCCATCGTAGTAGCATAGCGTAATAGCATTCCTTTAGCGATGGAAATGGAAATGTTAATAAAAATAAAATTAGATGTGTAAGCAAGTTAGTACCTGCTCACCATCAAAGCTGCAACTAGAAAGCAACTAACCAATAACTGCTTTGGATCTAAAAAAAAAACATTTTAGATATAAGCCTAAAAGGTACATTTAGTTAGCTTACATTTAAACTGGAAATTTGCCTTAAAAGTAACTGCTGCCGGCTCCAGATCTGCCAGCTTTTTGAAAATACTGCGCTGTATTGTGGGAAATATTTGACTGAGGGAAGGCATCAAGGCATGTCCCGTGTATCCTTGGTCAGTTAGCTAAATTGCAGACAAACGGAGG
The DNA here is from genome assembly GCA_006937955.1 of Pachypanchax playfairii. Taxonomy (NCBI): domain Eukaryota; kingdom Metazoa; phylum Chordata; class Actinopteri; order Cyprinodontiformes; family Aplocheilidae; genus Pachypanchax; species Pachypanchax playfairii. Next base: position 474,887 of record SSNP01000135.1, on the reverse strand, counting down.
ACAGATGCCTCTGTAGCACCTGAACATTTGAACATGCCTTTGCAGGCCTTGATGATGTATCTCCTAGGCAACCAGGGCAGTACTAAGGCATCAAGGCAAGGTTTCTTGGCACTGAGAAACACCCTAAATCTCCAAGAATTTGTTTTATATTTAGCTGACAGTTAATAAAAGGAAACAATAGTCGTAGGAACTTTAAACTTTACAGGCTGTGTGCAGTCGGGACATTATAGAAGTTGATTTAATTTCATGTTTAAAAACTGACACTGATAATATAAGTTAAATAACTATCAAAAAGACCATCAGTCAGACACAGAGGTATGGTTTCAATGAGCTTTGCAAAGGAGAATGCCCCAACCAAGGTGTTGAGACATTGCCTTTTTATTCACAAAGACACCTCCCATCTGGATGGAGCAAGGGAGGGAAACAAATGTGGGTCAGATAATGAAGTCAGAGTGTAGTAAACAAACACATCATTGGATGGACAACAGTCACAGGTCGTAAACCAACTGGTTTCCAAGATAAACACAGAGGTGTTGATTCAGGCCAGGTCTCTTTCAGTTCACTTACTCCTGCAGCATGACCTGTGACCTTTTACCAACATCGTAAAACCTTAAAATCTCCAACATTCATGGTGCGTTCACACCGGATGATTGTAGTAAGCATTGTTATATTGTTGTAAGCATCAAGCAATGTTCCCAACGGTTCAAGTTTGACGCTTGTAAGTTGAAGCTTGTACGGCCTGCCACTTCTGAGAAAAACAGAGCGCGTAGGCGGGGCTTCCTTTGTTGTCGGATGTTTTGAACTATGGCGGATCATATCGAGAGAGTGGCTTGGCTTTATTAACTTAATAAAGCTAGAAAACATCTACGTCGGGTGCATCGGCACCGTTTGTGGATACACCCCATTCTTCAGATACGTTCTTAGTTTGGGGAGTTTAACCATTTGCTCCAGGAGCGACGTTTGGATGAGGTTCACTTCCAGCGCTACTTCAGTCTGTCCCGCACCCTGTTTGATGACCTCCTGGGCTGCATTGATGCTCAAATCACCCACCAGTTCCCTGCGATTGCAGACGGCTGTGATTAGCTTGTCTTTCATTTTTGTCATTGAAGTTACGTACAGTGACATCACTACAATGAGACCCTCGGATTGCTTCAAGAGCATCAAAAGCTCAGCTAGTTGAACTTCTACATATGAAGCATTTCAAGCATCAATGCTTGAAATGCTTGAAAACCTTGAAACGCCTGATACGCTTGAAAAGTTGACGCTGCTAACACTCACAAAGCGCAGCAGAGACTCTGACGCCGCTCAGACGGACTCAACCATAGACTTTACATGTAATCTTGACGTTTCTAACGCTGACGCTTGGGCCAGTGTGAACATACCATAAAGATTTCTGACATGAAATTTTAAACAGACAGTAAGTGGGCTGACATTGGCAGCTGTCTTCCTCACTAAAACATGATTCAGTTTTGTCAGCCTTGCTGGCTAAACTGCCACTTTTCGACCAAATTAAACCTGACTTAACCCAAACATCTATGGACTGTGTAAAAAGTAGGCTACTGTAGAAAGCTAAGTATAATTATTTATGACATTTTACAGAGAGTATTGCTGATGAGTTGTTTATTAAAGATACAAAGGAAGATGAAAAATGTGGTTATTTTTTGTCTTCAAATCCCTTTGAGGTTGAGAAACCTTAATTTAACCTTTGCATTTTTCAAACCACCAACAGATGAAAGTAGTGAAATAGATGAGAAGGAGGAGGACATATAGTGAAAGTAAAAAAAGGGAAAATATAAACAAAGGAGCTCTTCTGTGATTTCTTTTGAACCCCACAACTCTCAGCATGTTAGTTTTTTTGGGCTAAAGGGTTGTTGTTTTTTCTGGGGTGGGGTGAGTCAGAAGGGTTGGTAAGGTTGGTGTCACTATCATCTTTTTTAACATCCAACTAAAAATCCAAGCTAGTGGTGGAGAATCTGGACTTTGTCTCCAAAAAAATTAATCTGTTTTAAAAATAAAGTTCTTATCTTGTGTCAGATCTGTAGGTGCTTGCTGTGACTGGCACTAGTTTCCCACACAGTTCTGGCATCTACTTATTTTTCCCCTTTTTTTCTTTGTCTCTCTTTCCCTTCTACAGGTTAGTCTGTTTTCCTTTGATCTCCTCTTGGTGTGAACAGAATCTGATGTTCAATGCAAGCATCTCCAAAAGTTCAGTGTTGAAAATCTACCCCAAAAAGTCTTGTCTGCTTACCTACAGTAGGTAAAGAAAGATTCCCCAAAGTCCAAGCTCAGCTTGTGGAATACAGAGTCTGGATGATGATTCTTCTTCTACTTTCTCTTCAGGTGTCTCCTTATTCCCTGGATCCCATCCTTCTTGTCTCAGCCTGCAAGAATGATAACAATAACCCACCAGTTCCAGAACTCATATTTTCATGTGTTTCATATAACTCATGTTTAATATTCACTGTAAAAATATACTTTTTCTAATGTTTCATTGTTTGAAGGTGCAGCATTTTGAGTCTGAAACTCTTACATGACATAATGTTCAAAGCTCTTATCTAATATTGGTGGTTATATTATTATAATAATGACAGTGAAGGAAGTTATTAGGTCAGTGGCATCATTTTTTTTTTTTTGCGGTATTTTCATATAATTAGACCTGCCAATTTGGAAGCTGATGACAGGGCAGTGGCAGAGAAGCGAGGTCACATAGCGCTACATAACTCAACGCGTCCCTCACCCAGCTGTATTTTCATATCTGAAATACAGCGGCTGTTAGCATATTAGCCTGGCCTTTCCTACCAGTTCTGCGGTTTGCAAGTAAATGGAATGACTATAAATCACTGCAAAATAACACAACAAAGATTATGTTTAGAATAATGACATAGCTATAAATCTTCCATGCTGCTGACTGCACTAGATACAAAAGACAAGTTTATTCTGGGGTTTTTAATAAAATTTTCAATTCAGATTATCCTGACATTGATGGATTGTATCATCATTCTCTAAAAATGCAAACTGACTTTTTTTGTCGACAGGCTGACAATTTGACATTAGTTTATTGTGTGGGTGGGCTAGCATGTCAATAGTCTCAAATCAATTAGTGTGTCATATTAAGAAGTTCTCATTAAAATTGAAAGTTCAGGGGTTTAAACTTTGTTACTTTTCATTTAGATATCACTACATGTGCTGTATTTAGTTCAATGTATCCTGCAGGCTCTGTAATAACAAAAGAACAGCATAAAGATAACTACATGTCTAAATCTTCTTTTTTTCCTCTGGATTTTGGACGCATTTAATGGAGAACAGGGATGGCCATTGGTCATTTATGTATGGATTTCACCGGCACGTGTGAGAAGCTGCAGCTCTCAGGTAGTCACTGCAGCATGAAAGGCAATAAATAGCAAGGCTATCTCACTGTTAAAGTCCACTTACCTCTTGAGGGGCTTGTGCTTTGTATGTAAATGAGACTGACTTGAAACAGCCACACATTCTTAAACACACTAATATATACTTCTCTCTTTCTTACTCAGGCATGCACACACAATCGCAAAGGGATTTTTATGGTGTGCAGCCTCACATGAAAACAAAATATTTAATGGAGTCCTTTCCTCCAGCAGGCTGGACATGAGGTGACTGCGTCCTCCAGTTTTTAGGCGCCGCATTTCTGTTTTCATTTTGTTTCTCTTTATTTTTCCTCCAAACATTCAGATTAAGAAACATCTGTACTAGACAACCAGGCTTAAAATCATTGTGTTGTTTGAAGTTGCAGCGGTCTTTGCTGTTTTAAGTTTGTGTGTGTTTGTTCAAAGCAGACCTTTGTGCTTTCAGTCCCCAGATTCATCTCTGAGATGAAAGCCGGAACGATGTATGCAGTTCCACCCATCTGAGGTTTAAGACTGACCTGAGAAAGTCTGAGCGTTAATGACAGTTAATCACACGCATCAGTCAAACTAAAGAGAAAGGCAGCATTGACCCAGCATGACCGCTGCTTATACATGTGGCGTCTTTATGACAGAAAGGGTCGGATGGGGAGCAGCAAGAAAAAACAAACTTCAAAATGGCTGGCTATTTAATTAACCATGACAACTTATTTGGCTTCACGAGCATTTCTGTTCTGACTTGCGTCTGCCAACCATTCTCAGTAGTTTCTCTCAGTTGCTTAGGACAACTAAACATCTCTGCCAGTTAGCCACATAAAATGAGTGGGAACCTCTCCAATATTTGTAAATCTACATGGAGATGGAACTGCTCTGCCAGCATTCTCTTGGTACACTGAGAATTAGGCTTCATTGAGGAATATTTCATGTTTGCTATTTTTAACAGGGAATTTGTTTTCCTGACTGATGATACACAGCTGTACAACATGTGTTGTACTTTCCTGAGCTTCTGTTTGTGGGACTAATACTTACCTGTGAAAGTGCTTAGACTTAATTTAGATCAAATTATAGGAATAATAAAATAACAACAAAGATTATCCAAGTTAAACACATTTATGAGAACAAATACTAGATGTGTTCTACAATCAGTTTCACAGATCTGCTGGTACAGGGTTTCCTGGAGAGCTACAAGGGAGAACAAGACTTTAGAAAGTGAAATGACTAAATCTGGACCTACTTATTAGAACAACAGTGAAAAACAACATGGGGACTGGTGGGACTTCAACCCAGAATCTCCTGTTTACAAGACAGGGACTTTGAACAACTAAGCCACAGGGCCTATCACCTATAATTTATTTTAATGTATGAATAATTTATGTAACTTTAGTTCAAAGGTCAAGTTCCATCCATCCATCCATCTTCTAAACCCATTTATTCCTGTTCAGGGTCATGGTGAGCTGGTGTCTATCTCCAGCAGTCATTGTATGAGAGGCGGGGTCACACCTGGACAGGTTAGCAGTCCATGAAAGGGCCACATATAGACAGACAAACACTCACATTTAGGGACAATTTAGAGTTATGAATTATCCTCAAGCATGTTTTTGTAGCATTGCGCTGCAAGACGGATTCTCGCGGGAGATTTGGTGTTTTCCAAACCCAAGAAAATCCATCTTGTACTGTTCCATTGACAAACGTCTATTTCGGTCAAAAAAACGTTCGCACCAATCATGTGTTAGCATTGTGCTTTGGGGCGGGTGTTCAGGTATGATTGGCAGCAAGTGTCCAGGCAGGCGAAGCAAAAAAAAAAAAAATGTATGCATAAAAGCAGATATTTAATCAGTTTTAGGAGAACTGGAGACGATTTCTTGGTTGAAAAATGAGCAAAGGTAAAAACTTTGTGCATTTCTTAATAGTAAAGATGTGTTTTGCAATGTGTGTGTTTTTCTCCCGAATGGGTTTACAAGCGCTTGATTTACTGTGATTGGCAAAAAACAAATCATCAAAGGCAGACACTTGCTGGCTCGTCCTCCAATCAGAGGAAAATATTAAATCAGATGTCCCTCCCTTTTATAGACGATTTAAAATGGAGCAGTTCCAGATCTATGTGTGTCCCCAAATCGAGAAGAGGCGGGGCTACACATAGATCTGGCAGAGCGAGGTTCATGTTTTTGGACTGTGTAAGGAAACTGTAGCCCCCTGAGAGAACCCATACATGCACAGGGAGAACACACAAACTCCATCCAGAAGGGCCCCAGCCCAGATTTGAACCCAGGATCTTCTCAATGTAAGGCAATATTGCTATCAACTGCACCCCTAAGGGTTGAGCTCAGTATATCAACTAGAGTTAAACTCAAGGGTCAGTTGAACATATCACCTATCCTGTGACTAGTATTCAGATTGTCTGCATAGATCATACAGAGAGACCATTGAAATTACTAATCTGTATATACTTTTAAACTCCCTTTTGAAAGTGCAGAGAACTCCAGCAGAGGTACTGCAGGGATTTGAACCCAGGCTCTCCTGTTTTTAAGACAGGTGCTTTGACTAAGCCACGCCAACTGCTTTCACCAATCTATTTTATTTTGTAAAAAGATTCTGAGAACTTATCATAGTAAAGGTTCATTAAAAAAAGAAGTCTAAGGGTGTAGTTGAAAATATCCACTGTCCTGTGAATAGCATTTCCTCTTCAGATTGTGTGCATACATCCTACAGAAAGAACATTAAACAGTGCAATGACATAATCTGCACATACTTTGAAACTACTAGAAATGCAGAATGTATCTGATTGGTTTTGAACCCATGATCTGTTTACTAGGTAGGCACTTTGACAAAGTAAGCTACATGTTAAACCAACAGAAGCACAGAACATATTTTATTACCTCCACTTAGGAGGTAATGTTTTCATCAGGATTTGTCTGTCTGTTAGCAGGATAACTCTAAAACTAATGGATGGATTTTGATGAAATGTTCAGGAAAGGTCAGAAATGACCCAAGGAACAATTGATTAGATTTTGGGGGTGATCTGGATTACCATCTGGCTCCAGGAATTTTTTTTAAGGATACAGGCATAGTACTTTCTACAATATGTCCAAGGGCTGATTGGCGGAGGTCTGCGCTCTCTAAGTGCTTTTCTAGTATGTTGTTACTGCAACGCAGAACCAAGTAAAACCAAAACACGGGACAGCAGTTTACTGCCACATGTGCAACATGCATCAGGGTCAGAGACTGTTCAAACAGACAACTACTATGTCAAACCTGTCTGGTCTGAATAATCTGCTTGAACTGGATACTTAATATCATAAATCTGTCAAGTGTGCAGAACATCAGGACAAGCTCTATGTCATTTTTTACAACATGCTCTTCCGCCCCTCGATTCGTCCTCTACATAGACAAGAAATTGGCCTTAACATTTTTGGCCAGTCTGCCCAATTACCAGTCCCGCCCTGCAGTAGAGCTGAGCAAGGACACAAGAAGGTAGTTTTCAACTGGATAGATAATCAACAAATGTAGATGTTCTTGTTTTGGAAGCTGTTTGCAACTGACACCAAGGAATATGATGACATAACTACATCTTCAAAATATTGTTTTATTGCAGCAATGCCTTTTATTATTTTTGTAAGGATAAACATAAAAGCATTAAATATGTTTTTGAGAAAATACTTGTGTTTATTCATGTATTTAGAATCAGACATTCCAGAATGACATATTACTATGTCAAAGTTTATTGTGCTACAAAATCATTTTTGTTTCCTTTTGCAGCAGGAATGTTGTAAGATGACTGTTAATTTTTGTTTGTCAATTTGTTTTTGTTAGAGTACAAGTTGTAATGCCCTTGAGGGCTACAGTTTCCTCATAAATTATTTTTCAGTCTCAGGGCTGGATTTGACAGTTTACTCAAGTGCACTGTTTCAGATCACTGCAGTACACTTCAGATGAAACTGTGTCAAGAAAACAGAAAATTAGGTCTTTAAAAGAATCTTTTTGTTATTTCTTTCAAATACAGCTGGGACCTCCTTTTCTAGTAAAATACCTCCATTCAGTTTTCCGCTCCCATGAAAATATTTACATATTCATAATAGCTGTTGCAATATGGCAGTTATTATTATAGTATCATCTCATGTTATTCTTTTCTCTCTGTTATGTGGCAGGTTGACAGATAAAGAATAGTTCTGCCCTTAATGTCTAACAAACCAGTTATGCTTTTTGCTCATTCTAACAACAAAACAAATCCTCAGTATCAATTTCAAAGTTGTAATTCTGACTGCTCTTATTTCATTTCTGCGTATGTCCTCCATTAAAACAACAACTTGAAGCCAGCAAAAGCTTTCAGATACATCTGTATTATCAGAAAAAAGCATATAACAAAAATTCTAAAGCTAAGAAATCACAGTAATTGCAAGCTGACATTAGATGCCAAAATGATCCCAAAAACATAGAACAGTCCCATAAGGAGGTTGAGTTTGGCAGTTTTCTGGGGGATCTTGGCAAAGTATCGACTCCTGAACTGTTTTTCCAAACACAAACAGTGTGGCAGAAGTTGCTGTAAAGTTGAAGCATCCTCTGCAATCTTTCAAGGGCAACTGCTTGGCATTGACAGCGCACGCTGTGTCTCACCTGTTCGTGAAATCAGCAGCATTCTTTTGTAATCAAGGACCAAAAGAATAAACTTATTGTTTGGCTGTTTAGCAGTTTTTCTTTTTGTTTTAATTATACAGTTTAAGGCCTCTCATGGACTGGCGACCTGTTCAGGATGTACCCCGCCTCTCACCCAATGACCACTGTAGAGAGACACCAGCTGTCTGTGACCCAGACCTAAACAGCAGCTACAAAAAATAACTGACTGACTGACACGTCAAGGCCTTTTAAATAAACTTTAGTTTACTAGAAGCTTTAGATTGATATCAGTTTTGCACATTTTTGCAATGAAAATGAAACATTCATTTTAGACAGTCATAAATTACAATTTTAACAAATTTATAGCACTGTTCATCAATTTTAGGGCAGGCCCCACCCCTGTCAGTTGTTCTTTGTGCCATAAAACCCTGCGTGGAATTGTAACTGATGCCCAGATCCATCATAAATGAAAGTGACTTTGAGAGAAAGCAAACAAACAGAGCTTAAGTGAATCAGTTAGGCAGAAAGAGGCAGGCAGGCAGGTGATGGATGGCGGAGCTTAGGAGCCATGACTTTTGGGTAAGTGACAATGACACACATAAAGGCCACCATTACCCATTTTAAGATGCGGTTAAAATCCTTATCGACCCGACCGCCTCACTTGCCAATATGCCAGAGCATCACGCCAGCTGGAGTTAGATGGCAGGCAGGGAGTGATTTGCATTGATAAGAGCCAACCTGTCCCCTGCCTATAACACTCACTCTCACACTCTTTATAGGCAGTCAAGCTTCCTTCTGCGAGCAGAACACAAAATAGGGACTGACCAATAGTGGCAAACCATTGATGGATTCCAAATGCTGCTCTTTGCAATTCGTCACAAATGCACTTCAGAGTGAAAGAGTGCTGCAAAGTCAAATTAATACCTGACGGGAATTCTGTCGAGGACACTCACTTCCACATCAGTTAACGCTGCAAGAGACACTCACATTTGGCAAATAATTGCATGAAATTACAGCCGCTCTTATATTTTACAGTCGGCACTCGCCAAGTTTAATCATCAAATAACATGTCAATGCATCCAGCAGTGGATGTGTTTCTTTTTCATTGTTTTTTCTGATGAAAAAGCACATCCACTAACGTGGTGCCTCGCTTCCATCACAGGAATTTTAGAGAAAGTTTCAGTTTGAGGCTGACAGCCTGATAATTTTTCATGGAAATTCCTACTAACAGTTTTATTATCCTAAATGCTACAGAACCCTTTAAACTCTTAATCAGTTCAGGCTGTATTTTTACCTCCAGAGTGGGGAAGGAGGACGGAGGGCACCGTATCTTTTTGGCCTAAAAACTGTTTCTGTCAACAAGCTGCCTGGCTGCTTGATGATCATGCAAATTTGTTATTTGCTCTGACAGCTGGTGGAACATTTGGGGCAGTGCAGCACTTGAAATGCAGCACAAAGTTAGTGTCAGTTTGAAAAATTACAGATGTCGACACACTTTTTAGTTTTAGCTTTTATGATTTGAATCTAAAGCATGAGCTATGAATAAAGTTCACCACAACTAGCTAACAAACAAAGAGAATGTCAATACCTATGGTGATAATAAGGTACAAATCACAATTGTTTTATTTAATGAAGTATTCCAACAATAATGTATATTCCAACAATACAGTTATATGTTTGTTGGTTTAATTGTATGTTACCTCTTCCTGCCCAGGGACTTGTTGTGGAAATATTCCATACGAATGAATCAAGCGAGTGAATTTTATAAAAAAGTATTTATTATAAAATCATGTATGAAGTGAGAGTAGTCAGACAAATGCAAAGTCATCTGTGATGAGACTCTGAAGTAAAAACACTGGTTGGTTATACTTATAGATGATGATACAGTGAGCTATAAGAAGTATGGACGTCATTAGAACTGTCAGAACATTCTGGAGATATTGATGAGCTGTAGCTGTCAGTATAATCTAATACAAGATGTTCTAACTGTAATCGTTGGTTACTGTGACATTGTCATACAAATGTGTGTGAGGTGACCTGAACCTCTCCAACAGACTACAGATGAAATTTAGCTAGTAGCTAACTCTGCTATGGCTGAGTGTCATGTCCCTGTTAAAGAGGCCCTTCCATTAAAAACGTTTTTTCTGAGGTTTCTGTTGAATATTTTAGCTCCACAGGTGTTCTTACCTTCATAGTGGGTGTGAAAACAGGTCAACAACTTTTCTGTCAGTTTTTATCTCTCAAACTACGCAGGTGGCGATAACACCCGAGTTCTCCCGAGTCCGAACGGCCTTTATTTGTTTCGTCACAACTCCTTTGTTTGTTAGTATTCCGCAGCTCCCACAGTTGAAACCACACCTAGCATGCTACTGGCTAAAAGCTGTTAGCATAAACACATACTGTATCAACCAGAAAGACTGCATGCACTGTTGCCATGCACATCGGGGAAGGAAACAGTATACCTTGCTCTCATAGGCTAGTTTGTTAGCCAATCTGAGTCCAGCAAATTTGCATAATGAATAGTAATGAGTTGCAACCGAAGGCAGATGAATCTTCATGCAGACAGATTGAAAGGTCTGTTAATCAGTGTTTCCTGACATTTTTTAGATATAAAATGTTTCATATTACAGGTTAATACTTCAGAAATAACCACAAAGTCATGAAATTTGCATTAAATGGCCTCTTTAAGAATTTTCGTATGAATCATTTTTTATTAACTTTTAATTAGCTGCAATACACTATACAAAACTATTCACTATTTTTAAAAATTCTTTAATGCAATTTTTTTTTTGCTCCAGTTTCCATTATTACAACATGAGGTGATACTTAATGTTAATTAGATACACATCTCTACCCCTCCCCTCTAGCTTCCACCTGCAACCCCATTAGGGCCTCCTCTTGATTTGATTGTGTCTACAAAGCCATGAAGAAGCAGATAACTATCCTCCTCCTTTCTCAGTCCTGTCCCCACTTCTTAGTAAATTGTTTCAGGGAGCAGAATCAGTTCCAAAAGCCCTCGGTCAAGACTGTGGTGAAGATGAAATGGATAAAGACTATGAATAGAGATCTCATTTCTGCCTAAAGAAGAGCATGACAGGCAGATACAGGATGCCCGGAGAAAATCTATAAATGCAAATGGTGTTTAGGATGTGCTGCAGTGGCTGCAGGACACAAAGAACTTCATATTCCTGTTCAAGGAGCTCATTGGCTCATGAAGAGCTGAGTTGGAACCGCATCGATTTCCAGCAAATGCCTTGATGTTGATTTGCTTATACTGGAGGTTTATTTTATCCATTTATTTATGTTTTCCTTCGCTTGACTGTCATGTCTTCTCACTGATGCAAATCGATGCTATTGTTGTGCATGGTAAGTTAGCAGGAATTTACATACAGAAGGCAGAAGCTTCAGGAGTTGACAACCTCATTATCATACCATGGTGTTTTAATTTTCTATCTCAACCTGCAGGTAAATATTACGACTGACTCGCCCACAACAACATCTTGTGTGACAGGAAATAATGTACAAGATCTAATTAAAGGAATAATATTAGATCAATGTTCTGTATGTATCTGACTAAAGGCAAGTATGATTAATTTTAGTGTGATCTAAATTTATGTTTGTTTTATACATCGTAGTGCATTGTCATAAAATTAAAAGGAGCACTGGATGAATTTTGAAATAGGTAATTTTAGCCACCCGGCAACTACCACAGACCTAATGTTTGCAAATGGCCACACAGATCCATGTGGTATGGGGGAATCTCTACTAATCTCCTTGTCACAGGTGAAATCCCAGAAAAGTTGAAAACAGTTGAAAACCTCTGGTGTGGTCTGATGACAATGTTAGGAGTTCTGCAACTCTATTTTAAAGAGGCCATTTCATACAAATTTCAGAACTTTGTGGTTATTTCTTAAGTATTAACCAGTAATATGAAACATTTTATGTCTAGATAAACATCAGGAAACTCTGATTAACAGACCTTTCAATCTGTCTGCATTAAAATTCGGGTGGTTCCAGCTCGTTCCGTCAGGCCTCGAGCAGCAGCTCATTTATATTCATTATTTGGATTTGTTGGACTCTGATTGGCTAACAAACTAGCCTATGAGAGCAAGGTATACTGTTTCCTGCCCTGCTGTGCATGGCAACGTCAGACGTTGTGTCTTCCTGTTTGATACGCCTTATGCTACAGGTTTTTAGTGAGCAGCATGCCAGGCGTGGTTTCAACTGTGGAGAGAGAGCGAGAGAGAAAAGACAAGAAAAGGGCACATGGGGCACCCAGGAGGGCACCCCCCCCCCCCACCGCACCTGGGTGGTTTCAACTGCGGGAGCTGCCGAATACTAACGAACAAAGGAGTTGTGACGAAACAGATACAGGCCGAAATTTCCTCAAACAAATTCTGAACAGGAAACTGGTTGCAGTTATAGATTGATTAGTGAACTGATTAAGTTGTCAGTCATGCATCTAGAACAGAAATGCAGCAAGACTCAAACTTTACCTCCATCTTTAAAATGTTTCTGACACTCTCAGGTCTCAGTAAAACATTTTGAAGCAGTCCGAACGGCCTGTATCTGTTTTGTCACAACTCCTTTGTTCGTTAGTATTCATCAGCTCCAGCAGTTGAAACCACGCCTAGCATGCTGCTGGCTAAAAGCTGTAGCTTAACGTAGCAAACAGGAAGACACGACGTCCTATGTTGCCATGTGCAGCGAGGCAGGAAACAGCATACCTTGCTCTCATAGGCTAGTTTGTTAGGCAATCTGAGTCCAGCAAATTCGAATAATGAATATGAACGAGCTGCTGACGAAGCAGCCTGACGGAAGGAGCCGGAACCACCCGAATTTTAACGCAGACAGATTGAAAGGTCTGTTAATCAGTGTTTCCTGACGATTTTTAGATATAAAATGTTTCATATTACTGGTTAATACTTAAGAAATAACCACAAAGTTCTGAAATTTGGATGAAATGGCCTCTTTAAGATATTTTAATTCATACTACAATATTTACATCATTTGCATACTTGCTACATTTACTGTATGCAGGCAGTCAAACTTGACAGGAGGTTGTGTGTCCTGTCACGATATTACTTTTGCACACTACAATGACAGGCAGCTGGTCCCACCCACGCTGAGGAAATCCAGTCTGCAGTGTAAATGGAAAAAAAAGAGAAAAATTTGACAACGGCTGTCTGCGATGGTGAAGAAAGTTCCAAAAGAGAGTGAAACAATCTGGACAGGTCACCAGTCAATCACAGACACATTCAAGCAGAAGACAGTGTTGTCTGAGTTGAAGCATTGAGGTCTCCTGCTGTCATCCACCAAGCACTTCCTTTATTAAAAACAAAAATCTGGAATTTTTTAACACTTGACTTATAGACAGTTATGCACATTTCTGATCTTTTCTTGATAATTTAAATGTATTATACTCGGATTAAAGGAGGCTGTTTCTGCATATTCAAAAAATAGAAAATATATCAAATTAACACATTTCCCCTTTTCTTGCCTCAGTGATTTGGCTCTGTGTTCAGTTTCCTATTAATTTTAAAAACTGCTCATCTCCAAAGCTTGAAATTGTCTCCTTCCTAAATATATCCAGGTTTACTCCCAACAACTGAGATCTCCAGATAGAGCCTTAATAACAGTTCAAACAGAATGGGTCTTTTACATCAGAGTCCACATATAGTGGAATTTTCTGACTCTTGATGACACACTAAATTCAAATTTTATCATTAAGGTTTATCAATAAACTGCTGTTTTTATAATCACAACCTATAGCATGAGCATCAGTGTCAAACTCACAATCAGCTGGTGCTCTAAAAAAGCAAAAAATCCTCCAAACAGACACAAAACCTAACATGTTTTCTTGGTTCTCTAGTGTATTTATTTTTCTTGGATAAATGTCTGCTTAATTAAGATCATAAAATATTTATTGCTACAGTCAACATCTCCTGCTGATGCGGATGCAAGACATGAGAGGGCTGATGAAATGGTTTGGACAGCCTGCAACATTTGCATCATGTTTTTCATATTTCAGCTCCGTCACAACATTCAAACAGATGATTCTGACCTAAAGTCTTAAAGCAACACAAAAACAAAAAATTAATTCTTCCAGATTTTGATATTTAAACTCTGACTTTAACAACAAATACAATTATCCACAACTTCGACATCCAAATTAAAGTAAACAGTGATGCGTTCATTCTCCGTTGAAGTGGAAGGTGGAATAACAGTCACACAGATTTACATTTGAAAAAACATAAGAAAAGGAAAATGATTCAAAGCAGATTAAAAATCAAACCTCACCCCCTCTTAGAAAAAAAAACATAGTTCTGGTATATAAGTGACAGAATTAGATTTAGATTCAAATGCATATAGGTGTAACAAGAAAAGAATAAAACTAAGTCAGCTGAAGAACAGATGTTGGACTTACACTCACCGGCCACTTTATTAGGTACACCATGCTAGTAACGGGTTGGACCCCCTTTTGCCTTCAGAACTGCCTCAATTCTTCGTGGCATAGATTCAACAAGGTGCTGGAAGCATTCCTCAGAGAGTTTGGTCCATATTGACATGATGGCATCACACAGTTGGCGCAGATTTGTCGGCTGCACATCCATGATGAGAATCTCCCGTTCCACCACATCCCAAAGATGCTCTATTGGATTGAGATCTGGTGACTGTGGAGGCCATTTGAGTACAGTGAACTCATTGTCATGTTCAAGAAACCAGTCCGAGATGATTCCAGCTTTATGACATGGCGCATTATCCTGCTGAAAGTAGCCATCAGAAGTTGGGTACATTGTGGTCATAAAGGGATGGACATGGTCAGCAACAATACTCAGGTAGGCTGTGGCGTTGTAACGATGCTCAATTGGTACCAAGGGGCCCAAAGAGTGCCAAGAAAATATTCCCCACACCATTACACCACCACCACCAGCCTGAACCGTTGATACAAGGCAGGATGGATCCATGCTTTCATGTTGTTGACGCCAAATTCTGACCCTACCATCCGAATGTCGCAGCAGAAATCGAGACTCATCAGACCAGGCAACGTTTTTCCAATCTTCTATTGTCCAATTTCGATGAGCTTGTGCAAATTGTAGCCTCAGTTTCCTGTTCTTAGCTGAAAGGAGTGGCACCCGGCGTGGTCTTCTGCTGCTGTAGCCCATCTGCCTCAAAGTTC
>SSNP01000135.1:352961-459350 GCA_006937955.1 Pachypanchax playfairii | reverse complement strand
AAGCGAGGAGAGATAGTGACACCAAACTAAAGCCCTTGATCTGCTGCTTCTGGATGGAACAACATGTTGATCTGGTGTCATGCCAGAACATAAAATACGTTGTGTGAGAATTAACAGTGCTAAACATTGTACTGTCATAATAAATAATCATATTAATTAACTCATTCAGTGCCATAGACGTCTATAGACGTCAGATGAATTCAAACGCTCAGTGCCATAGACGTCTTGATGTCTCTACATCTTTTATTGGCTTAAATCCCGCAAAGCATTCTGGGACAGCTGCTCGCTGAATTTGAACTCATTACAGGATATTTAGTCATATGATCCAGGAGGGGGCAGTGGTGCACTTCTCTGGGTGAGATCACCATTATTTACCCTGTAATAAAGCCGTGTGGACTGGGGGAGGAGCCAGGTGATCAGGACGAGACAGACAGTGAATGCGGAAGACAGATTCAGAGTCTGTGAAGAGGCTGTGACATGATCTCGTTGTTCAGAGTTATTACAAACAGTATAGAATTTATGGAATTGAGAAGGTAGGGGAGTTTATTACAGGGATAAAATCCCTCAAGCGTGACGGTCGGATCTACCGGGAACAAGCATTGTGTCGAAGGTGGCGCGGTTTTTGATCCAGCTCATCATTTCAGGCTTGTGATGTCTTCAGCTCGACATCACAGTTCTTCTGATGATTCTAGTGAACTTGAGGTGAATTTATCTGACCAGTATCTCCTGTTAGGATCTTCTGAAGGCAGCAGGGACCAAAATAAATAACGATTCACCGCATAAAACACACAGTAAGTGTTGGTTAGAGGAACTGATGACTGTGGGGGGGACGAACTGACTAAGTCGTGCACTCACGTGTGCACATGCGCGCATACACTTTTTTCTTATATTTTATTCAAATGTTGAAATTGTCTATATATGACTCTTTGTAGATATAAAATAAACTATCAAAAGTACATTTTTACTGTTGTTTTTTTACTTTCATAGTAGTAAAACATAGTTCATGATCCCCGCACACCGCAAGCTGGTTCACCGGCCCGTCCTGAGTTCAGCACACGAGCACAGTTTTCCATTTGTTGTACAATTACCACTGTAAATATTAAACACTGTTTCGACTGCAAAGAACTGTTTCCTCGCTTGTGTGTGTCTGGTGTTTGGGTCACCCCTGGAGCTCGCAAACAACCCACCTGGTATCAGAACCATGACAGAACAAACTGGCCAAGAGAGCTCCCAGACCCAACTCCAGACCGCACTGACCCAGCAGGGGATCCTGCTGGGCAGGCATGACTCCTTCATGCAGGAAATCGCCAGCCAACAGGCTAACCTGCATGCAGAGTTTCATAATCTCAGTAAGCAACTCACCAAGCAGCTGTACATAAGAAACACAATGAAACCATTTCATGTACAGCGTTTATAGACTCTGGTTCCGAACAGAATCTTATCAATCCTAGACTGGCAAGACAAGGACAATTCACCCTCACACGTCTCAACAAACCCCTGCCCGTCACAGCCCTGGACGGCAGTACCATGACAACCATTACTCATCGCACAGAACCTGTTACACTCACTGTGTCCGGCAATCACTCTGAAACTGTCTCTTTTCTGGTTTTTCCAACTACAGAGACTCCCGTGGTCCTGGGCTTCCCGTGGCTGGCGCAGCACTGCCCGCAGTTTAACTGGAAGCAGCAGAGCGTCACCGCCTGGAGCGAGCAGTGCATGCGCTGCNAACCAGTCTGGCCATTCTCCTCTGACCTCTGGCATCAACAAGGCATTTCCGCCCACAGAACTGCCGCTCACTGGATATTTTTTCTTTTTCGGACCATTCTCTGTAAACCCTAGAGATGGTTGTGCGTGAAAATCCCAGTAGATCAGCAGTTTCTGAAATACTCAGACCAGCCATTCTGGCACCAACAACCATGCCACGTTCAAAGTCACTCAAATCACCTTTCTTCCCCATACTGATGCTCGGTTTGAACTGCAGGAGATTGTCTTGACCATGTGTACATGCCTAAATGCACTGAGTTGCCGCCATGTGATTGGCTGATTAGAAATTAAGTGTTAACGAGCAGTTGGACAGGTGCACCTATTAAAGTGGCCGGTGAGTGTATATTGCACTATAAAACATTTTCCGTCATTCATGTTTTGCATTAACAAAAAAAGAAAAATTCGTGGTACATATTCTTCAGATATTAGCACAACATCAACAGTTTATTTAATGCTTGACCGCAATGAAAGAGTTTGTTCGACCAAAGACTTTGAAGAGAAAAAATCAACTTTTTCCCACCGATAAATAGAATAAAATGTTTGATTTATTTGGCTAATTTTTTTATCCAAATTCATTCTCAGGCCTGCATATAAGCGAGGAGAGATAGTGACACCAAACTAAAGCCCTTGATCTGCTGCTTCTGGATGGAACAACATGTTGATCTGGTGTCATGCCAGAACATAAAATACGTTGTGTGAGAATTAACAGTGCTAAACATTGTACTGTCATAATAAATAATCATATTAATTAACTCATTCAGTGCCATAGACGTCTATAGACGTCAGATGAATTCAAACGCTCAGTGCCATAGACGTCTTGATGTCTCTACATCTTTTATTGGCTTAAATCCCGCAAAGCATTCTGGGACAGCTGCTCGCTGAATTTGAACTCATTACAGGATATTTAGTCATATGATCCAGGAGGGGGCAGTGGTGCACTTCTCTGGGTGAGATCACCATTATTTACCCTGTAATAAAGCCGTGTGGACTGGGGGAGGAGCCAGGTGATCAGGACGAGACAGACAGTGAATGCGGAAGACAGATTCAGAGTCTGTGAAGAGGCTGTGACATGATCTCGTTGTTCAGAGTTATTACAAACAGTATAGAATTTATGGAATTGAGAAGGTAGGGGAGTTTATTACAGGGATAAAATCCCTCAAGCGTGACGGTCGGATCTACCGGGAACAAGCATTGTGTCGAAGGTGGCGCGGTTTTTGATCCAGCTCATCATTTCAGGCTTGTGATGTCTTCAGCTCGACATCACAGTTCTTCTGATGATTCTAGTGAACTTGAGGTGAATTTATCTGACCAGTATCTCCTGTTAGGATCTTCTGAAGGCAGCAGGGACCAAAATAAATAACGATTCACCGCATAAAACACACAGTAAGTGTTGGTTAGAGGAACTGATGACTGTGGGGGGGACGAACTGACTAAGTCGTGCACTCACGTGTGCACATGCGCGCATACACTTTTTTCTTATATTTTATTCAAATGTTGAAATTGTCTATATATGACTCTTTGTAGATATAAAATAAACTATCAAAAGTACATTTTTACTGTTGTTTTTTTACTTTCATAGTAGTAAAACATAGTTCATGATCCCCGCACACCGCAAGCTGGTTCACAGACTGTCACTAACCTCTCTCTCTCCACAACCCAGGACCGTTCCTGTCCCGTACCGGCCCGTCCTGAGTTCAGCACACGAGCACAGTTTTCCATTTGTTGTACAATTACCACTGTAAATATTAAACACTGTTTCGACTGCAAAGAACTGTTTCCTCGCTTGTGTGTGTCTGGTGTTTGGGTCACCCCTGGAGCTCGCAAACAACCCACCTGGTATCAGAACCATGACAGAACAAACTGGCCAAGAGAGCTCCCAGACCCAACTCCAGACCGCACTGACCCAGCAGGGGATCCTGCTGGGCAGGCATGACTCCTTCATGCAGGAAATCGCCAGCCAACAGGCTAACCTGCATGCAGAGTTTCATAATCTCAGTAAGCAACTCACCAAGCAGCTGTACATAAGAAACACAATGAAACCATTTCATGTACAGCGTTTATAGACTCTGGTTCCGAACAGAATCTTATCAATCCTAGACTGGCAAGACAAGGACAATTCACCCTCACACGACTCAACAAACCCCTGCCCGTCACAGCCCTGGACGGCAGTACCATGACAACCATTACTCATCGCACAGAACCTGTTACACTCACCGTGTCGGGCAATCACTCTGAAACTGTCTCTTTTCTGGTTTTTCCTACTACAGAGGCTCCCGTGGTCCTGGGCTTCCCGTGGCTGGCGCAGCACTGCCCGCAGTTTAACTGGAAGCAGCAGAGCGTCACCGCCTGGAGCGAGCAGTGCATGCGCTGCTGCCTCAGGTCAGCCACACCAGCTAGCGCCTCAGGTAGGGAGCCTCCCACATCTCCTCCAGACCTGTCCCGGGTACCCACCTGTTATCACGACCTGGGACAGGTCTTCAGTAAAGAGCAGGCCGTGACACTGCCACCTCATCGCCCATACGATTGCGCTATTGATCTCCTCCCTGGGGCCCCGTTACCCTCGGGCCGCCTGTTCAGCCTCTCCCGCAAGGAGCAGGAGGCGATGGAGGACTATATTAAGGACTCTTTAAAGAATGGACTCATCCGGCCGTCTTCCTCACCAGTGGGCGCAGGCTTCTTCTTTGTGGAGAAGAAAGATAAGAGCCTGCGCCCCTGTATTGATTACCGCAGCCTCAACAATATAACAGTCAAAAATAAATACTCTCTCCCTCTCTTGTCTTCAGCAATCGAGCCTGCACAACAAGCCAAGGTCTTTACAAAGCTCGATCTCCGTAACGCTTATCACCTGGTGCGTATTAGAGAGGGAGACGAGTGGAAGACGGCATTCAAGACCCCACTTCGAATATTCAGTGATGCCGTTTGGACTTACAAACGCTCCTGCAGTTTTTCAGCATCTAATCAATGACGTTTTAAGAGACTTTCTGAATAAGTTCGTTTCAGTGTACCTGGATGACATTCTCATCTTCTCCCCAGACATAAAGACTCACCAGGCACACGTTCGACAGGTTCTCCAGCGGCTGCTGGAGAATCGATTGTTCGTCAAGGCTGAAAAATGCGAATTCCATGTGTCCTCTGTTACCTTCCTAGGCTTCATCCTGGAGGGGGGACGCGTCCGGCCAGATCCCGCGAAGACTAAAGCGGTGGAGGATTGGCCGGTTCCCCAGTCTAGGAAGGAGTTACAGAGGTTCCTGGGATTCGCAAACTTCTACAGGAGATTCATAAAAGGTTTTAGCACTATCGCCGCACCACTCACTGCACTAACCTCTACTAAGGTTCATTTTCAGTGGAGCCAGGCGGCGGAGGATGCCTTCCAGGAAATGCAGCGACGGTTCACCCAGGCACCAGTGCTCGCTCACCCCGACCCCTCCGTCCAATTCATGGTGGAAGTGGACGCCTCCGACGTCGGGGTTGGAGCTGTGCTATCCCAGCGCGACACGACGGACGGTAAATTGCACCCATGTGCTTTCTTTTCCAGGCGGTTCACCCCAAGCCAGCAGAATTACGACATCGGTGACCGAGAGCTCCTAGCGATCAAGCTGGCGCTGGAGGAGTGGCGTCACTGGCTGGAGGGTACCGAACTCCCGGTCATCATCTGGACAGACCATAAGAACCTGGAGTACATACAGGCCGCCAATAGACTCAACCCCCGTCAACACCGCTGGTCACGTTTTTTTCTCACGTTTCAACTTAAATATCTCTTACAGACCTGGATCTAAAAATGTGAAACCCGACGCGCTATCCCGGGTGTTCCTCCATGATGACCCTCCGGCTCAGCTGACCTCCATCCTGCCCTCCTCCTGCGTGGTGGCCTCGGTCACCTGGGAGATCGAGCGGGCGGTTCGCGCCGTGCTCCAACGCGAACCGGACCCAGGGGGTGGACCGCCGAACCGGACATATGTTCCTGCAGCCGTCCGAGCACTAGTCCTGCGCTGGGGTCACACGTCCCGCCTGCCACTCCCTGCAAGACAATTAGTGACAGCACACCACCCACCAGCAGCAGAGATCCTGACAGTTCAGATCTTGCATGAATCATTGAAACATGAAATATTTACATCAAAGTCACTGATCTGCTTGAAAAACCTCTTTACACAAAAAGCTCTTTATCTCCACTGTTTGTCCTGAAATTGGTAAATTGTCATGAAAGTTCCTCTTTTGTACTGCAGATTACTAAATAACAGAAAGAAGTAGAAACGATTTTTTTTGCTGCTGAAAGACGAAAGACTAAAATTTGTTCTGATGGTTTCAGAATTCACATAGTCATAGGACAAAATATCCTGTGAGCCTTCAAAAATCAGTAAAAATGCCCAATATCTCTGGTACTGAGGGGGATATGAAATCTGAAAGTGGCACTGAATGAGTTAAAATCCTAAGCAGCATTTGTGGGGTTCATGTTTTTATAGATAAAATGGTGAAACACTGAGTAGCAGGTGGTTGTAGCAACACTGCTTCATTAACGTGTTTTTCTAAATCAGACATAGAATGATGAAATCACTCCTGCAAAATTAAAAGACTTTATGAGGATAGGATTTTATGATTGGATTTTCAATTTTGCCTGATTTCTCCACCTGCCTCTTTTAAGTGAAAAAAATAGAGAAGTAATTGTACAATTTTAACACCCAGTATGAAACCAAGAACATCTGTAGACCTACAATATTCAACATAAAACTCAGATTTTTTTTTTATGGCAGGGCACCTTTAAACAGGACATAGGCTGTTCCAAATGGGCCTAATAAACTCAAAACATCTGCACCCACTGCACAGACAACTTGGTTGATAATTATATACATGCTATATGGTCTTGTACACCTGTTCAAGGGTTATGGCAGAGCATATGTGAAGACCTTTCCACAATGTTTGATTGCTGTGTCCCAACCTCACTTAATCCATGCATTTTAGGTGATGCAGTGGCCCTTTTTTCACACCGGATCTTCATCTGTTTACACACACAAACATGCATGGACCGCAAAAATGCTTTTTCACTCCTCTGTGACAACGTGTGGCCTGAAATACTCACATGGTACTCACACAAGTCAGAACACACTATTGTACCACTATGACAGATTTCTTGGTAGATTTTTATTTCTTTTCTTTCTCTTTCTCTCCTGCCAAGGACGTAGCCTGGGGAAGAAGGTTGTCGTCTGATCAGGAGGTGAGGGGTTCAACCCCAGGTCCCAGAAGGCTAGACACTGAACCCAGGTGCCATCCAGATGTCAGCCTTCAGCTCTTAGGGATGGGTCAAATGCAGTAATTAATTTCCATGTGTGTAACATATTTGGTCAGTAAATAAATAAACCTTCTTTTGCTCTGATCTGGCTGTTTATCCATAACATTCCTTTGCATGATGACACTGAGACTGACTGTGTTTGAGCCACAGAACCTCAAGCCTTTAGAACCAGTTTCACCTCCAAAATATACAATTGTGCACTTCTGGTTTCGTGAAATGTTTGGAATTGTGCAGCAGTATTCTGTGAATATATGTTAGAGACTTATTTTTTAGAAGTCTGCACATTCAGTCATCCACATCCAGGGCCCAAAGATAATATTTATTGAGGGAAAGTTGTAAAATCCCACATAAAAATCACATGTCAAATACACTTTAATGTTGGATGTAAGCTTAAACCTAATTTCCCTTCAGGGATTAATAAAGTATGTTTCAATTTGAAATGTTATGTTATGTTGTGAAATGTTAAAATGTGGACACTTAAACTACTTCATGTCATCATGTTGTAATTGCCTATATGTAAACAAAAGTTTAATGTAAATTTTTTTGTTCTCAAATGTTTAGAAGCTGTAAAAGGATCCAGTTATCATTTTAGTTTAAAAGAATTCAAGTTTTGTAATTGTTTCAGAAAATAAAGAGCGAACTTTCATGGTCTGTGAGAGACAGCAGACTTCCAGTTGAGCTTCTATCTCACTGGGCTGTGATTGATTTCAAACTACATTTGCAAGAGAAAATGGGGAGGAAACTCAACCCCTTCAGCCTCTGTCTAGACGGGAAAAATAATGACACCCACGGGTCTGCAAAAAGCAGTACTATAGAGACCATGAATGCAAGTTAGTGTAAAGACATCACAGACCAAAGTTTTATTCAAGATCTGGATGCCACAGTGAGTCCCTCTTCTACCTGGCCCACATAAAATGTGACAGGTACTACTTCCTTTCCATGTTCTGTTTAAAATCCTGAGCTCCGCAACGAGATCTTACTCCATTAAATCAATAACAATGTGTCTCAGCTTCATTTTTTAGGCAACAGGACTTCTTTGTCTCCACAATTGAACAGAAGAAAAAAAACGTTTCACTGTATGTTTAAATACATCTGAAGTTAGATTACTTGATGCTTACAGGTATTTACCTCGAATTTCCCTTCAGGTTTTGTGGACTGTCTTACAATGTCAGTAAAATCCAATACAGTTGGATGGGTGTTTGTGGCAACACATGGAATCATTTTTAAGCAATAGTTGTTTTTAGCCTTTTACGTATATGTTCAAGCAATGTTTTACTTGACTTCATATACTGACTCCATGCTAAGTCTTTTGAAAGTGCTAAAGAAGGAAATGTCAGCAATAACTGTGCAAGATGTTGGTCCATTATATGTTTGCTTACCTAGATGACTGCTGGGTAAAAAGTGATTCTGTCATGAAGACATTGTAACTTTGTTCACATTACCACAGTCACAAAGCACCACATCTAAGAGCCTGGTCATCCCAAGCTATTCAGTCAGAATTACAGCAATTACATTTAGAAGGTTATTGGTTGTTGCTGTTAGATTTCACTGAAGGACAACAGACTTGTGTATGACTGTAGCGATTGTCTGGTACCATGACAATTTTTTTTTGCAATAAATGAGGCATATTTGGGAAATGACCGTTATCCTTCAAGAGAGTCATTATAGTGTTTAGCTTGAAGTGGAGAACAAAAAACTTAAATCGAACATAACCTTGATCAAATTTCTTTCCCCAGTGAAATGTATCTCATGTCCCTGTCAGGAATTGATGTTACCCATGCACATACTAGAACATCTTTAAAACCAAACATGATCTTCCCATGACTTTTGGGAAAGTGTTGGGCCGTTCCCATGCAGCAGTACTGCAGTAATCTGCCAGTTAGATTCATCTGATGTCCCTGTCATTGATATATTGAGATTTTCTGCAAGGTTAAAATGTTATGGCTGACTTACTGCTTGTCTTCCATATTAATTGCATAAACAGAACAATGTGGGAGGAAGCAATGGGCAGTGATATTCCCTGAAGTTCCACAAATCAATCAATATTGATCAACTATAGCTTGATGTATGGTAACATCTCAAGACTGAGACCTTGGGTAGCTTGAGTGATGATGGCGTTCAGAAATAGTGCTGTCTCTAAAACAATTCCCCCAAAATAGATAGTGTAGAATTGAGATCAAACACATGCACACACACATTTACGTCTTCACCATTTTTCCGAGCTTACTCTTCACTTTCTCAAACACTAGCATGTTTAAGCAGCACAAAAACGTGCACTTCTACATATCTGCTCATTGGCGCTGGTGTTGTTAATATGACTTGAAATTTACAGTATACAGTTCTGTCAATAACACCTTGCAGATTTACAGCCATTTTAAGTAGCTACACTCCAGGCTAAGCACAGGCAAATGAATGGTGCAAGCTAACGAAATGAAACATTTCTTCATAGCTGCATTTGAATAAGCAAGAATTAGACTGAACAGGACAGAAATGTTTATTTCTAAAAGTTCCTGTTTCACTTAAACACATTTTGGATTTTCAACCCGACACTTCAATTTAGCTGGCTGGCTTTTATTTAAATCAAATCAGTGTGGTGGGGAAAAGGGACGTGAAAAATGTAAGGGGAAAAAAAGAGATAGTCGGTAAGTAAACACACATCTATTCCTGAACTACCAATCATATACACATTCAAGGACAGAAGGGAATTAACAGCAGGCGGAGGCAAGCCTCTTTCCCTGGATGCTTCAGGCTATTTCAGTAGGATGTTTCAGGTCTGCTGTCTTCCTCTTGTGTCTTCTCCCTCCACATATCCATCTGACTACAGCTGTGGGAGGGCAAAGGAGTATTTTTAAAGCTCTGTCAACAACAGTACTTTCCTCCTTTTTTACCTCTGTTCTCAGTTTACCAGTTTCTGTAAAACAAGAAGGCAAAAGGGCCCGCTAACATTTAGCTCCAAAAATAACACACACAACATTTGACAGAAATTGACCCAGATATCAGATCATTTGAACTTCTTATTCTGAGACTTTACATAATATCAGAAAACATACATTTTCAACATGAAACAGATAAAAAAATACACTATTTGTGTATTTTACTAACTGGTATTTACAAAGGCTTTACATTAATGACAACAGGTTTTTATTTCAGACATATTTTTATTATTAGCAAATTACATTTATCTGCAGATGTCTGCCTAAATGTTCAATATAAAATGACAATACTTATATTGCAAAAGTCAAGAACAACATTTTTTATCAGCTAAATATTTTATGAACAAACAAGATGAAACTGAATGAAAAGGACTGTTTAAAAGATAGCAACTTGACTTAAAGGTCCCATAATATGAAAATTTCACTTTTTCTGGGATTTGGGGTGTTATTTTGTCTGTGGTGCATATATTGTGTACATGCATACAAAATTGGAAGAAAAAAAACATCCATGCTGTTTTGAGTGAGACAGGGGTTTCTGAATTTGTCCTGCCTCCAGTCTAATAAGTGAGCTCTTGTGCTCTGAGGGGGTTCTCACACCCTCCGAGCACTTTCTCCACCCACCAGGTACAGAAGTAACTTCCTCTGACACCAGCATTTTTGTTACCAATTCGAAACCACTGGTTCAGATTAGGAAAGTCACCACTCAAAATGCTCGTTTGTTGTCTGATCAGAAGAGCACAAAACACTTCACCGGGTCCCAGTTGAAGAAGATAGAAGAACGACATGGGTTGAATTTATTTATGTCCCTGCTACAATTGGCAAAAAATGACCGGAGCCGAGCTGCTGCTAATAAAGAGCTAACACTGTTACCGGAGCCGAGCTGCTGCTAATGAAGAGGAGCTAGCATCGTTACGGGAGCCGAGCTGCTGCTAATGAAGAGGAGCTAAGACCGTTACCGGAGCCGAGCTGTCGCCAATGAAGAGCTAACACTGTTACTGGAGCCGAGCTGCTGCTAATGATGAGCTAACAGTGTTACATCTCTTTCTGTGTCAAACTGATTTGCTTGAAGAACCGTATCTCTACCAGATGCAGCAGAACAACACAGATACATGAGTAAATGTCAGACTAACCTTTCATTAACATCATGTTGGAGTGGAAATTTTACTTCACACCTACAAAACATTTGACTTCCTGTTTACTGTGCATCTAATGCACTAATGCATCTAGAAGGGTGAAGACTGAGGATTCTATCAATGCATTAAAAAATGATTTACAAACTTATAACTGGGATCAGTTATATCAAGAAAAGGATTGTAATGTTGCATTTGAAACTTTTTTGAAAATTTTCATAACATTGTATGACCGGAACTGTCCTATTATAAAGCATAGTATGAAAAATAAATATAATAAATGTCCATGGATTACAGAGGGGTTACAAAATGCTTGCAAGAAGAAAAATTCCCTTTACAGAAATTTCATTAAACTAAGAACTAAAGCGGCAGAGAGCAGATATAAAAATTATAAAAATAGGTTAACAACAATTTTAAGAGCAAACAGGAAAGAATACAACAAAAAGTTACTAGAACAAAACAGAAGTAATATCAAGGGGATATGGGGTATTCTAAATAGTGTTATAAAAAATAGTGTTAAGCAAACAAATTACCCTGAATACTTTATTGATAATGACATTGATAAATATGATATGACTGATGTCGCCAAAAGCTTCAATAAATTTTTTGTCAGTGTTGGGCCAGATTTAGCAGAACAGATCAAACACCCTGGGTCTATAGGAAGTTGGACAGAGAATCTCATTGGTAGAAATGATCACTCTATGTTTCTGACACCAATAACTGAAGAAGAAATTTTGGACACTGTAAATAAATGCAAGGATAAAACATCAACTGATTGCTATGATATTGACTTTAAACTGGTGAAAAAAATAAGTAAAGGAATTAGTAAACCGTTGACGTATATTTGTAATATGTCATTTCAAACTGGGATATTTCCGCAGAACATGAAAATAGCAAAAGTCATACCATTGTACAAATCTGGGAGTAAACATCATTTCACTAATTATAGGCCCATTTCTTTATTGCCACAATTCTCCAAAATATTAGAAAAACTTTTTATAAATAGACTGGATAAATTCATTGATAAACATAAGCTACTTTCTGATTGTCAGTACAGTTTTAGGAAAAACACATCAACATCATTTGCATTACTGGAATTAGTTGAGGAGGTCAAAAAATCATTAGCTCAGAAACAGTTCACTGTTGGTGTATTTATCGATCTGAAAAAAGCATTTGATACAATTGATCACAATAAATTGTTAATAAAACTGGAGCGATATGGTATAAGGGGGTTTGTGTTGGAGTGGGTCAAAAGTTATTTGAGTAATAGAAATCAGTTTGTTAAATTGGGTGACATTTGTTCTATGTGTTTGAATATAACCTGTGGGGTTCCACAAGGGTCGGTGCTAGGACCCAAATTATTTATTTTGTACATAAATGATATTTGTAACGTGTCAAATATATTAAAAATGATTCTTTTTGCGGATGATACAAACATATTTTGCACTGGGGCCAATTTACAAACACTTCTGAATGAGGTCTCTTCTGAGCTTAAAAAAATAAAAATGTGGTTTGATGTAAATAAACTATCTTTAAATTTGGACAAAACAAAAATTATGGTTTTTGGTAAATATAATAGAAATATTGATGTGGACATTCAAATCTGTGGCATTCCAATTGAAAAAGTGAATGAAATTAAATTTCTTGGAGTAACAATTGATAATCAATAAAATTGGAAACCACAAATTAAATATTTACAATCAAAACTTTCAAGAAGTATTTCAATCCTCGGTAAAGCAAAACATGTTTTGGATCATAAATCACTGCATCTCTTGTACTGTACATTAATCCTACCGTATCTATGTTACTGTTCAGAGATTTGGGGTAACACATACATGACTTCACTGCATCCACTGTTCATACAACAAAAGCGAGCAATACGTATTATACACAAGGTAGAAAGTCAGTATCACACCAACTCCCTTTTCCTACAGTCAAGATTACTTAAATTCACAGACTTAGTTAAATTTAACACAGCACAAATAATGTTCAGAGCAAGAAAAAATAAATTACCAGACAATATACAAAAAATGTTTAAAGATAGAGAAGGAGGATATAATTTAAGGGGTAACCTAAATCTAAAAATGTTGAATGCGCGTACAACAAAAAGAACTTTCTGTGTTTCCATATGTGGCGTACGACTGTGGAATAGTTTAAGTGAGGAGTTGAAAAGATTTAGAAACTTAAGGCAGTTTAAAGTGATGTATAAACAAACTGTATTTATTTTTTATAAGAAGGAAAACATGGTTTGAGTACTTTCAACTTATATGGACTTGCTGTTAACCAAAGATTTAACTGTTGTGATTCTATGTTTAGAATGAAAACTTGGTTATTTAAACTAAAGAAAAAAAATTTTTTTTTTTTTCTTTCTTTTTTTCCGTTAACAAAGAAGAATGATCAATTGTGATTGATTAGCCGATAATGATAATTGGAGAGGGGGTGGGATTTCATAAGTGTTACTTCCTCCCACTCCTTTTCGGACTCATATTTTACTTGGATTTTGTTTGTTTTTTTTGTTACATTTACAGGTATTGTCCTGTGCTGTGTTTTGTATTGTCCGAAATAAAAATCTAATCTAATCTAAAAAAAAAAAAAAAAATCTAATCTAACTGTGAGCAGGGCCAGATTAACACTTTGTTGTACCCTGTGCAACAATATTCCAGGGCCCCCAACACGACTCCAGGATCACCATAATATTATATAATATAAAATGTATTGATTTGCCAGAGCTATCACAGAAGACCACGAACAACACATCAAGAAACATTTGGTCCTCAGCTCATTTTAAATCAAGTTATTAGTGCAACACAAACATTTGAAATCTGCCAGTTATCCCTCCACAACAATTTGCAGCATTTTTATAAAGCTGGCACCTCAAGGAAAATTGTGTCACCTCTGTGACACAATATCTCTCTAGAAGACAATATAAAAATAAATATTACAAAACCTGGCAAAACACACAATTTTAATCATAAATAATAAGGAAATGCATGTTTGCTTTCATTTGGCATCTTATACTGGCTTTTTTCTGGACCTTGACTGTGCAAACTGATGTATAATATCTTCAAAATCAAGGCCACTAACAAGTTCATGTTCAATGGCTAAGAGAAAAAGTGCAGAGAGCCATGTCTGTGACATTGTGGTCCTCAGCTCATTTGACCTCACATGACCTCTCACCATCACAGTTGGACACAGGTAAGGTTAAAAACAATCTTAGTGCAACATAAACATTCGGAAATAATGTCTTAAGTCCATGTCTGTCAAGAGCTTGTAGCAGCTGTACAGGTGAAGTATCATGCTGCACAAAGGGCTTGAACTGAATAAGTTCATCTGGCAAGGAACTATCCAGATCTGTTGGATAAGTGGAGCAAAGTTTAGCAGCTCTTACATGCATGTCACAATCATCACAGTCCCTCTCAAATAAAACCCCAAAAAGGTGACACACGTGTGCGCTTGGATAGGCATGAACAAAGTCTGTCAATGATGACGTAATATGTTCCAACTTTAAATTTCTGACTGCTGTCAGATAAAGCTACTTCACTGTCATCAGCAGACTCGTCTGCAAATCTCTTTTTTTTTCTCACACGTTGAGTGTCAAACTGGTAGTTTTGTGTCACACTAATCGCGTGTGCTAATTCTTCGAGCTCTGAAAACTGTTCTCTTAGAGTGCTAATGTATGAAAGCAGTGAGCGCAAAAGGCTAAGAGCAATAGCTAAATCCATATCACTTTTTTGGAGTTGGTCACTTGTTGCCTTGAATCTATGCAGTACCCGGTCCCACAGCATACTCATTATTACCGTCTCCAGTTTATCAAGATTTGTGACCAATTAAGCAGCTTCGAGTTTGGTTTGTGTTTTCTCATCACAGTCTAAAGATACTTTGGCTAATATATCTCCAATTGCTGCATAATTTTCTTTGAGAGCTTTTGTGGAGTCTGCTCTGCAATTCCATTGGGTGGTGCTGAGGGATTTAAAAGTGTATTTAATGTTATGTTCACTGTCATTGAAAACTGTATTCCAGCGATGTGTCAATGCACTACAAAATCTATACAGAGACTGCAGCAGTTCAAAAAAGGAGTTACTCTCCTCAGCAATTACCAACGCAGTTAACACCTATGAGGTTCAGAGAATGGGCAGCATAAAGTGTATAATGAATTAGCAGGTTTTGTTTTTTTCAAGTGCGCCTGGAGCCCGCTGTATTTGCCAGCCATGTTGCTAGCATTATCGTAACTTTGGCCACGACAGTTTGACAAGTCTAACCTCAACCGTCGCACCATTTCAATCACAGATTCAGCTAAACTGACACCTGTGTGGCTGTGGATGGGCTCAAACCTGAGAAATGTTTCCACTACTCTGTCATCTGCACTGACAAAACGAAAAACAAATGTGAGCTGATCTACATGTGCTAACACTGTCGGGTTAGAGAAGCGTCCACTCAGCATGCATATTTACAGTAGATCTGTGCAATAAAAACAGCATGTTTTGTCTATGTTCTGCACTCTTTTCGTAACCCTCTCTGGATGTTTCCAATCACAAAACCCGCTGATAAATTCATGCTTTTGGGACGAAGGAAGTTTGCAGGCATAGCAATAAACTGATCCAGTTGATGGCGAGTAAAGAAGCCATTCCCTTGGCACAATTTGATTGTTTGGGAGCCGTCAGTGACTCAAATTGTTGGTGTGTTGATGTGTCCTACTTCCAAGTCCAAACTCCCTTACCAATGCAGGATACTTGGCGGCCCGGTTCTGGAAAGCTGCAGGCCCTCAGCAATTCGCTGAGGACCGTTTGTTTAATATATAGCGGGAGATTACCAGATACAGTATTTTACTTGTGTCCTAGCTGCCCTGGGCCCTTTAGAGGTCGTGGGCCCCTGGGCAATTGCCCAGTTTCCCATATGGTTAATCCAGCCTTGACTGTCAGGTATATTTTAATAGCTTGAATAGTTTCTGTTGTGAGATTATAAACAGGTGTTTTCATCTGTAGTGAAGTCAGGTCTGTTTTTTAACTTATTTGTGTTTGTGCAGGTATATTCTCTTTATTCCGTCATGTAAATTCATATCTTTACATCAAATTACCTATTTTAGAGTGAGGTATCGTGTGATTTCTTTGCTTAACATGCAAAAATGCTACCACAGCAAAATGAAATTGGAAGAAATACACGTTCTTCACTCTACAGCTGGCAGAAAAAGGAATAACACCACTGCCTCAGGTATGGAGGTCTGTTAGACATTCAGTCATTAGTGATGGATATTCTCCAAGTATCCAGGTTGCACAGTCTTTTATAGACCTATTGCAACAGTTATTTGATATGTGTCTTAGTCATATATTGACTGCTTCAGATGGCAGCCAGGTGTCAAATCCTTCCAGACTTAGATAAATGAGGAGGATGATTCTTGAGCGGGTGGAAGACAGAACCACGAGGGAGATGTTGCTGAACAGATTTCTGGACTTTGATGCTATATGATAAGTCAACTCTCACTAGGCAGGGCCCAACAATAAACCACCTTTTTGGTTTCACAAAAATACAAAACTGTAACTGCAATCGGTGCTCACAGACACCATTAAGGGTGGACGGCGCAAAGACTTTCCCACAGCTTAATTCCACTGAGTGGCCTGACAGTCTAAGTTGTTTTTAACATCCCTTGTGGCATGCAAGGTTTAAGTCACGTTTCAGAAATTCAGAATCTGGTCACAACACTAGTTAGCAATTCCTGTCAGCTAATGGGTAAAGGGGGGGGAGTGCGCATAGTGCAATTTTTACAAAGTAAAACAATCAAAAATACTCTGTTCCATGCAATGTGCGATTTGTGAAAAAAGCAGAGGGGGGGAACCTTTTTTTTCACTTTCAAACGGTCCAAAAGAACCACGGGGGGTTGGTCGCACATACATACATACATTAAACACACGGTGCTTATTTATTTGACAAAATAACAGTCCACAGTTATAACGTAAGTTAACTAATTAAACAGCAGCACCTGTGCAGCAGATGGTGGTAACCTCAAGGTGTAACTGTTATTATTGTCTGGCTGGAAACAGCGCCCGGTGACGGAGGGTTTAGCAATATTGTTATCCAGGTGAAAAAATCGGGAAGAATTCGGGAGAATGATGGTTCCAGTCGAGCATTAAAATTCAGGATTCTCCCGGGAAAATCGGGAGGGTTGGCAAGTATGGTCAGATGAGAAAGAAGAACAAAAAAAACTTATCCCCCTCAGGGATAAAAAATAATGGACCAGAGGGGAGGAAAATCTCCCCAGACAAATCGCACACTGGTCCCATGTGAAAAAGTTATTACCCCTAAACCCACTAACTGGTGGTGCCATCCTTGGTTGCAACAGAGTTACGTCAGATGTAAAGGCACACAAACCTTCTAAAAAGTTATACATTTGATTCATCATATTTTCTGAAAGTTTTGGGGCCAACATTATGTTTTCTGGCTAAAGACGGGCTTTTGTCTTCTTTTCGGTCTGCAGAGAATTTCCCTTTGGAATTTCCTTATGGATGTCATTATTTCATAGTGCTGAATCATAAATACTGACCGTAACTGAGGCCTGTGATGCTTTCAATGCTGTACTGAATTTGTTTTTGAGCTCCTGGATGAGTTGTAGACGCACTCTTGGCATAACTTTGTTAAGCTATCCCATCTTGGGCAGATTTTCCTCTGTTCCATCTTTTTTCCATTTGCAGATAATGGCTCTCACAGTAGTTCACTTTCTAGTAACTTAAAAAGGCTTCGAAAATCCTTTATAACCCTTTCCGGACTGATAAATGTACATTGTCTGAGAGTTTAGGCAGAATCTAATATGCCCCACAACGCTATTGATGGCAAGGAAAAACAATTTTTTTTATTGTGTTTGAACAGGAAGTCCTACAGTTCCTGGCAAAAACACAAATCACTGCACAATTGTAGGAGCAGGATTAGTTGCAAGTAATTATTTGTAAGATAAGACAAACACGTTATCTCTCGTTTTCTTTGAATGTCTAAGATGGCACTGTGTGGAGTGATGTCACACACCACAGGGAATCCAGTGGAGGTGAGTGTATCCAGGTGAATGATTCTTGGAGCATTATTCTTTGAAGGAAACCCAGATTTCGAGGCAACGGTGCTGTTGAGGTAAGTGGTTACAGAAACAGAACAGAAGAGGTAGCAGCAAGTGCTAACATCAACGCACACTGGGGATGAGACAGAGCAGGTGCTTGGACAATCCAAGTTCAACAGCCAAATTCAAGTGAACAAATCCAGAAGAAAACAGTTCATTAACTTATTGTGTGTTGGCAGGCAGACAGACTGAGCAGGACAGAGGCAAAGGTATAATCCAGGATTGATAGGGCAGGGTTGATAATCCAGGTTCCAGAACAATCCAAAGGGACAGATGCAGGAGACAACAGGCTGAGTGGTGTACTTGTGAAATTAAATATCAGGATGAGACACACACAAGCGTGTGCACACACACACACACACACACACACACACACACACACACACACACACACTCAGCTTACCAACATGACAAAATGTCTATGACTTTGTTTTGAGCAGTTCTTAAATGGGGTCAGTCATTTTGGACTAGGGATGCACCGATACTGGTATCAGGGCCGATACCATTCTAATGTACTCGTATCGGTATAAATTTTTTCTCAGATACCATGAACTGATGGTTAAAATGTGCAATAATTTCACGGAAAAATTATTAATTTTCACTTGAAATTTTAGTTTTGTTATTTTTATTAAAGAGGCCATTTCACACAAATGTAATGACTTTGTGGTTATTTCTGAAGTATTAACCTGTAGTATGAAACATTTTATATCTAAAAAATGTTAAGAAACACTGATTCACAGACCTTTCAATCGATCTGCGTGAAGATTCATCCGGCTTCAGCTACAACTCATTAATATTCATTCTGCAAACTTGCTGGACTCAGATTGGCCAACAAACTAGCCTATGAGAACAAGACTTCCTGTTTCCTTCCCCGCTGCGTGTGGCAACAGCGCACCGAGTCTCTTCCGGTTTGATACGTGTTAATGCTACAGCTTTTAGCCAGCCGCATGCTAGGTGTGCTTTCAACTGCGGGAGCTGATGAATACTAATGAGCAAAGGAGTTGTGACGAAACAAATACAGGCTTTTCGAACTCGGGTTTTATCGCCACTTGCGTAGTTTGAGAGATAAAAACTGAAAGAGAAGTTACTGGGCGATTTTCACAACCAGTATGAAGGTAAGAACACCTGTAGAGCTAAAATATTCAACAGAAACCGCAGAAATCTCGTTTTTAATGGAATGGCATCTTTAATATATTATTTTTTAATTGATTTTACTATCATTTGTTGTAACAAGCAGAGAAGAAAATAAAACCTGTCTTCCAATTCACTGCATTTTTTGTGTGTGGTAGAAGTATCGGAATTGGTACTCAGTATTGGCAAGTACACAGATCCAAGTATCGTATCGTATCGGTTTGAAAAAAGTGGTATTGTTGCATCCCTTATTTGGATAGCTTTTTTTTCTATGAAATCACAGTTTTAAAACTATATTCTTTGTATACTCATGATTGGGGATTCAACGATACCTGATAGCCGTATCGGTGCATTCCTACTCACGATCTTTGACTGACATTATTTTTTCCTGATCTAACCCCAACCGTAACCCTTTCCTCAGCTTCTGAACCTGCTTATTCCTATTCAGGGTTGCAGACAGCTGGCGCCTATCTCCAGCGGTCTTTGGGCGAGAGGCAGGGGACACCCTGGACAGGTCACCAGTCCATCACAGGGCCACACAGAGACAAACAACCATTCATGACCTGAAACAATAAAGTATAATAAAACAAAAACAGAAGAAATCTGTAAAGGGTCAAATACGTTTTAATGCATTATGTTGATGAAAAGCTAAGAGCCAAATAGAAAAACTCAGGGTATCAGACCCAAAGGAGGAGGATAAAACTGGTAAGCCTCCCCTATAAGAGCATGAAAGACACCAGGGGGGTCTTTTGTCTCCAGCCTGATTGGGCCCCTCTTGGTGCCTCATTACAGTCAGTCTGTCCACTGCTCAAGTTTTTTTCCTGTAGTTTATTCCCAGAGCTCCTGAAACAGATAAACTGTTGAGTCTTTGAGGAAAGGATTTTGTCAATGTTCGGCGTTCAGCCCAAAGCAGTCCTTTCTTTGTATGCCTGTCTGTTGAATCAGCTCAATGGATTAAGTACAAATAAAACACATTCTCATTTGAAAACGTAATCAGGAGGTTTTTTTTGCTAATTCTAACTGTGTGGGGGGAAGAGGGTGGGGGTTCATTTTGTTTTTCTTCCTCACTTGTTATCCTTGGAGAGAAGCCAAAAGGTGTGATGGTGTGCCAGATTATCTGTGTGTGGTTTGTCTCTCACTTGAGTCCACCTTGCATCGGCCTCTAGCCCGGGGCCTTCTTTGGCACGAGTCTGTACCATCTGTCAGAATCTTGGTCTTAGAATCCCTCTTCACTTTATTTTTACTTGAAAAAGAAATATTTCCAGCTCAAGGAAACGGAAGGTAAGAAGTAGAAGACATATAAAAATATTTTTACTCTTTGCATTGCAGATTCATTCTATTTAAATTTTTAAAAGTTAAATCAGAAAAAGGACACAGTGTGAACAACATTCAGGGGAAATGTTAATATGACCTAGAAAGAATTCTACAGTTTTAAGTTAAAGATCCATTAAAAACGAAGCATGTCGTAAAATATTATGCTTCTTCTCATCTTGATTTAATTTTGATTAAACTTTGAAATCCTTATTTGGTAATTACATAATTCATACAGATGGTACCTCATAAAAAAATCAGGTTGTATAAACA
Source organism: Pachypanchax playfairii (assembly GCA_006937955.1). Classification (NCBI taxonomy): domain Eukaryota; kingdom Metazoa; phylum Chordata; class Actinopteri; order Cyprinodontiformes; family Aplocheilidae; genus Pachypanchax; species Pachypanchax playfairii. The sequence goes on along the minus strand of SSNP01000135.1, from coordinate 438,428 downwards.
AATTAAATCAACTTAAATTAACTTTTTATTTATAAAAGCACATTTAAAATCAAACACTTGCCAAAGTGCTGTAAATATGGATATTTAAAAAAACAATAAAACGCAGGAGTTAAAAAACACGATGGAGTAGAAAAATAAATACAATGTAAAAATGAAGATATTTAAATTATATTAGGTTATTTAAAAAATCATAGATTTAAGAACATTTGATTGTGGTACCTCATTTCCTGTGCTGTCAGTCTCCTCCTGTGTTCTCCCCTTAACATGGCTTTCCATTCAGATGTTTTAAGTTCAGTTTGTATTTAAGAGAGTTTCCTTCAGTTCTTCTGAGATTCTTCGGAGATTGTGTGTCCTGTAATTAGATGTCGATGGTTGGTTACGTTTTTGGATTATCCCCTGCTCTTTCTCCTCCTCACCTCTCCTCAGCACCGTGTAAGTGTCTTGCTGCCCCGCCAGCATTTTCCTCTTTTGTTCATTAAAGATTATTGTTTTTTTGAACTTCAGTTTTGTCTGCTCCTGCATTTGGGTCCTGAACTATTAAACACAGTACGAATCATGATAAGAATTTTACAGTAAAATACTCACACAACAGTCTAATGTTCCACCGATGTTGAAAATAAAGTCACACTAGCTACGTTTACATGGGCACATTTAATCGGAATAAACGCCTAATCGAAAAAAAAATCCGTCATGTAAACATGTCAATCAGAATGTTTTGATCCGATGCAGCCTGATCAGAATGAAATTTACTTCCGATCGAGAGGGGTGGTTTTGTCCGATCTTCATTCAGATAGACGTGCATGTATACACCCATTCGGAAAGAAAGGGTGAAAAAAGCCCACTGCGCATGCGTACAACTTCAGCGTGACGTCTTTCCGCTTTCACAGACCCAAGTAGAAAACATAGCGGGAAGTAAACAGAAGTGGTCTGCTGGTGCAGTCATCCTGTCATCCTGCTCTCCTCTCCTGTGGTGAAGGAGCAGTAGCAATATGTATTCAGCCGCTAGCTTGGTTAATGCGACCAGTAAAAACCCAAACATAACGGTAATCACCTGCAGAAGGTCCATATTGGGGATAACGTGAGTCAGCTCGAGCACACGATGGGGCGAGAAAGACGTGCAGAAAGGACGGAGTTTGTTTAATTTTTTTTCTTCCCCCGGAAAGACAACTCGCTGTGCGCATGCTCAACTTATTTAACCTGATCGAGTGCTTGGTGCATGTGTACTCATGGCATGATCAGATCATTTCAGTTAGTGTCCATGTGAACAGGGATTTGGGAATTCCGATCGACCAAGATTTTAATCAGATTGGGGAAATTTGGCGCATGTAAACGTAGCTAGTGTAAAAGATCTCAATCTCAGCTGGTTGGGTGGTCGCTAGCTTCTGTCATTTTAAATAAGCTTGCCCGGACCGTAATAATTATTTACACGTCCAGACTTCCTGGTTCCATAACGAATCACATGTGAGTCTGCAAGGCTGCCAAGTCTTCAACACAAGCAGCTGTAATTCCACAATGACCAGCAGGAAAAAGTAAGAAACCACCACATCCTTCCAACTGAGTAGCCAAGCTGCACGTGATGGGGCGTTCAAATGCACTTAGGAAAACTCAACGCTGAACAAATAGGCATTCAGACATTCCCAAAAATTGAACAAATACAAGAGAAACAAAACGAGGATCAACATCAGAACTGGCAACTCAACAGAAAAATCAGGGAGGGGAGGGGGTGAGAGCAGATGGTTTTTTTTCTACATGAACTGCAGGATTTAAATTTGACAACTAGGTTTAATTCTTACATATTGTACCTTTAAGATGGAATTTGAAAAACTAAATTGTTGGTCCTTTCTAACATGTAGGAGCAGTTAGTTCCACAGATTAGGAGAAACAACTGAAACAACATGTCCGCACAATTATACGACCATATAGATCGATTTTCAAAGCTCAAAAACCAGAGAAGTACATACTGCAGATGTTAAAATAATTTTGGTGGCTTTTTATGTAAATGGTTGCAATTAGTGATGACAAATCTCACAGCAGCTGTTAGAAATGAAAAACCAAATCTGAAATCTGTGAATCATAAAGATTTTAAATAACAGTGGATATATTAATATTTTTCTATAAATTAGCATTCACACTGTTGTTTGTTATTCTAAAAATACTAATTTAATTTGGAGCCCTATAGGCAGGATTATTTTTTGCTGACACCTCCTAACTACCCCCACCCTCACCCCCATGCACATAAAACATGGCATTCCTCTTCTAAGAGTTTAAATGTTTAGAAAATAAAACTACATATAGCAATTTAATAATAATTCAGAGCTGGTGTTGACGTAATAAAGTCATATTTAATAGCTATCACATTTTATATTCTGCACTATAAAAGTAGTAGATGAACAGGCAAAACACATTTAATTTAATGTTAGTCAAAGTCTATGAAAGCTGCACTCATGGGTTTGGAACTTCTTTTCATGATGAAAATATTGTTTGTTTGTTTTTTACACCTGTCAACACTATTTGCAACACATCTAATTCATGTCCCTCCCCCCTCCTTGTGGGACATTTAGGGTCAGGTAAATTAAAAAGAAAAATTACAGGTGTTGTTATTGTTGTTTATTATTTTCTGTGTTTATTATTTCTTATTATATTGTTGTCAGTCCAATGAAAGGGTGCCAGATTGACCAGTAAACTATTTAAATTTTTTATAGTAAGTAAGTAAGTTAAGCTTTATTTATAAAGCACATTTCAAGATAAAAATCCCAAAGTGCTTCACTGTAAAACAATAGTATGAAAATTAGAAAATTAAAACATAAAACTAAGTAAAAGCATGTTTTAAATCAAAGAGGCTACAGATCTCAGGCTGAGAGGAAGAGAGTTCCAGGGAGAGGAGCCACTGCAGCAATCAATACCATGTTTTCTTCACAACTAGCAAACCCTGATCACATGACCTCAGAGACCTGCAAGGGACGTAGCTTTGCAAAAGGTATCTTATATAAACTGGTGAGTGATTGTTGAGAGCTGTGTAAATTAAAACCAGAACTTAAAAATGCACTTGGAAGTTGATTTGGGAGCCAGTGCAGCTGGTTTAGTAATTACTTGATCAACCAGGCCCTCACGTCTTTGACAGATTACTTTACAAAGACGTGAGGGCCTGGAGCTGAACCGCTGTCTCTCAATTTCGAAGGCGGGCTTAGCCAGTTGAGAGAGAACCAATCACAGAAACCCAGAAGTGATGCAACATATATGACGCTAAAGCGGATACACACGAGGCGGAACAAAAACAAAAGGTTTAGCGAGCGGAGCTGTAATTGTAGCTACAGAGCCGTGGTTAATGGAGGAGAATAGACGAATATTAATGACAGTTGTCGCTTTTGTGTCAAAAACCTGCAAATACGAGGTGTCATTGCACACTCGGTAAACACTTCATCCACAGCCGAGTCCGCCATGTTGAATGTTGTGCTCTGGGTGGAAAACGCTCGTTCCGTGTTTTCAGGATGACGCACAACAAAGGTGATATGTAATTAGTCCGTCATAAAATTTGAAATGATTGGGTGCGGCTCCAGTGTCTGACCCTTCTGCATTTGAACATAATGCAGGAGGATCTGATTGGTCAGGCTAGTATAGTAACAGGGTAACGTGAATGCTCGGATTATCTTGTTAATAGCCTTGCAGCAGCATTCTGTACAACCTGAAGACATTCCACTGAAGTTTTACTTTAACATGTAAATAAAGAATTACAACAACTGATGCAGGACAAAACAAAAGCATGAACAATCATCTCCAACTCGGGTCGTGACACAGTCAGACTCAGTTTGTCCATGTTTTTTAAATGATACAAACAAGAAGAAATTAGCCATTTAATCTGAGAGTCTAAAGACAAAACAGGGTCAAGAGTTACCCAGAGGCTTGGGCTTGAAGTGCTCTGCTTTAGTTCAATAGTAGTTTGGTGTGATTATTATTCTTTTTTATCTTTTACTGTTTATGCTGTTTATTGAATTAATTGTGAAGCACTTTGTGATTTTTATCTGTGAAAGGTGCTATATAAATAAAGTTTATTATTTATTATTATTAATAATAACACAAACTTTTGTGCTCAATTTTTATCAATTAATCTCATTGTCTTCAGACGCCAAATTAGGGAGGAATAATCCACACACATTTAAAGCCATGAGTTTTGCAATACAATTAAAATGTGGTTTGAATGGAAAAATGAAAAGCAACAATGTGTTTTATAGGTAATTTTGAAGTATTAAAATCTTGTTTTGTAACTTGTTTTGCTAGGGTTTTTATATGCTACCAACCTCTTCTAAAGAATTAAGCTGTGGTTAATTTGATCGTGCAAACTTTGTTGTGTTTCTTATTTGTGTTGATGTCAGGTGATAAAAACAAAACATGATTAACTGTTACATCTTGTGAGGTCTGGCAGGAGAAAGACATGCTGCCTAGAGCAGATCAGTGTGGCACTCTGATCTGTGATGTTTCCACACCAGCTGATATCCGTAGCCTCTGGTTCTGCTATAACAGTCTACATGTGGAGTTAATGCTTCTCTGGTCCTGCCTGATATTAAATTATCGATTAGCTCAGATGTTATCCGGACATTCAGGTTGTACTTAAAGGTTTTAATGTTTCCGTCAACATTTAACGTCATGTTGCCGTCTCTTAACTCATATTGTTTTTATAAGTGCAAAATAATGGCACATAGTTGTTTTTAGCTTCTCTTTCAAAAAAGAGTGTTAAAAGTTGACTGTGAGATCCGACAGCAACTCTCACTTGTCTCACTTATCTTAACTTCATGTAGATAGAAACGTGCACACCTCTGGTTTACTGCAGCTTCCAAACTCAGACAATAAACAGACAATAATGGTGTGTTGACACCGACCCAAGCGTTAGCATCAGAAGCATCAAGATTACATGTAAAGTCTACGGTAGAGTCCACCAGAGGGTTTTCAGAGTCTTTGCGGCGCTTTGTGAACATTAGCAGTGTCAATTTTTCAAGCGTTGACACTTGAAACGCAGAAGTTCAGCTGAACTTTTGAAACTCTTGAAGCGGCGGGTCAACCAATCAGAGCATCTCATTGTAGTGATGTCACTGCATGTGACTTGAATGAAGCGTGCCAGGAAAAACATAATTTCAACAAGGACAAGCTTATCGCCAATGCACCCGACATCAACGTTTTCTAGCTTGATTAAGCAAATAAAGCCAAGCCACACTGTCGATATAATCCACCATAGTTCAGAACATACGGCAACAGAGGAAGCCCCGCCTACGCTTCTGTTTTGCTCAGAAGTGGCAGACGTTACAAGCTTCAGTGTACAAGCGTCAAACTGGAAGCGTTGTGAGTATTGCCTGATGCTTGTAAAGTGTCCAGTGTGAACGCACCATAATAAATACCACACTAGTCCAAGTTTGTAGATGTAGCTCAGAACCAAATTTGATCGTGAGAATGATGATATATCCTAATTTTCTTTTAAGCTGTAAACATCGAATATTTATTTTTGTATACAGAAATCGTACGTCATTTTGATTTTTGGTTCTAATTTTGCCAAAAATGTAGAGAAAAGTTAAACAATTACTTTTGTGATAACTTGCGATCTTGCTCTTTTCAATCACCCTTTGCAAAAGTATCATGTATATTTACTTTGTGTGACTGAAGACGTAGACAGATGTGTAAATCTTTATACCTGAATCTCTTCAAGGTCAAGGAACTTCACTCTGGCCAAAACACACCCACACACAATCATATGGATACAAATATAAGCACTCTTCTCTCAGCTTTTGGTCAATATCTCCCACATTACACCAAAAAGCACCTTTCAAAGCGCTAACCCTGCTTGTCAAAGCAATAGTTTGAAGTCACTGGTGCAGATGGATGGTCATGGACAACCAACGTGCTGGAGGAAGCTGAGGAGCTGTGTCAGAGATGAGAGAGGCGGAGTGTCACTCGGGTGATGTACATGCTGCAGCCCTGCCCTTCAGAAGAACATGTAACACCTCGCATTTCACAGACAGTGACATCAAACAAAGCCAAGCTAATCTGAAAAGTCTTCATTTATCACTTGAATACACTCTTTCAGCAGCACCGGCTTCTAATTACATACACTCAGGAGTATCATTTGTAATTTTGCTTTCCAGAATCTGTATTCAGGAACAGCACAGTCTTTCTTTTCTCCATGCTCTAAATGACAGATTCTTCCTAACAATAGTTAGCTATGCAACTCAATATAAGTAAGTCCACACGGGAGAAACGGCCTTTCCAGAAGTTTGATAACTTTTTAGGAACTAAACATGTGCGGGCATATTTTAAGTATAGAGGTGAATGCATATAACCAAATCTCCAACAGAGTTTGCTCTTCTCAAAAGAGCACTTCTCTTACTGCAGTTCAGATTGTTTTTTTGTTCTGTTTCGTTTTTCAGTACTACTCTATTGGCTTTATTTGCATTCACTAGCTGTGTTAACATGGACACAATTAAAGCTGCTATACTTGATTTGCATAACAAATTAGCTTAACATATTTTTTTCATGCCCATTAAAAACGTTTTAACACAGCATGGAGAAAAATATGTTGGGAAGATTAAAAAAAGACAAAAAAAAAATAATTAAGTGGTTCTCCCATATTTGTCTAAAAACATCAACCAATCAAATGGTTCGGTCTGAAAGGAATGACTGGACAGTCTCTCCAGCCATACGGACTTCCGAATTTATTTAGCTTCTGTGCTCCTAAAACACTGAGACATATTACCGCAGCACACCACTGCTGGGAGTGTTCGCCGCTCTACCATGTCACAGCAGGAGAAACAGCCGCCGGCTGGTTCCACGTCAGTTTCAGGACAAAGTAACTATTAATGTCAGTTGTTCGTTGTTATATTGTTTTCACTTACCGGTGATTCCACCATGTTACGGTACTTGAATGAACTTCGGACCAGTGTCTTGCACTCGGTCGTCTTCTGGGGCTACGTGTGTTTCCAAACCTGGGGGGGCGTGGCTTAGGAATTCTACCTGATGGGAGGGGCTGAGAGTTCTGTGACTTTGTTGACAGTCTAAGCTAGGCAATTTGAAATCAGGGATATCAGCTTTAATCGGATATAAAGCCTGATCAGGTTAAAAAAGTTTCATGTAAACATGCCGATCAGATTACTTACACTCAGTCGGATTAAAATTTCTTTCAGTTTCAAGACAGGTGAGTTATACCGATAGATGATCTAATCACTGCACATGTAAATGCTTCTTCCGAATGTGGGTCATGTCTGTTACGTTCTGCGTTGACGTATCTTACGTAGGCATTTACAGATGCTGGATGAAAACATGGCGGGCGTGAAACAAAAGTAGTCAGTTTTGGACATAAATGTGCTGCTGGAGGTTTAGATGTGAAAATGTTTCCAGAAAAAATTAAAACACGCTCCGGTGTTTTGGATAGTTCTGTCAAAATTAGCTAACCTGATCGAACGTGTGGCGCATGTGAACGCTTGTCATGATCGGAAAGAGGTTTTCAGGGTCCATGTAGACGATCAAATTCTAATCAGAACAATGATTAGATTGAAGACATTTTGCACATGTAAATGCAGCTATTGTCAGTGTTTGGAATAACACCATTTAAAGTAACGGCATTACCCAACATGGTTGGTTTTTCAGTAATGCATTATAATTAATAAAAATTTTCAACGTTACAACACCATTATCGTTAGTGCATTACAAACGTTTTTTCTGAGGTTGAATATTTTAGCTCTACAGGTGTTCTTACCTTCATAGTTGGTTGGGAAAACAGGTCAACAACTTCTCTTTCAGTTTCAATCTCACAAACTACGCAGGTGGCGATAAAACCCGAGTTCTCCCGAGTCCGAATGGCCTGTATCTGTTTCGTCACAACTCCTTTGTTCGTTAGTTTTCGGCAGCTCCCACAGTTGAAACCACGCCTAGCATGCTGCAAGCTAAAAGCTGTAGCATAAAACGTAGCAAACAGGAAGACACGACGTCTGACGTTACCATGCACAGCGGGGCAGGAAACAGTATACCTTCCTCTCATAGGCTAGTTTGTTAGCCAATCAGAGTCCAGCAAATTCGAACAATGAATATGAACGAGCTGCTGCACGAAGCAGCCTGATGGAAGGAGCCGGAACCACCCGAATTTTAATGCAGACAGATTGAAAGGTCTGTTAATCAGTGTTTCCTGATGTTTTTGAGATATAAAATGTTTCATATTACAGGTTAATACTTAAGAAATAACCACAGAGTCCTGAAATTTGTATGAAATGGCCTCTTTAAGAGATTACAATTGTTAAAGCAGAACTAAGTAAGTTTTTTCACCTCAATAAATGTTTTCTAGAGTCCCTGTGGGGGTAAACAAGGACTTGGCGGGGTGATTCGTGGGTCCCTCCCCTCCCTCCGGGGTCTGTGTCCTGAAAGCAGCACTTGCAACTTTCAGTGGATCGGACCCGACTAATCTCGCGAGAACAAACCTGCTTTACGGCACTCACACTCACGTACATAAATACAAGCATGAAGCCCTTGCCGTTGTTAGCAACGCCACCCTTAGGAGCGCAAAGATGACAATAATACTCACCTGTCGAGACATTTTCTTGGTTTTGTTTTTCTTTCTTCTTGCAAAAGCGTTTTCTGCGCGTTGTTGTTGGGGGGGCGGCAGCGGGGTGGAGGGGGGGGGGGTCTGCGGCGGCGGCGGGGGAACGTTACGACAGTGAGCTTTCACAGGGGACCAGTAGGGGGAGAGCGAGAGCAAAACTTACTTAGTTCTGCTTTAAATGGGTCAAAACGTATCTTCGATTTGAGAAAACAAGGTTTTAAGTTAGTGATATCATTAGTTACCCATAAGTGCTAAGATTCAAGATTCATGTCACAGGTATGTCTTGACAAGTTAATGGTTACATCTCTGTCACCACGAGTTCTTTAGCCTTTTTGAAGCACTGTCTTTTTTGTCATGAGGCCTATATAGCACAGCTGTAAAAATGTGATGGGCCATTTTATCATACAAAGAATATTTAGACATAAGTCTCAGTTTTCAAATAAAAGTAGGAAAAAAACTGGTTGCAGGTCTGTTTGTCATTCATTTCTTTATGCAGAGTAATACAGCTATTAAAAAGCTATTTGACTGACATTTCTTGACTGCCAAATTGAATCAATGTCAATTGGAGTGCAGTCTTATTCACAAGGTTGTCTGATGATGAAGGAGTGCATTTTTATCAAGCTGTCAGTCCCCCAAAAGCGAACAGCATAACAGTTTGCTTATGTGAAAACATTCCATATGAGTGAGCAGGTTACGTTTAGAATGCATCGACTGGAAAGTGGAACAACCGTCAAATAAAGCAAATTAATCAGGCTTTTAATGTGTTAGGCTGCTGTTGTTGACAGTACAGCCAGATGCAATAGAAAACATCCTCAGCAGCCTTTTCTTTAAATTTATGCTTTTGGTAGTACANAGTTTTGATAATATTTTACAAAAATGAAATGTATTCATTTTATTTTCTAATAAATAACCTCTTAGCAGTTTATCAGCAGTTTTCTTTTACCATTTGAAGGGTATGGATGTTTAAAATGGATCAATTTTATCCTTTGTGTTTTGTTACCTTCGTAAATAAAAGAGGAAAAAGAAAATTAAGACACACTCACAGCCTGTGCAAAGTTTGCAATATTTGCTTTCTCCTCTTTTACGAGGAGCCCTGTAAAATGTTTACAGGGCTGCTGCTTTCATCAGCATATCACTTTGAGCTCCTATTATGCAAATGAAATCACAGCTCTATAAACCATATGTAAATGGAAAACACAAGCATGTCCAGACAAAATTACAGTCGTAAATTTGATCAGTGGCGCTCTAATAATCAGAACAGTAAGTGAAGCTTTCCTGCTCACCACTCTTTGCTAAGATCCATTTTCCATTCATCAGTGGAATGCGCTACAGATGAGATGTGTCAAATTGCTGGAACTTGAAGGATGATTGTCAGGAAAAATTGTCGCAGACGCTACAGTTGTTCACGACGTTTCCAAATATCCTTTGAGAAAGCTCAAAATGCTCTTAAAGTTAAACCCCTGGCAGATAAAACAACCTCCAGCTCGTGTCTTTGCAACTATATCATCCATGTATGATTCTATTTTTTAGCCGTTCCAGTTCAGTTAAAAACATATATGCAAATTCTCTGTACAATAAGGATGTAGCATTCAGTTACATGCAAGATATACATCTGCTCACATTTCGAATATTTATTCACAGCAGTGAGTGCTAAAACGTCAGCCCATGAAAAAATGAACAAAATGAGATGGAGAGCCTGATTTAAAGCCTTGCGGACTGAATGAATCCTATAAGCTCCTGATGCCCAACAACATTATTAAAAAAAATGGCCAGAAGTAGCCATTAGTGGGTTCCACGTCCTTGAAGTGAATGCTTTGACGATAGGAATGTAAAACTGATTGATTTTGCATAAGTGCAACATCTCAGAAATGGGGAATAAGGCGATTGCAAGAGGATGGTATCTAATGAATAACTCTTTGAAAACTTGCCAGTTTTGCTACTGAAATATTCTAAATCCAATCCCACAAACTTTTAGGTCCCTCACAGAGTGGTTAAGCATCAATAAATTATGCATACTTTCCTCTTTGCAAACTTTGATTTAATGTCTTTTTCACTGTGTACGTACAACCCCATGAGATGTACTAATGATATGTTTGGAGAAATATTTGCTACACATGGTAAACTGCAAAACCTATTTAATTGCAGGCAGGAAAACACAGCGTCCGATTTACACTCACATGTTTTGTATTTTCTAGTTACTCTGTTGAACAGATTGTTTGAGGTTCAGAAAGGACTTCTTTTAATTATTACTTCTCCCTCCCACCCACTACCATCACCCGCCCCCCAAAAGCAATGCTTTGGTACTCTTGGTCTTCTAGGCAAGATTGCAGTTTGCCACCCGTACCTCCAAGTGCCAACCCCCCCGACCCCCCTACTCATGCAAAACATGACATCCGTCTTATAAGAATTTGTGTGTCTCATACACAAAGAAATTTACTGCAAAATAACGTAAAACTACAAATAGTAATTATAAAATTTGATCTTATTTATACTGTTGTTGTTATTTATATTTATATTTTGCATTATAAATTAGGCTAGACTAAAAGTACATCAGTACAGCCATCAGCAAAACTCATCGCAGCCGCTTTGCAAATCTGACACATGGGAGGCGGCGTGCGGGGGACCCCAGCAACACAAGCCAGGGACGCACTCTGTTCGAGTCTTCTGTTATGATGTAAGTTTGGAGGGAACTTTTGGGTTGTGAAGTGTCAGAAGATTTTGCTAGAGTTAAGTGATATCTTACTTCTGACTTCGTATAGAAGAGATGAATTATAAAGCTCTGACACGGTGAGTATTAATTTTCCTCCATGTTTTCCTGGAGATGACCGAGTAGCATCCTGTCAGCTCATTGGTCAGTCAATGAAACCTCTGCTGATTGGTCCTCGTCTGAGCAACAAATGTTCTCAACTTTATGGGATCATGTCGCATTTATTTATTTATTTTATATTCTAGTCAACACAATGAAAGTATATATGATATTATATTATAATTGTTGTATTTTTGTATTGCTTTTTTAAAATTTAAGAGAAACAGAAAAAGAAAAAAGACAAATCCCTCCCCCAACCCCAAAACAGTGAGATAAAACATGAAGAGATTCAGCTCATCCTTTATGAAGTTAATGGCCTCAGTCATCTCAATAAACTAGATATACAAAAAACAACCTGTACAAAGTGAAAACTAAAATAAGTAGTGCACTCAGGAAGGTGTTTCTCATTGACATTATCATTTTTTCTTTGAAACAATTACAGTACATGGTCCTTCATTTTTAAACCTGTCTTCCAGTTTTGCCAGTTTTGCTGCTGAAATATTCTAAATCCAATCTCACAAACTTTTAGGTCCTTCACAGAGTGGTTAAGCATCAATCAATTCTGCATGCTTTCCTCTTTTTTTTAATAATTTATTATTGTTTTTTATGGGCTTGCAGTGGCACCCCCTCCAGCAGGTGGCGCCCTGAGTGCCTGCCTATTCAAAGAACCGGCTCTGCTCGAGGGTGATGAGGATGTTTTCCTCCTCAGCAGGTGGATCTGGAGGTTAGTTCTCTCTACTGCTGTTCCCACCTTCGGTCATGACTGGTTTGCTGCAGCAGTCGCACATGCAGCTCATTCTCTGTAATCATGTTGCTTATTATTCAAACCAGGGTCATCAGTAGCTCAACACTAGATCATTGTAGTATAACTGGTGATTCATAAACAAATAATAATTTAGAGTTTTCAGAAAATATTTAAGAGTTTAGTTTTAATAAGTTGCTTCAGTCTCTTAGTGATCTTTGGGGTCACTCTCTGGCATCTCTGTGACCATTCATGAAAAAAATTAGTCACTTCTTTGACAAAATCTTGCAGTGACAACATTCTCCTGTTTCCCACAATAAAAGTACTCTCACTGAAGTACATCACCACCCCAGACACTCCTAATTTCTCCAGTGAAAAGAAAATGGACAAAATACCTGTGAAACACGTGCCTCTCCCACCTGCCTGCCTGCTCTCTCACATGTCCTCTTCTTCCTCCTCCTCAGCTCCTTAATTCTTGGTTCTTGGAATCCCATCAGTCATCTCTGTACTTGCAAAAACAAACACTGTAAACAACTTATTATTCAAAAATCCACAAGCAAGCATCTGTTGTCAGATTCTTTACTCTCTCCTCTCTTCTGCCTCCAGATCTGACCTCTGTCATTTCTGTGATGCAGCTCATTACCTTACAGTCTAATAAACATGTTTTACTCGCCTCCTACCGTTTGTCAGTTTCTGGGTTTTTTAGCATTTGTGTCTGTCACTATGATAAGAATGCTGTCTTGAAACCACAAACCCACCAGCAGAGCCCCAAATTCTTTTTTTTTTTTTTGGCTAATTGACAACTTTTGAGCAAAAACAGAATAACCTTTGAAAACAAGTTAAAGCAATAGGGAGCTGGACGAGTGGAGCGGGACAAAAACAGAAGAGTTCCATTTTTAGTGTCAGTAAATGAGCAAAACCAGAGTTACTTAATGAGAATGAAGGGAACTCTTTAGAGTTTGAGTTTTGAGCAGTGCCAGTTCTTGGCATAGGGCCCCTAAAAATAAATAATAAATTATAATACGGACACATATATAAAAAAAATCTCTTCCTCGTCCTCCACGAGCGGTCTCTCATCCCTGCAAGCTCGGGTCCTCAACCGGAGGCCTGGGAGCTTAAGATGTCAGATGTTTTACCTGGGTCTGCTGTAGCCACTCCTCCAGTTTGGGGGTTTACTCTGATGTCTACAAGCATCTTGAAAATTAGAAGCTTTTGCACACATTTCTGAGCAGATGTGATGATCAATAAACAGGATTTTGGAGATACTGAACTTCCACAAATTCAGAATATGCCAACAGCCAGAGGCTCTTCACAAAAACAACTTAAAATTGTGAGTTGCACACCTCATGACAAAAAAATTATAACATCATCACTGGTAGACCAGAGGAAGGTTCCAACACACCTGCTTAAAGAGAGCAAGAACTCTGCTGAAAACCTGAAAACTCCAGATATATTTATTTTTTTAGCTTAAATACATTTATCCTAACCTACAAACATTTCTTTTATTTCATTTCTTTCAAGATCATTTTAAAACCATGAGGTAATTTGAATAACTTGCACCCTACACCTCAGCATATCAGCTTCAGCTCCAGCCCTTTGACCCCTGACAGCTAGAAAAAGGTAGCAGACATGGATGAATGGGGCTGCGGCACAGCTGATAGAGCTGTTGCCGTGCAGCAAGAAGGTCCTGGGTTCAAATCTTGGTTGGCTTTTTGCATAAAGTTTGCATGTTCTCCCTGTGCATGTGTGGGCTTTCTCTGGGGACTCCAGTTTCCTCCCACAGTCCAAAAACATTCAAGAGGTTAATTGGTTAATTCTAAATTGTCCCTAGGTGTGAGAGTGTGTATGAATGGTTGTGTGTGGCCCTGTGATGGACTGGCAACCTGTCCAGGGTGTAACCCCGCCTCTCACCCCATGACTGCTGGAGATAAATACCAGCTCCCTGCGACCCTGATTAGGAAAAAGCAGATTCAGGAAATGGATGTATGGTGTGGACGAATAAAAACCCTTCAAAGCTGCTGAAATTAACTTATTTGGTGTTAATATTTTAGCTGTGCTGTAAGGAAGTAAATTCCAAAACAAAATAATGAGATATGAGGTCAAGGTTAGTTAATATGTGGGTGGGATGGATCAAATTTAGAGATGAATAAGAGCATGTGGCCAGATTTAATGAGTTATTTGAACTAACGTAAGGTTCCACTTTATAACCCACTGAAGTTTAAAGGTGGGATATGGAATATGAACATCATAACACAGCACAAAGCCTTCAGCCATCTGGGTGCCAGGGTCATAAACCCCCCTGCACACACTCTGATGCTGAGGGCGACCAATATTCATCACCAAACCCACTCTGATCCCCGATCCAAGCAGGACAATAAAATATCATGAGTTCAGTTCACTAATCATGCTCTCCAGCCCCACTGATCACACACTGACTCTGATAAAAGCAGCTCCTTCCTGTTTGAAGCTCAGGAATCGATTCTGTCCGTGGCAAAGAGTTCACAGTCGCCCCGCGGCTCCAAAACTTCCTGCAGTCCCTCTTAAGATCCTCTGTCCTCCTCACACACCATCCTGCACGCCCCACTTATCCAATAAAATCAAAAAAAGCAATAAAATCCTCCGTGGTGTGTCTTCTAGTCGAGTGGCCCGAAGCTCCTCCACTTCAGCAACATGTACAGTAGCTCCATGTTAGCTAGCTGCTAATCAAAACGTTTCCATACAGAACTTGCTCGTCACATGGGAAAACCCTTATGGCAAGCAAATAAGGTATATAATCACCACATGTCCCCGGTGCTTCCAGCTACTTGACCTGCAGACTCCACAGTACCAGCCTCACTGTGCTGGAGTATTTACGGTATTAGGCAACCCAAAATGGTGCCCGCTGCTCTGCCAGTTATTGGCTGGAAGATGTAAACAAAACGCCAACGTCGTGCCCGTCAAAATTAATATTTTATAATATTTTACTTCAAATATAATTTTTAAAGGAAATGCTGTATTTTCATTCTACAACTCTCTAAACACCCCGTGGAGGTATTATTTTGTTAAAAATATTGCTTTTAATGAAAGTATTCCATATCCCACCTTTAAGTCAAACAAAATTAAATCGTGTTAGTTTGGATCAGCCAAAGCGACACAACTAAGCAGAGCTTTACCTATTCAGACCTTAGACAAGACCACTAAAGATTTTGGACCTAAGAATGAATTCCATCATTATTAACATTTAAGATTTAAAAGCTTTATGACCAAAGTTTAAAAATATCTCCAAAATCAGGAGGTATTAAAGAAGAAACATCTTTGTGTGAACCCTAAATGATAAAGTGCAGAATGTGTCTGTGTTCTGAGTAATATTCACAAATCAAAGGAGCAGAAAGTGGGATGGCAGAGAACAGTGGGAACATTATTAACTAGTGCTCAGGCTCTTCGTTTGGCCCCTGCTGTGTTAATGGGTTCTGGGCCACATCCAAAGTGTGACCAGCCCAGCATGAAACTTATTACGTTAGCGTTGGCACAGACCGTGACCCTGTCACCTCTACAGCAGCTTCACGAGAGACTGACCACTGTGTTTGTGTGCAGTCGAAACAAAAGCAGAGTGCTTTTGTCTTTTTGCCTGTAATAACATATGCAGAGACGGTGAGCCATAAAAATGAATATGTTCACTCTGAAAGAGTGGCAATAAGTGTGGGTGTGGGTTGAGTGCTTTTTTTGATTTTTTTTTTTGTCGCTCATTGTGTGTAACAGCCAGCTCAAAGCAGAGTCTGTCACATTCAATGTTAATTCGTTCAGCATTTAAGATGTACTGAAGGCGTTTTAATCGTATTGATTTCAAAGGGAAATAATGAATATTTATGATTAATTTGTAAAGGGGTTTTCTTTATCTACCATGGATTATCAGCACAAAGGTGTCTTTTTACAATAAAAAATCTTAGAGCTTAATTAGTAGCATTCATCTTTTTTATTAGTAAATTAACAAAAACATTATTACCATCTCTCTGTTTACTAGAGCTTTTAGAATAAAGGATTGCCTTAAGACTTAAAGAGGCCCTTCCATTAAAAACAATTTTTCTGAGGTTTCTGTTGAATATTTTAGCTCCACAGGTGTTCTTACCTTCATAGTGGGTGTGAAAACAGGTCAACAACTTCTCTTTCAGTTTTTATCTCTCAAACTACACAGGTGGCGATAAAACCCAAGTTCAAACGGCCGGTACTTGTTACGTCACAACTCCTTTGCTCGTTAGTATTCATCAGCTCCTGCAGTTGAAACCACACCTAGCATGCTACTGGCTAAAACCTGCAGCATAAAGACGTATCAAACAAGAAGAAACTCTGTGTGCTGTTGCCATGCGCATCGTGGGCAGGAAACAGGAAGCCTTGCTCTCATAGGCTAGTTTGTTAGCCAATCTGTGTCCAGCAAATTAGCATAATGAATATTAATGAGTTGGAGCCCAAAGCCAGCTAAATCTTTACGCAGACAGATTGAAAGGTCTATTAATCAGTGTTTCCTACCGTTTTTTAGATATAAAATGTTTCATATTACTGGTTAATACTTGAGAAATAACCACAAAGTCCTGAAATTTGTATGAAATGGCCTCTAAATTTTTTTTTTTTCTTTCAGGTGACTTATAAAAAACATGAAAGTCACTATATTTATTTGGAGTTTTTGGTGCTAAATTAAAAAAATAATAATTTAATGGGGTATTTTTGGTGATTGTTGAAGAGAATATACAATCCACGGAGTGAAACCTTAATGTAACACTACAGTAAGCAATTTATTGGCTTGTGGGCTTTAAAGGCTCTTTCATACAAGAAAAAGACAGATGAGCTCAGAACAGACGTGGCCCTGATGCCAAAATCTGCCTGTTGGCGTAATAAAATAAAACAATTATATACATGTTCACAAAGCTCTGTGAAAAGTAACTATATAGAATAGCACAGATGCTTTATGAAATGGCGTTTCCTTTGCTAATGTAGAATTTTCTTGGCACTCGGTTGCAGGTCTGATCTTTTGCTTATGACGACACGTTAGATCTAGTCCTTACAAAACCTGCACACCATCTTGCAGGCTCTCCCCATCAATGTTATGGGGTTTCTTTGAACACTTGCAATCCAATCCAAATCCTGCAATCAGAAAAAAATGAATTTTAGATTAAAGTAAGGGATTCTAAATTGAATGTGAATGTGTGTTTACGTGGTTGTTTGTCTCTGTGTGGCTTTCTGATGTCCAAGGTGTACCAAACCCAATGACCGCTGGAGATCAGCACTAGTGACCTCTCACAGTGGGTCTAGAAAATTGATGCTTCTGGAAATGGCCCAGGCTGCACAGGAAGTGCTATAGCTAGCACCACATGATTAAGGCTGGAGTCTTTGGTCCTGCTCAGACTTGCCACTTGATTATCATTCCAGTCTGAGTTAAAATCCATTTAAAGAGACCATTTCATAAACATTTCAGGACTTTGTGGTTATTTCTTAAGTATTAACCAGTAATATGAAACATTTTATATCTAAAAAACGTCAGGAAACACTGATTAACAGACCTTTCAATCTGTCTGCGTTAAAATTCGGGTGGTTCCGGCTCCTTCCATCTGGCTGCTTCAACAGCAGCTCGTTCATATTCATTGTTCGAATTTACTGGACTCTGATTGGCTAACAAACTATCCTATGAGAGTAAAGAATACTGTTACCTGCCCCGCTGTACATGGCAACGTCAGACGTCGTGTCTTCCTGTTTGCTACATCTTGTGCTACAGCTTTTAGCAGCAGCATGCTAGGCGTGGTAGCTGCCAAATACTAACGAGCAAAGGAGTTGTGACGAAACAGATCCAGGCCGTTCGAACTCAGGTTTTATTGCCACCTGCGTAGTTTGAGAGATTAAAACTGAAAGAGAAGTTGTTGACCTGTTTTCACACCCACTATGAAGGTAAGAACACCTGTGGAGCTAAAATATTCAACAGAAACCTCAGAAAAAACGTTTTTAATGGAAGGGCCTCTTTAACCAGAATTACGTTGTTCAAAGAGCAATTTACAACATGTATGACATCAATCAATCAATCAAATCAAAAATACTTTATTAATCCCCGAAGGGAAATTCAAGTGTTGTTGTAGCTCAGTTCTTTTTCAGGGAGCCATAGAGAGTTCTAGCTGTGGACAGGAAGGATCTCCTGTAGAGGGTTCTAGCTGTGGACAGGAAGGATCTCCTGTAGAGGGTTCTAGCTGTGGACAGGAAGGATCTCCTGTAGAGATCATAAACTATTCATAACCTTTAAATCTGTGTTCTGTGCATGAAGAACTTATAACAACATTGGAATAAAAATAACTTTCCTGGCTGTGATGTTTTAAGATACTATTTTATTTTCATCTTTGTTAACACCCACTAACCCTGTTTTTCAGTTTCAATGTTATTCTTCATTTTCAATTTTCAAAGATAAACAATACAAATTTACTGAGACATCAGCTTGATTTGTTTTATGTTATTTTCCTTTTTCTCGGATTGAATCGCAACAAATACACACAAATTGTAAAATTACACACATTAAAAAAATGAGCAAAGAAATACTTAGTCCAAAATAAACAGTTTGTTCTTTTTGTAATGTCTTTTTTGTTTGAAATATTTATCATTAGCAAACACATTTGTGTTTTTTTGTGACTCAGTCTGAAACTATAAAACATTTCAACAAAAACAAATAACTTGCAAAACTATAACAAAAGCTATATTTTAATTAAAAAGTCTGGTAGTCTTTTTGCAAAACTGAAAACAAAGCTCATTCACTGACAGTGTAGTAGAATAATTACATCCATTTCGGGGTTTAAATAAATGTACAGTATATAGCAAACTATATTTGAATGACTTGTCATTTACCCTCCAGAAAATTGATTTGATCGTCTTTTGAACAAAAAAATGAATGAAGTCTTTTCACCACGTGTTGCTCCTGAAGTGTTTCCACAGGATGAGCTGCTGTTATGAGGCTCATAATCTGTGTCCAACTTGACTGCAGGCAGTTTGGACTCCAGCTCTTAAAGTCTGCACACAATTTTGCAATTACACTGGTGTCTGTGTGTAGTTCAACTTTGTTTTTGGTGTCAGGAAACATGATGGCAGCAATGAATTAAAGATTTAGGGCTTGTCCATAAACACAACATTAGGCTAAATCTTCTTCTCTTCCTTTTGGCTGCTTCCTTCAGGAGTCACCACAGCAAGTCATTCATCTCCACTCACTATATAAGTCAGTAAAGTTACAATTTTGTTAGCAGTGGCATTAAAATCATATATATTTATGTATCAGACATTTAAGTCTCCTTTTACTGTTTTCAGCTAAAGCCTGCCACACATGAGAGTCATCAGCTGAGCTAACAGTCATTCGAGGCGGTTTGCTCAGCAGATAGCTCGCAGTTACAACAGTTTTATGTTTTATATTATATATGCAGTAATTGATCCTGTGAATAATAAGTTATTTTTTGGTTGTTGGTTTTTTTTGTTACTGAATCTAAACAATTGTCTGTTGTTTGTTCTCAAACAGAATAATGTTTATGAGATTGTGGTTTGATTTAATTTTTTTTTCCAGTCCATGGGACTTTGTGGGTCTCCTTACAAATTCAACATCCATCCACCCATCCATGGATGCAACACATTAAAGCTGTTACCTCTTCTCCTTTTAAAGTGCTTGTAAAAAAAATTTTAAAACGTGACACGCTGATGAGATTTAGGCACGAGGGAAAACTCTCAACCTCAATCATCTCCTCACATACCGTTCTGTTTCTGTTCTCTGTTCACATATTCAGGCTGGCCTGAGGGCTGATCAAAACCACTGCACAAAAGTTGTATTGAAACCCCCCCCACCCCCACCCTGGTATCCCTGGAGGCCCTATCCTGAACCAACCTGCCCTGCCATCCAGCACATCTGAAGCTGACTGCACATGAAACAATAA
Source organism: Pachypanchax playfairii (assembly GCA_006937955.1). Lineage (NCBI taxonomy): Eukaryota > Metazoa > Chordata > Actinopteri > Cyprinodontiformes > Aplocheilidae > Pachypanchax > Pachypanchax playfairii. The sequence goes on along the minus strand of SSNP01000135.1, from coordinate 418,389 downwards.
TTACTTGGTTATGTGCCACATATCAAACAATATAGATCTGGCGACTGGGGTGGAATCAGATATTGACTTCCTCGATTCTTTGTGCATTGCATCTAGTTGCTCATCTCGAAAAACTCCCAACACCTTCCAGTGGTAAAGTACAACTACTTTAGGGTTTTATCACATCACTCCAAACCACATTTACGAGTCAGGCTTTGTGCATTTTCTGTAATCATTCAGTGGCCGCACTTTCTTCACCCTGGAAAATTATTCCGTCTTTCGCAAGTACGGAGACTTTTAGGGAGAAGGTACATTTTTATCAAACAGCCAGTAATGAAACTAAAATCGCAATGCAATTTCAGTTACATCAAAGTGACATTTACTCTGCCTTCTGACAAATGAAAAAGAAATTGTCTCACCGCAGCTCACATCACATAGAAAGACACAGATTTTAGTCTGAGTGAAAATAAATATCCAACTTGCAGTTAAAAACAAATGCATTTCTGTAATTCTGCTCCATTCTCTGATTATTAGTGTGACACTTAGGAAGCAGTAATTCCAATACCGTATCACTCAGATATTCAGAACCTGAGGTTCACTGTAATGGCAATGGGATGTAATTTAAACTCCTGAATATATTTTATATCTGTATTACACAAGGGTGTACATTTCACATAGAAGATGAAATGAAAATGAGACTAAGGATTGTTTTCACCCATTTATTCCAAAATAAAAACCCAGTTATTTTTAACATAAAGCTTTAATATATATATACAATTTGGTGCATATAAGCGTTGTGTGCATTTATCCTTCGGTGGTTATTTGGACTGTAAACACGGGTAGCAATGTTCAGTATTAATAACAGATAATCAGAAATTATGTAAAAACACAATTAAAATATATTTGGAGAATAAAACTCCCAAAGAGTCCGTGTTATATAGCCGCGGATCCAATATAACACTTATAACAGTTGCACCAGATTCGCGCGCATGGACACGACGGTAACGACACAGATTAAGTTACAGTTAGTAACAGAACAGAACGGTTTTCTATAACAGATATTAAAAACTCATGATCGGGCAATAAAAACTAGAACAAATGTTACATGTGACACTATTTCACACTGAAGAAGTCTGTGATTATTTTTTGGCAACCGTCTGACCAGAGCAGACTTGTTCCACACACCAAACAGCGAGAGAGTGTGTGAGAACACCAGCGGAGGTGTACAGTCAAGTAACTAGTGAGAAACAGTGAGATTTAGTGAGATGCATGTATGATACCTCCAGATGTTTTGTGCATATATCCAACAGAGCTGTTCATATAAGCATATGGATTCTCTTCTTCTCTCTTTTTCTTCTCTTTCAGTTTTTATCTCGCAAACTACACAGGTGGCAATAAAACCCGAGTTCGACACAACTCTTTTGCTCATTAGTATTCACCAGCTCCCGCAGTTGAAACCACGCCTTTATGTTGTTAGCATAAAGACGTATCAAACAGGCAGTGACTCGGTGTGCTGTTGCTATGCACAGCGGGGAAGGAAACAGGAAGCCTTGCTCTCATAGGCTAGTTTGTTGGCCAGCAAATTCACATAACAAATATTAATGAATTGGAGCCGAAGCTGGTAGTGATCTGCGATGCCGCTAATTTTCTTTTCCAATCTGATACCGAGTAAATTTCAGACCAGTATCAGTGATACTGATCCGATACGATACTTTGCTCAAAAATGTTCTGTTTGGAAAATTACATTTTAAAATTAGTGTAGCCTAATTAAGGTGAATGTCCTCATTTGATTAGCACGAATAAATATCTATATACTAGATGATTTCCCAAATTTAGAAATAGTGCAAAACTGAAGAAGGAGAAATTCTGATTACTTCTTGAGACATTTCTGGACTTTTGGAGAGACAATTGAAATAAAGATTAGGAGCTTAGAGGCTAAGCAGTCAAGAATTATGAAAAACTGTTAAATTATTTTTAAAAAATGGGAAAAATATGGTGAACTTGTGTTATTTAAAAAAAAATAATTTATGACACTAAACTCTTAGAGCATGATGAACAAGAGTGTGTTTGTGCAGAATATTTATAAAAAGCATGTGTCTACTGCCAATCCCCATATCTAGCTACCGAAAGTTAATTCAAGACATGCCTTTTATTGTAGCTTATAAAAATATATAAAACAAGCCAAACGCACTGAGAAGCTATTTAAAATGGTCTGTGTTTTATATCAGGAGGTAAGTCTGCATACCCTATTTCCCCGCCAGGAAAAATCTCTGTCAATTGTCTTCCTTGTAAAATGTCCAGTAAAAATAATCTCAGGTAAAAACAGTTCCATCTTAGCTGGAGACTTGGAACTGCTGGCAAAGTTTCTCATGTATTTTTACTCACAGTGGTTCAGTTTTGAACCATCTGCTCAAATTGCACTTGAAAGCAACGTTTACTCCCAGCAGAGATCAGAGTGTGCTTTCATCAAACGTATAGATCTCTCTTCGCCCTTTGCAAGCGTAGGTTTGATGATGCATAAATAATGCAGACACATCTGTTTTAGGAAGTGACAACAGACTTCTGTCAGCATGTGCAGATCTACCTGTTAACAGCTTCCAGTGGTCACATTTGTTATCTATCAAAATGATTTGCTCTAAAATGTTCATAGATTCTCATTCACCATTAATAAATGTCATTTGTTCTTTTTTTCCCTGGTTTTCTCTTGGTATCCCTGCAGGTGTGCTTTCATGCAACATGTCAGCTCCGAAACTGATTTAAACATTTAACATTGTCAGATTACTGAAATGTACAAAACTCAGACTCAGAAGGAGTTGTGTGGTTTTCATTTGGGTTGTAGAAGACTGGACCAGCTAGAGCTTTATGCTTGCAGAGTTGTTGAGGGGGACATGGACATTAGACTGTTAAAGCTGCTACACTTAATTTGCATAACAAAGTAGCTGAACATATTTTTTTTCATGCCCATTAAAAACGTTTTAACACAGCATGGAGAAAAATATGTTGTGATGATTAAAAAAAAAGACAAAAAAAAAAAAATTAAGTGGTTCTTCCGTATTTGTCTAAAAACATCAACCAATCAAATGGTTCAGCCCGGAAGGAATGATTGGACAGTCTCTCCAGCCATACGGACTTCCATATTTATTTGGCTTCTGTGCTCCTAAAAAACTGAGACATATTACTGCAGCACACCACTGCTGGGAGTGTTCGCCGCTCTACCATGTCACAGCAGGCGAAACAGCCGCCGGCTGGTTCCACGTCAGGTTCAGGACAAAGTAACAATTAATGTCAGTTGTTTGTTGTTATATTGTTTTCACTTACCGGTGATTCCACCATGTTACGGTACTTGAATGAACTTCGGACCAGTGTCTTGCACTCGGTCGTCTTCTGGGGCTATGCGTGTTTCCAAACCTGGGGGGCGTGGCTTAGGAATTCTACCTGACGGGAGGGGCGAGAGTTCTGTGACTTTGACAGTCTAAGCTAGGCAATTTGAATTCAGGTATATCAGCTTTAAGTAGAGCTCAGAGTAGAGCTCCACCTCCAACTCAAGCAGTGGAAATAGTTAAAAACTATAAATACCTTGACACTCATCTGGATGACAAACTGTCCTTTGATCTATGTTACTACTGTGTGTAACGCCGGGCTCACACTGCCTACGGAACGGCTTCGGTCCGGTTTTTCCGCAAGCTATCACTCACATCTGCTCCAGATAGAGAGTGCGGCCAGCTCCGGTGCTGGGTGCAGAAAACGGCACTCGCGAGGACAGAAGTTCACGTGGGTTATCGTTTTGTCGGGACTTCACACGAGAACACGTCCATTATTTAGCAAATGTGTGAAAATGTGTTGTGCTGCAGGCTTTCGGGACCCTGTGTCACCGGGTGTAATGTAATGTTTACATTTCCTATTAGCGCGTGTGCTGTCTAAAAAGAAGAGTCAAGTTACAATTGTTTGTACACTCATTTATTTTGAAAAAACACCGGATAATCAAGCCACACTTCCTGTATAGCTCGTCAGATTTAATCAAACTTGACGCGGATCCTCTCCAGCGTCCGGAAAAAATAGAACCTTGCGGATTCTTTCCGTTGTGCCGTACAGCCCCCGTAACCGGACCCGCACCGCGCGGAGCTACTGTGAGCCTTCAAAAGGGATTTTAATCTTACGGAATACCTGCGGGGGCCGCACCGGACCGGATCTGGATGCAGTGTGAGCCCGGGGTTAGAAGGCTCATCAGCATATGTATTTTTATCTGAAGCTTCATACTTTTAAGGTGGACTGTACTTTTATACAAATGTTTTATAGAATCTCTTTTAACTTCCTCTTTTATTTGCCGGTACGGTTCCCTTTCCCTTAAGAATAAAAATAGATTGCAGGTGACTGTCAGACTGTACAGCGGGTATTGAATTGAATAATCTCTTAGCTCTGTATCAAACCAGAGTCCTCAGCAAGGCCTGCTCAGTCCTGAAGGACTTGAGCCCCCTTTGGCTCGTGAGTTCCTGTTGCTACTGTCAGGGTACAGATACATCGTGTCAAAATCCAGGACAAACAGTTTTATTTGGTCCCTTGGCCATTACCTTGTTAAAGAAGCAGCTCTTTTTTCTGTCTTTTCATTTTGTTTTGTTTTGGAGAGCAAGTTAAGCTGTTTGCTTGTTGCTGCAGGATGAACTACCCCAAAGATTCCTTGAACCAAATGGAGTCAACTTAGGTGGTGCGGACATCCCATTCGAACACCTCTCAGTCACCTCCCCCTGGAAGTTTTCTGGGCTTGTTTGGAGAAGACCTAGAACTTGCTGGAGGGGATTACATGTCTTTTCTGGCCTGAGATTATCCTGGGATCCCCTAGAAGGAACTGGAGAGTATCAGTGGGAAGAGATATATCTGGATTCCCTTAGGCAAATGTTTAGGCTTCAAAAATATTTGAGTATGAATGGGTAATGTTGGGAACATCTGAGGTTTTTATTTCTATTGTTTCGTGCAGTTTGGGTTGAATACATAGTTCATGCACGTTAAGAATGGATTTATCCAATAATGCAAATTTAAGCATTAATGGTAGTACATTTATAGTAGCAAACACTGTATTTCGGATTGACCTTGAGAAGTTCTAAAGATAAAGCTGACTTTCACCATAAAACACAAAATAAAAATCTTTCGACTTTGTCTGGTTTTTGTAACATTCGATGAACTGTGCTGGAAGAGAAATCTGCTGAAATTCACTCTGTTGAGAAGTGAATTTCACAAAAAGCTTTAAAGTCACTGACCCTATCTGGAACAAAGCCAGTGAGTCCGGGTACATTCCCACTAAGGCCACGTTGTGATCATAAGTGAAACCAACATTTGGTCTGTTGTCTTCTCCTTTGCCCTTGAGTTACTTTGTGTGAAGAATAATGTTATTTGAGCCAGTCTGAAATCTGCTTTCTTTTTCTTTTCTTCTTGGTGTTCACCTGCTGCTGTTTGATCTCTTTTTGTTCAGTAAATTTTTTTAAACACAAAACTGCTTTTGCCACAAGCATCGAGGGTTTTTTTTCACAGTGCTATTTTATTTTTAAATGTTTTTACTCATTGTATTTCTGCTTTTTATCTGAATGAATTGTCCTAAAATATAACCCACTGCATTTAATAAAGTTCAGAAGTCTAAACAATAGTCTAAAACACTGGTTTTCCAAACACAAATTTTTTTTTAGCAACATATCAATATTGGATCAATATCGCTGATACTGGCCTGAAATTTACTTGTTATAGGATTAGAAAGGAAATCAGTATAATCGCACATCACTACTTTCCATTAAAGAGGAACTCACCCCCCTCTAATTTATCTTCCTGCCTTCTAGACCGAAAGGTCTGTTAATCAGTGTTTCCTAACGTTTTTTAGATTTAAAATGTTTCATATTACTGGTTAATACTTAAGAAATAAACACAAAGTCCTGAAATTTGTATGAAATGGCCTCTTTAAGAGCTGTGATTCACATGTAGCACTTCTCCGCGTTTAGATTAGCTCCAGTGTGACTCTGCCGTGTTGTAGAGAGGTAACCCGAGCATGATGAGACTATAATGTCTGTAAATCACATCCAAAATATCACAACCACCGCAGTCTTTGCCCTGATATATTTATTCTTTTAATGATATTAGTTATTCTCTGTGTTGTAGTTTCCTGAATAGTTTACTGACTGATTGTTGTTAGCCACAACGCTAAAGCTATTGCCACGTTACAAAGAGGTAACTGAGTAAATGCCTGAATAAAAATATAACATGCACAAATCACATCCACACAATCACTGCGGTAAAATGAAGTATTTGCCCTCATTTTACTGATATTAATTATTCCCTTTGTTGTAGTTTTCAGCCAGTTGTGCTAAATCCCTATGTGCAGCTTTTTGGTGAGAAGCTGGAGACAACGGGCTGGCGTGGGCAAGTGTGTCTGTCTGAGAGATGGTTTTATACTCCAGGAGGCGTGTCTTAGAGACGATGCTGGTGATGTAGACATGTACCGCTGACGTGGAAATGTCGCTTTCAGCCAATCACAAAATTCAAATACAATAACCACCTTTCAACCCTAAGAGGGCAGCACTAAGATGTTTTTAGACCAAAAAGTGTAAAATTTAACAACTTTACATGAAAATGTTAAAAAAAATTCCCAGAAACTGAAAGGATGCATTAGTAAAGACCCACTAATACAGTTAATAAGCAGAAAAAAGCTGTTTTGAGGGTAAGTTGCTCTTTAAGTAGCAATTGCCCATGAAATCCTACTAAGCTCCATGTGCATGGTGCAGGCTGAAACCCTCACCCCAGATGGAAGATCAGTTTGAAGCCCTTAATATGATTCCAGCCGTCTGTGCTATCCTACATGTATTTCACTCAATAAATTTTATTCTTACAAATCTAGATTTCTGGAAGCATTTTTCACAATTTTTTGACTTTTTAAAATTTCTGTTACCATTTAAAATACAAAAAAAATAATCAGTGAAGGAGGAACTTTGAATTTATTTACAAAATATACTGAACAAAAATATGAATGCAAGACTTTTGTTTTTGCTCCTAATTTTTATGAGATAAACTCAAAGATCTAAAACACTTTCCACATACACAAAATCACCATCTATCTCAAATATTGTTTAAAAATCTGTCTAAATCTGTAGCAGTGAGCACTTCTCCTTCGTAGAGATAATCAACCCCACCTCACAGGTGTGTCATATCAAGATGCTGATTAGACAACAGGTGTGTCTAGGACTGGCCACAATAAAAGGTCACTCTGAAATGTTCAGGTTTGTTTTATGGGGGGGACTTGGGGATTTAAAAAAAAGTCAGTCAGTGTCACCACCATTTGCCTCCCCTAAATAGATCCCCTAAATAAAAGAAGTCTGAGTCAAAAATATTTCTACAATAAGGATTTTTTTTTTTTAAATCACATAAATTAAGTATATTTACAAAACAGCTTAGAAACACAATGTGACCATCATGTTATTTGTGATGTGAATCTCGATTTGTAAAACCGACTGTCTTCTGCATCCACATCACTGCAGTAAGTTTGATCATACTCTGCTCCCAAAGGCTTTTCTATTTGCAGTAATGGCTCATTGCAATGACAGTATTTTGTGCACATTTTCAGTTTTCATTGGACAATTTTTAAAACTAATTAAATGCCATAAAGACCTGCCACCAGCCTAGAAACAGATGCCTTTATATGTCCTTCTGCTGCTGCTCACATCAGCTTATGACAGCAGCTCTTACAAATAATCACATACTGTCAAGATCAAAATGGTGAACCATTAATGTTTGAGAGTTTCACTTGTTGAGAAAAGCAACTCTTGCATAAACAGCAGCAAAGGCTGGATGAATTTATTAAACCATCTAATCAAACTATTATCAAATCTTCTTCTTTCCTCCTCCTTGTTTTTTGTGAATGAATGAATCAAAAAGTTTATGACTTCATTAAAGTGTCTAGTGATACTATTGATGCAACAGCACTTGCAGCAATAACTGCAGCTGTTTGCTCCATAAAACACCAGTAACATCAATTACAAAACCTTGAGATGGATTGATTTATTCCCCAGTAAGCCCCCACCAACCATCCCTTCAATTTACTTGTTCTACTGAAGTGCACCTTCATGCTTGCCTTGCAAATTGCAGTTTTTACTTAATGCAATGCTTAATTGCAGGCACATGCTCGAGCAGTCACACTGCCCATCAAAGGCAAAATGAGTCTCAGCAGCACAAACCAAGATTATTCAGGAATCAGCAGCAGCGGTGCCAGGCACCCACTTTAAGCTCCAAAAACCGGAGCTGAGCCCGCGCATCTCTCGGGCATCAGCACCAGATGGCAGTTCCAGTTACAGAGCAGTTCGAGAAAAAAAAAACACAGCAAGGATGAATAAGGAATTGAGAAAGGAAATGAGAAAATAAGTCAGAGATTGGAAAAAGTGAAGATGGAAAGTGCTTGTGCTCAATCTGAACATTAGATTTCTAAACTCAGACGGCTGCGGGTGGATTTGCATAGCCTTGGGTTGGCACTGGCCCACTTTCCTCTAGCTGTCTTTCTGAACCACTGCCAGTGCATTCCATTATGTGAGTCAAGGCGGGTTCTGTGATGAAGAAAATAACAGTGCTGGCATGTAGTCAGAGTTTACGGTCTCTCCCCTCCCCTGCTGGTGTTCACCGTGACTGGTTGATTCCAGATAACTGCTGAGGAGGGAAAAGATGGCACGGAACGGGGAGACTGAGGCCGACATACGAGGAGGTTGTGGGCATAAGCAAAATGAGGAGGGAGACTAAAAGAGATCAGAGACATCTGAGCGGGATGCAAGCTCTGCAGAGCTCGAGGTCTGACTCGCGCTGAGAACTGAGGAACCCTGCTGGAAAGCAGCTCCCAAAGTTTAGAGGGATTTGAGATACTGCCTTGTTTCCAGCTTTGTGTAAACAGAATCACAAGTCTGTGTTTGTTAAGAATGATGGTAGCTGAAAAATAAAAGAAAAAATTTGCCAATTTCTTTATATATAAAACACAAACAACTAAAAGCATGACAGTTTTTTAAATTCTGGTTTGCAAAAAAAATAGAAATGAACCAGATCCACCCTCACAGGCTTTCATTTTATTCTAAAAACAAGTATGAAGCTTTATAACCATGACTTGAGCCCGAGAAACAGATTTTTAACTTTTGGAATTCGAGTACTATCCCACTGCATATGTCATACAGTGTGAGACTACAAATTCAAAACATTTTAGTAAAATGTCCTAATTATGAAATAAATTCAATGTCTGTATTTCATTAAGATAAAGAAAAATGTGAATCAAATATCCAAATGACGGGTTTTTAGGTCATTATCATAATCATTATCAGGTGTATATTATATCAACTACTGTATTCCACTTGTTTGCAAAACAAAACAAAAAAAGAAATATATTTGAGAGTCTGGCTGAAATTTAAACAACCTAACCCTAACCCTGCCACATTAGTTATAAATAAAGAACATTTAATATTTTTTAAGTTTAAACTGAAGCAAATTTGTCCAACAGTATAAAGTCTGGGAAAAATCTTATCCAAAGGTCACTTATAATAGTGATGGTATAATTTTGAATAAGTAGTAACAATTTAGTTGTGAAGTTTATGCCTGGCATTCATTGTTATACTTGCGAACAGAAGCACAGATGTGTTAAAACTGTAAAGTTATGTATTTGTTGCTTGAAGAATCTGTTTCATGTTCTGGAGCTGTTAGTGGTAGGATGTGCTCCTCAGAAGGTGAAATGCAGAGAGTGTAGCACATCTCAAGCACCAGATTAAACAGCAACTTTCTTATATCTTGTTTATTCTAACATTAATTCAACAGTTCAGATCTTTTGACATGAGTTTCTGTGGAAAGGTTGTGAATAAATAATATCTTCAATTTAAAGAAAAATAGATTAGTTCTTGACCTTGCACTGCAAGATGGATTCTTGCGAGAGTTTTCCAAACCCAAGAAAATCCATTTTGTACTGCTCCTGTTGAAACCGTCTATCTCTGCAAAAGAATTTTTAGACCAATCATGTAGTTAGCATTGTGCTTTGGGGCGGGTGTTCAGGTATAATTGGCAGCAAGTGCCCAGGCAGGCAAAGCAAAACAAACATGGCTGTGCCGGTGGATGTACACATAAAAGCGGCTATTTAGTTTAGTTTTAGGAGAACTAGAGACAATTTCTTGGTTGAAAAATGTGCAAAGGTATAACTTTGTACATTTCTTGATGGTAAAGATGTGTGGGCTTTTCTCCTGACTGGATTTGCAAGAGCTTCATTTACTGTTATTGGATAAAGACAAATCATCAAAGGCAGATACTTGCTGGCTCGTCCTCCAATCAGATTAAAATATTATATCCGACGTCCCTCCCTTTTATAGACGGTTTCAAATGGAGCGTTTCCAGATGTATTTCCCCGACTCGATAAGAGGTGGGGCTAAACATAGATCTGGCAGAGCCAGGTTAATTAGTTCTGATAAACAGAGGTAATTTTATGCCCCTTTCCTACTAGGGTCAGTACGGTACAGAATGGAATGGGTCGGGTCAGCACAGCCTGGAACGGGATGGTTGCGTTTCCATTACCATCTCTGGAATGTGGATGTGATGGGCGTGCTCAGCTTAGCAAGTGGTGCGAAAGGTCTGTGATGTCATTCATAATTGACACATAAGTAGTAAACAAACGTGGACAGTCGTATTGAGAGCTGAAAAGAATAATGGAGGATATTGAGGTATTTTTGGACTTTGTACTTGGACTGTGGCTCTTTCTGAAGAAACACCTAGACATGCTAGAAGACGTCGCATACCTCCAGGCCAATCAGCAGCTACTACTACGTAGGTATAATCTGGCTGTGCGAGATCATTGTATGTAGCCGTGTCGAGTTTACACACAATAATCTGGCACTGCTCTGTCTGAAAGCATCTGACAAAGGGAAGGTAATCTGTTATAATATTTTAAGCTGATTGGAGGATGCGCCAGCAAGTGTCTGGCTATCATGATTTGTCTTTAGCCAATCACAGTAAATATCATGCAAATCCAGTTGGGAGGACAGCAAGACCATCAAGAAATGTACAAAGTTCTTACCTTTGCTCCTTTTTCAACCAAGAATTCATCTCTAGTTCTAAAACAGATTCAATAGCCACTTTTATGTGTACATCTACTGGTGCAGCCATGTTTGTTTTACTTGGCAGCACTTGCTGCCAATCATACCTGAACACTCGCCCCAAAGCACGATGATAACACATGATTGGTCCGAACATTTTTTGACAGAGGAAGACTGTTCAGTTGGAGCAGTGCAAGGTTAACACAGGTAGGCGTCTTACTGACATCACTTTACTGGACCAATCGGTCCATACTTGGGCATGTTGGGTTGCTTCGGTACGCTTCAGACCGAGGCAGAGGTAGTCCCAAAAAAGAGGTCGGGTTGGGTCAGCCCAAACAAAGGTAATGGAAACTCAACAGAAGGGGTCTGAACCTACCTGTTCAGTTTGTACCGACCCTAGTGGAAAAGGAGCACTAGAGTCCATTGGTGCCCAGACTAAAAACTCCCTGGGCCCCTCTTTAACCAGTGTTTGTCATAATTTTAATAAATAATCAATGGCTGAACAGCTTCTCGTGTGTTTCTCTTGTTATTTGTTTTGATTTCTGATAAAAATAAGGTTTTTCAAACGCCGTATAGTGGATAGGAACCCCAAGCAGCTGCCTCGCTTGCCCATTGACAAACGCTCTGCTGAAATGCAACAACTCGTCCAACTGAGGCCAAAGTAGATTGCTGCCATTTTGATACAACTGCAGTCTCAAATATGTAAAGGGGTATATAATTTTTCTTAATGCACTGTTTCATTGTCTATTTCAAATTATTTAAATTTATTTACATTATGTTATTTGCTGGAACAAATAGAATCAGTCAAATTTGCTGCTGTCCATCCATTGGGAATATTAGTATACTCTGATCATAAATTTCACATTATTATTTATTTACATACAACTCCGTGTATTTTGTATAGTTTTGTATAATATTATTCAGCAATCTATTTGTTCAAGAGTTGTTTTATAAAGGCAGAAATCCACTTTTGTCTTGGCCACAATCAGACAAGATCTAATTTCTATTCCTCCAGTTTGAGATAATTGAAAAAGCTATTTAGAGTAGGTAAAGAATTATTTGTTCAGAATGTTTCCACAGTAAACCACTTAAAAAAAGTTATTGCTTTATGATTTTAATATACCACTCACACATGATGGAAAGGTCAAACCTTTATCTTTATAATTGTAATCTGTGTATGCTTTTTTTTAACTGCACGGGTCAAAGCTTCTGCCCAGCAGCGATGCTGTATTCCACATAGCGAGCATTCACTTTGAGCCCATTGTTATGCATGAACAAGGTGTTTTCACAGTCTCTGCATATTTTCAGGAATTTGAATAACCATCCCCCTGTGGCTGTGGATCTGCTGACCTAATGAGCCAACCTGACTGATTGACACAACAGAGCATCGCGGTAGTCATTCATCTCCTTCTGTGTTGAATAAACATTAGGTATTTCATCCTCCCAATTCATATGTTTGATAATGGATCATTTTAAACTTGTTAAAGCAAATGCTGATACAAACTGTCAACACATGCCCCCAAAATGGCTGACCACTTTCTCATTTCTTAAATTTTCAGGAGAAGAGATTGCGGAGCCCGTCAAGAATTTCAAACATGTTCAATTATGATCGTTTTTTTTTAGCTTCACCAAAGAGCCCATTCTTCTATAAAACGGCTGATGGTGATACAAATTGAAGTTGAAAAACAGCTTTCTTTAAAAAAAAAAAAAAAAAAAAGAGTAACTTCATTTGACAAGTTTGAGATGGCGTCTTTAGGAGAGCAGTGAAATGTGGCATATAAATGAGAACGATGTGAGTGAAATGCAGAGGATGCTTTTTTTAATCGTTTTTGTCACTTGTGTATTCAGATGTTGCACGTCAGGCTGTCACTTAATAAGCCTCCTATAAATCTCTGCTGTTTTGGGGTTTGTCCTCAGAGGTTGAATAGACCCAAACTTCTCAGTCTGGCATCATCCTGTCAAAAATAAAGATTAGTGGATAATATCTCTGAGCTTGGCTTGCTTTCTCTTAACAATTTGTCAGTGTTAAACGCAAAACAAACCAAGAATGAACATGTGAAAAATGAGATACAAATACAGCAATTAAAGAGTTTGTTCACATCAACTTTCAAAGAAATAGGATGCCAACTTTGAAGGGTGCAAAGTAGTTACTACGTTAAGACTATGATGAATGGATGTGTCATTTGACGTCTGGCTTAGAATTAGAGGAAACGGATGTTTTCTTCAAGTTCGAGATAACGTGTTGTTTTAATCGACTCATCTCTAAGTTTCTGCTTCTGTTGAGAGATAAAAGAAACTGCTTACTGTGTTATATGTCTGTCTGTCCATCTGTCTGAATCTGTTATCTTCTGCTTCTGCAACTGTTTTGTTAGTGTCCCATTTGTCTGTTACATCTTCTTTCCTTTTTGTTTAATACAAACTCCTGCACAGTGCAAAGGTTTTAAGCCACCCATGTTCTCTTTTATGTTGTACTTTCAAGGAAACTGACTTTGTGATTTTTTTTAAAGAGGTTCTGACGTTCTCCTGACTTTCTGAAGGTCTCTTTCTTTTCTTTTTTTTTGCACTGTGCTTGTGTTTTTTACTGAATTTTAGTTCTTATACAAGACCATGTTCAGAGGAACCAGAACACTTTACAACATAATGAGGATTTGATCAATAATTTTGCACAATATTACAGCCTAAAGATGCCCTATCATTAAAAAAAAAGTTTTTCTTAGTTTTATGTTGAATATTTTAGGCCCACAGGTGTTCTTGGTTTCATACTGCTGTGAAAATTGCATAATAGGAATCAGGCAAGTTTGAAAACCCTATCACTGTGATGTCACACTGATTTTGCTCATTAATATTCATCAGCTCGCGCAGTTGAGACCACGCCTGCAAAGTTAGCTCAGCTGTTCAGTAGGAAACATGGCGGACCATCAGCGTTGTTGTGCTACTGCTTCAGCTGGATTTCCACAATGTACATATTGCTAAAATATCCAGTTTTGCGGTACAAAATTTTTAATTATTTCTGCATTCAAATCACAATTTGAATCAGTAGCAGAGACAAAAAAAAACTTGTCTAAAGAAGACTGTGTTTGTAACGTAGAAAAGCCACTGGGTGGGTCACAAGCTCTTGTTCCGCTAGCTACAAGCTAGCGCTAGAGCTAGCTAAAAGCTAGCGGTAATCATAATTTAAAGACTACTGAGACACTTTAAGGGTGCATTCACACCAGCCCTGTTTAGTCCGCTTGAATCGAACTCTAGTTCGTTTGCATAGAAAGTCCGGTTCGTTTGGGGAGGTGTGAACCGGCACCTGAACTCTGATTCAGACCAAACAATCAAACTCTAGTCCGCCTAAAAACGTGGGTCTCGGTTCGATTAAACAAACTCTGGTGCGGTTCGATTGCCTGTGTGAACACAACTGCTCTGGGACCGCACCAAAAGCAGGAAGTGGACTATATTGTGTAGCCGTCTCAGTCGCCTCGTGCAGTCCTCTGTCTTTTTATCAGCTCATTCTAAGTCCAGTGCTGCAGAATATTGATCTGGTACATTCACCAAACATAAGAGATCCCAAAACTACCAGAATCTGCTGCTAGTCCATGTTTGTTTATGTGTCACACTCCCGCGGCAGCGCCAGGAAGTGCAGTAACAAGTATTGCAGAAACTCTACAGCGCCACCACAGGCGGGGATGTAACATGCTCCAAAGGTTATTTGGTTCAGTTCATAGAGTGCAGTGTGAATTCAAACTGCACCAACTAAAAACAGCAACAATGTTGCAATTTTGGTCCCCAATCGAACCGAGTCCACCGAACTATCAGGTGTGAATAACAGCTCAAAAGACGATCAAAGTGGGTCTTTAAAGATTGAAATAGGTAAAGATCTATCTACCTCTCCTACTCCTGCAGTCTCTCACCTACAATGCTCTAATGTCAGTGAATTCACAGAGATACTGGGACAAAAATGACCAGGTGTGCACATAACTGCTCAGTACAGTGTGCACTATATGCAGTGCCAGGTTCAAACTATCAGAAGACTAAAACCCTGAATACCCTGACAACATTGATGCTTTGAAGGTACACTACCATTTTGCTCGGAATCTAATAGTGTCTATATCTTGTAACTGAACAGAATAATTAACAAGGCATGTAAAATTGCTTGATTTGTAATATTTTATACTACAGAAAGGTTTGTCTGAACTGGACCAAGTAATCCAGTTGAACATGTTATTTATCTTGGTGCTTGACAGCATTATTCAATACCACTACAAGGTCTGTTTTCTCTCCTTGTCTGCACTTTAAGGACACTTACAGAGAGATCCCTTGTCATTTGTTTTCGACTTTCCTCACAAACAACAAAGGCTACTTCCTGACTGATTTTTGACTCAGTATAAGTCATGACAGCTTTAAACTCAGTTGAAAACTCGGCAGTTGTTTTCTGCATCTTATTCCACATGCTGGGACTGCAGGGTGGGCGTTTTACCTCACTTCTTTGTGTGAGAAAAATGTGGCAATTGTGTCAACAGTCTAAAATGTATGTGTCTCATGGTGACTGTATGAGCCTTGAGAGCCCTGACTCAACCCACAATTCATCCTAAGAAGACGTAAAATAACATCAACCTTTTTGGCTGAAAATTTTAGAGATTTACGTGTCCTGTGGTTTCCTGTGGAGCATATAACTGCAATGCTTTTTCCTGGTGGTCAGACTGAAAGAAACATTGCTGCCAACAGTTAGTTAGCATAGTTTAAGAACAAAATCTGTAACCAAACACTTTTTATTGTCTTTAGACAGCTGGGCCTTTTCTTTACCATCACTTTTTATACTAAAAAAAGGAAAAATGGAAATGTAACTGGTATGTAATGGAAAATTAGCAACCTGTCAGATATTTAATGTAGCGTTTCCTGCTAGAAAAATAATCTGGATTATTCTGTTCTTGTATGAACCCTGTTACCTTGACTCCCTTTTGAATATATCTCCCTGATTCTACAGTCTGAACCCTCTCGGACTGCCGTCTGCTGCAGGTAAGCAGACAACGTTCTCCACACAACTCTAAAAACAAACCATCCTTTTCATGGGAACACACTGCATCTGTCCCTCTGCTAATGAAGCATTTGGTCAGATTTAGTCCAGTCCAGCAATCATCTCTCTAAGAGCTGATTTATGTGCTGCAAATTTGATTTCCTTTTAAATGATTATTGCGCCATAAATTTCAGAAATTGTGCATAATAGTTGTTTGATGAAGTGGCTCTCAACAGCCCTCTTCATTTCTGCCTCATCAGTATTTCTCCTTCTCCTGGAAAAGTTTGTTGATCCTATTTAAGAGTAAAACTGGCTCAAACAAAGATGGGCCTGGAATATTTCTGCTAAAATGGGTCGTTTCAGTTACACTAGATTTATTTTTCTGCACTATGGCCTGTTCACTGAGGCTATTTGGTAGCTGTATGGTTATTGCAGAGAACCATTTTTGCACATGCTAAGGGAAAGATGACCACAGGGTTATTTCACACAGCGCTTTAATGGCAAAGTTATACCTGCCTCTATCTAATTCACTTCAATCCAAAAATTCCTTAGTGAGCGCTGACTGAGAGGCTGTTTTAAATGATGATTGATGATACTTCCTCATAATGAGTACTACTTTGGAAACAATCTGTTTTCCCCCCTGACACCTAAAGCCAGGCAGCACTGTTATACGAGGCTACAGAATTTTTCTACATCAGACGTTTGGAAGTCTTTAAGAAGAGCAGCAGGAAGCCAAGTTGTCCAGAGAAAGAAGTTTCTCTATCTTAAATTGAAGTCAAAGTCCTGCTTGTTTAGACTAATAGAGGCATGTAGACTTGGGATGTAGAAGGATAAAGGTTCATATAACATACCAGGACCTACCGCCACAGGAACAGTTTCTTCCCGACTGCATGTGGCCTATTAAATAAGACCCAGTAGAACTCATTAAACGTGTTCTCTAAACACTCACACTCCAACTCCCTCCTCCTCACCCCACTGTCTCACTGACTCATTTGTATCTCAAAGTTTTTTTGAGAAATGCACAGACATTTGCATCATTGTTCAAATGCTTTGGTTATGTAAATAATGCTGGTTTCTTATATTTGTTATTCTTACTTTGCTTTATTCTCTGCACTTTCACCCAAGACCATTTTCTTGTATTGCAAAAATAATACTTGGCAATAGGCCAATTCTGCTTCCAATATTCACAGGCTCTATGATAAAAACTTTATTAATATAAAAAGTTGTGGCAAGAATGTTTTTTTCTCATCTTTTTGCATAACTGACTTTCTTTTCCTCTTTTCTTTTTTAAAGGTTGAATATGGAACATTTCCATACAAAAATAGATTTTTAAAAAACAATTCCTCCACAGATCTTCCACAGTTTTTTTGACTTGGAACTCAGAGATTTAGACGTCTGAACACAAACAGAATTCACCAGTGTTCTGAAATTCTGACCAGATTGTTAAAGGGACTGTATCGTGCTATTTTACAGTTTTCAACCTTTGGGATCAGCACATATATGATAAAACCTTACTGTTTGAGTTCTATTCACTTCATTTGTCCTGAAATATAACTTACATTCTCGAGTTATTCTGTGACCAGGAAGTAAAAACGCTTGGTTTACCTAAAACCCCGCCTCCCAACTGTGAGTGCGATTGGGCTGTTTAGAAACACTAAATAAACTTCTGTAACTCTCGCAGCCAAATGCACATTTTCGACGAGAAATTTTTAGAATGAAATACAACGAAATG
Source organism: Pachypanchax playfairii (assembly GCA_006937955.1). Classification (NCBI taxonomy): domain Eukaryota; kingdom Metazoa; phylum Chordata; class Actinopteri; order Cyprinodontiformes; family Aplocheilidae; genus Pachypanchax; species Pachypanchax playfairii. The sequence continues at coordinate 400,604 of SSNP01000135.1, read as the reverse complement.
AAGGTGCTAATTTGTCAGAGGACGCTCGGTGGTGAGGAGCGTCTGGAGGGAAGGACGGTCCACTCGCGACTGGATGCGATCCGACCCGGGAGATGACACCAAGACTGGGATCGAACGAGTGAAGTGAGACAGGTCGTAGGCGAGGAGCAGGTTTCTGGAGGCAGCGACCGTAGTTGCTGACTGCGAGACCAGCAGCCAAGAACGAGGCGGACTGAGAGAGAGAGAGATCGACCAGGACAGGTCTGAGGCTGAATTAATGAGGTGGGTAAACTGCAGCACGGAGGCTAACAGGAACTCCGTGAGGTGAGGGTGAGTGACTGTCTTTTATCTGGTGGTGGGACGGGCTGCGGTGACGTGGAGCTCAGCTGTAAAGCTGGAGTCATACTGACATGTGATTAGCAGGGTCGAGTTGATAAGTCTTTATTAGCAGCTCATGCTAATAAGGAGCAGCAGGTGGTTGAAGTGTGGGAACTCTGGGCTGTAGGTTAGACATCTGCCGTGATGAGCTCCTGACAAATTGCTTCGGACTCTCGCAGCTCGCCTCGTACCTACTACAGGAACTTCCTGACCAATGTGACGTAACGGGGTTCAATTCAGCCGTTTTACATGAGAGAGTAAAGCAGGTTTCAGGAGAATTATGCGGTAATGCATGAATTAAGCCAAAAACCACTCTGGAGGTCTTTTAAATAAAGAAATAGCATCACAACATGGTTAAAAGCTCCAAAAAGTTGATTTTTCATGATACAGGACCTTTAAAAATGTTTTTTCTAATGTTTCTGTTGAATATTTTAGCTCCACAGGTGTTCTTACCTTCATAGTGGGTGTGAAAACAGGTCAACAACTTCTCTTTCACTTTTTATCTCTCAAACACCCGAGTTCTCCCGAGTTCGAATGGCCTGTACTTGTTTTGTCACAACTCCTTTGCTCGTTAGTATTCATCAGGTCCCACAGTTGAAACCACACCTAGCATGCTGCTGGCTAAAAGCTGTAGCAAGACGTAGCAAACAAGAAGAGACTCGGTGGAAACAGGAAGCTTTGTTCTCATAGGCTAGTTTGTTAGCCAATCTGAGTCCAGCAAATTTGCACAATGAGTTGCAGCCCGACGAATCTTCACGCAGATAGATTGAAAGGTCTGTAAATCACTGTTTCCTAATGTTTTTTAGATATAAAATGTATAAAATGTTTCATATTACAGGTTAATACTTCAGAAAGAACCACAAAATTATGAAATTTGTGTGAAATTGCCTCTTTAGGGGGGTGAAGCCAATGACACGACTGCTTACCTGCAACAAACTCCAACCACGGTAGAGATGGCGCCCAGAAGCAGGTCTCTCCAATGGACAACAAAACAACCCTCAGGCACTTTGATGTTTGTCCAGTTGTGACTGGCCATAAACATCAATCTAACAGGAAGTAATCTGTGTTTCTTTAAACGAAGGCGTATATTTTTCTGAACCTTTCCACACCTTTCCAATGTTTTAGAAATTACAATAATTAAAAAAACACATGAAACTACTTTTAATGCTAGACAAAATAAAATGTTAACTTATTCTTGGAAATGTCTCCAAGTAGCTGTTTTGAAGTAAAATGCAACATTTTTCCAAGGGGCCACAAATGGAGGAGGGTAAAAAAGAGCACTTTGCGTTTTTTACGTCCATCAAAAGTGATGCGGCCTTGAAGTGGAAATTGCACGGTTTAGAACTGACTGGCGAGATGCAAACAACATGTGAGAGGTAAAGAGGACTTTTCAAAGCGCTCCTGATGCCATGAGTACAGACCATGAATTTACTGCACATGATGTACATCCCACTTCATTTTCAGAAATGAAAGAAATCACATCATGGTAGAAAAGGAAGTACTTTAGAGTTTGTGTGCAATCTATGTCTAACGTTTTTCTGCCTCTCTACCAGCCTTGAACCGGGATACAAGTGCTTATTATTCTGCTTTTAAATCTCTCTCATTCTGTCTCACAAAACAGAACTGATGCCAAAATGCTCTGCTATGAATAACATTGTCATGCATTCAAAATGTGTCCACTTTTGTTTCAGGAGCAGTCGCTTCTCCAGAGTATATGCTGATGCACTATTTGAAATGCTGAAGTGTGTTTTTAAGATAAAAAGAGAGAATAAATGAAAGGAAGGTGGATCATTGATTGAGACAAGTGCAGCAGACATAGCGTCAAAATTTTTAGGTGAAATCAACAATAGAGATAAATTTTGATTCAGGACGGAGTGTAAAGGAAAATTGATTGTCAGACTGGTGGTTTCATTCTCCTTCTGTCGTAATAAATTGTCCACTCTAGACTAGTATTGATGGCTCTCAGCCAAGGTACAATATGTGAAAACAAGGGAGGAAAAATAGTAATAACCCAAAGGATACACAGAAGGAGAATACAGAGGCAGAGCCTGAAAGAATTTTACAAGGAGGATGAATTACCTGGAAAGAAACAAAGACAGAAAAAGAGAAAGAGGGGTGAAACTGTCCCTGGACCCGACAGATCTGTATTGACTTCAGCAGCGTGGAAACTCTGAGCCTTTAAAGGATTTTTTCTCATCAATGTGGCTAACACCGAATGCCCTGACTTATCAGACAAGAACCCACTGAGCCCTTTGCCCTCACATTACACATTTCCTCAGAAGAACAAATGGGAAAACTCGATCTTTTGTTGCTGCTCTCTGTGGGTTTGCAAATCTTTTTCTGATTACTGGTTGCACATGCGGATACAAGCTATATTGGGATATTGTATTTCCAGTTAACAGAACGGCACTTGCATTTGGTTGAACGTGAATGCAAATGACCAAAGTAGAAAATTCAGAAATACAAATCTAAATTCATTTAATAAAAAGATTAGTAGCTAGTAACATACTTCTGCCGTGTTGAATAAAAGAAAGTGTTAAGAATGTTGCAAGTTGATTTAAATAACGGCAAATGTGGGAACAAGAGGGGGTTTAGCTGACCAAGAAGTTTTATAAAGCGGAGTTTAAAAAAGTCATTCTGTGATTTTAAAGGTGGGATATGGAACTTAAACAGAGTAACACAGCACAAAGCCTTCAGCCATCTGGGTGCCAGGCTCGTTAACCCCCCCCCCGCGCTCAGGTCAACCCACTTTGATCCCCGACCAGAGCAGGACAATAAAATATCATGAGTTCAGCTCACTAATCATGCTCTCCAGCCCCGCTGATCACACACTAGCTACGTTTACATGGGCACATTTAATCGGAATAAACGCCCAATCGGAAAAAAAATACATCATGTAAACATGTCAATCAGAATGTTTTGATCCGATGCAGCCTGATCAGAATGAAATTTACTTCCGATCGAGAGGGGTGGTTTTGTCCGATCTTNACCCCCCCCCCCCGCGCTCAGGTCAACCCACTTTGATCCCCGACCAGAGCAGGACAATAAAATATCATGAGTTCAGCTCACTAATCATGCTCTCCAGCCCCGCTGATCACACACTAGCTACGTTTACATGGGCACATTTAATCGGAATAAACGCCCAATCGGAAAAAAAATACGTCATGTAAACATGTCAATCAGAATGTTTTGATCCGATGCAGCCTGATCAGAATGAAATTTACTTCCGATCGAGAGGGGTGGTTTTGTCCAATCTTCATTCAGATAGACGTGCATGTATACACCCATTCGGAAAGAAAGAGTGAAAAGAGCCCACTGCGCATGCGTACAACTTCAGCGTGACGTCTTTCTGCTTTCGCAGACCCAAGTAGAAAACATAGCGAGAAGTAAACAGAAGTGGTCTGCTGGTGCAGTCATCCTGTCATCCTGCTCTCCTCTCCTGTGGTGGAGGAGCAGTAGCAATATGTATTCAGCCTCTAGCTTGGTTAATGCGACCAGTAAAAACCCAAACATAACGGTAATCACCTGCAGAAGGTCCATATTGGGGAAAACGTGAGTCAGCTCGAGCACACGATGGGGCGGGAAAGACGTGCAGAAAGGACGGAGTTTGTTTACTTTTTTTTCTTCCCCCGGAAAGACAACTCGCTGTGCGCATGCTCAACTTATTTAACCTGATTGAGTGCTTGGTGCATGTGTACTCATGGCATGATCAGATCATTTTAGTTAGTGTCCATGTAAACAGGGATTTGGGAATTCCGATCGACCAAGATTTTAATCCGATTGGGGAAATTTGGCGCATGTAAACGTAGCTAGTGACTCTGATAAAAGCAGCTCCTACCTGTTTGAAGCTCAATCATCGATTCAGTCCGTGGCAAAGAGCTCATAGTTGTCCCGCAGCTCCAAAACTTCCTGCAGTCCCTCCTAAGATCCTCTGTCCTCCTCACACACCATCCTGCACGTCCCACTTATACAAGCAGCAAACAAAAATAAATAAATCCTCCGTGGCGTGTCTTCAAGCCCAAAGTGGAGCCCAGAATCCCCCCCCCCTTCATTTTCCTTCAGGATACAGTTCCTCACAATTCTCATCAGACTCAAATTCAAAGGGATTTTCAATAAGAACCAGTTCCTTCTCTGAGGGCTTTAGTAACCTTAAAACTTCCACTGTCCAGCTGAAATATCCCAGAACTTGAAGGCCCTGAATATTTCCACTGGAATATCTTAACATTTAAATACTTATTCACCATTTTTTCTTTTTTACTCATTTTTTCACACAAAATATCCAGTTCTATGTTCAGATCAGATTAGCAGAAAGAGCTACAGGTTGACAGAAATGGAAGATTCATATTATATACACACACACATACACATGCATAGTTGTCATCTTTCTTTTTATAGCACTTCTAGCAGTGACATATCACAGACATTCACATCCCTGAGGTAAGAAATAGAACGACCGTCCTCTCTTTTCCTTTCAGGTGTGTGTTCCCTTGTCTCTGAACACGCCTGTTCCCTGTACGATTTCACCACAGCTGCAATCAAATGTTCTATTCGTCTTTGCTACATGTAATTTCTTTCCTACCCACTTAGCTTTGTATGCCATATTTTCTTCATTACATTGTATGTGTATTACATGGCTTGTGTAACGTTTTTAAGTTTTATCAAAAGAAAATCAAGTTCTTGTGTCAAAGTTAGAGATAATTAGTATCTTACCTGTTGTAGATGGCTTCCTGAACACCTGCTGTTTAGAGAAATAGACTTTACATCCAACCAAACTGAAGAACTATTTAAAAATCGCATTTTTGCTGGATCAGAAGTTTGATTCAAAAAGATTTTTTTTATATTTCAACCAAACTGAATAAAATTTTAGAGATTGGAGCTGTTTTAAGATGGCATAAATACTGTACATGGAAGTCCTGATTGTGTTGATCTTATTAGCTCCCTTGTACTGTCTGTTTACAACTGTTTCTCTGAATGAGGGTTGTTCTGCAGTGGATAAAGGTCATCTCAGATACTTTCCCCGTCAGGTCTGTTGACCCAACAGGACAAGTAGAAACCAAAGGGAGTGCACGGCCCACTGCATGTTATCTGCTGTTTTCCCTTCCACTACCTTATATAAATATGTTGTTAAGACTGGACCATGAGCCAGGTTAATGAGAAGGTCTAGGAATCAACATTTGACTGAACTCAGTGCAGAGAGACAGAGCGGCATGGCGGAGTCTTTAAAAAAAGAAGTTTATTAAATAACACAGGTAAAGCTGACACAAAACTCACTAAAGAGTTCTTCTGTGTGCAGAACATAAACCTGTCTAAGCTGTGAGAATCCAAAGCAAGACACTAAGGACCTGATTTATGAGGTTTGCAGTTGTTAAAACAGACGCAAACCGCTCAACGGCCGCAAAAACAAGCAGCGGGTGATTTACTAACGACGTGCAGGCAAAACTGCGCCAGTTAAACCTGCAGCAAGACGCGCAAAGTCATTGTAGCGCTTTTCCCCTTGACGAATGTGCAATGTGGGTGTTTCTGTCAGAAGGCACAAAATATTGGGAGGAGAACATGTAAATAAGTGGGCGTTCCAGGCGCAGTGTGCGGCTTGTAATTTTGCGCGTATTTTTACCGCCTTTGAAAAGCATGTCTTAACTCGGCGCAAAAATGAATGCAGCGATCGTTGCGTGAGACACAGACAGACGTCTGGATCATTCCAGCACAGTTAGTCCTGCGTCTTCCAGGGTAGGTTGTCTAGTGTGTCACAGGTTTTGAATGCAATGTTGCATTAAATTTCCAAACACTTGTGATGCAAACGTTGATCCAGACTCACGATTGTTTCATTCTGAGGAACAGTGTTATATTTACGAGGTTGAGAGATGGTGAATATGGAGATGGATGACTCTTTGGTACGTTATTCGTGCCCTGTAAATATCACTCCACACATTTATGAATTTAATTGCAGCTCCTGATCTATTCCTAAGGTGATGGCGCAGACACCCTTTACTTTTGCGGCGCACGCTATTTTGCGCTCTTTACTTGGAATGTTGATAAATCAGGCCCTAAGCGCCACAGTTTACTTTCTAAAAATGTCTTGGTGAAAATGAGCATTTGGCTGTGAGAGTTAAAGGAATTTATTCACCATTTTATTCAGGCAGCTCGGGGGGCAGCACTCATGAGGAGGGGGCCTGGGGGAGAGATGAGATTTTGGATAAACATCATGTTTTACTTCCTGGTCGGAGAATAACTCAAGAATATAAGTTATATTTTAGGACAAATGAAGACTATATAACACCAAAGGTAATATTTTATCATATGCATCTATCACATATGTTGAAAGCTGTAAAATAGCAGGATACAGGACCTTTAAAATTTATCTTATAAAATTGTTTTCTCTTAGTGTTTTACAATGATGTTTCTAACTAATGATGAAACATTCACATTGTTTTGCATTTTTCCATTTTTTTTTACACTTGACCAGTTATAAAGTATAATGAGACTCGGTCAGCTAAATATTAAAACAAAACATTTCCAAATAATTAAATAGTGGCTGATGCCTTTTATTTTATTTTTTATTTTCCTTTATTATTCCCTCGTTGGGAAATTCAGCTCTGCATTTGACCCATCCTCACTGTAAGGTGAGGAGCAGCCATTTTGAACAGCGCCTGGGGGGCAGTTGCAGGGTTCAGTATCTTGCCCAAGGATACTTCGACATGTAGCTTCTTGCTGGGTCACCGGATCAAGCTCTGGTTTCCTGATCAGAGGATGACCTTCCCGATAGACTACGGCCGCCCCGAGGCAGCGGTGGGTTCAGTATCTTGCCCAAGGATACTCAGGGTGCATTCACACCAGCCCTGTTTAGTCCGCTTGAATCGAACTCTAGTTTGTTTGCACAGAAAGTCCAGTTTGTTTGGGGAGGTGTGAACAGGCAACCGAATTCTGATTTGGACCAAACAATCGAACTCTAGTCCGCCTAAAAACGGTTCGATTGAAACAAACTCTGGTGCGGTTCGATTGCAAGTGTGAATGCAACCACACTGGGACCGCACCAAAAGCAGGAAGTGATATTGTGTAGTTCTCTGTCTTGTTATCTGCTCATCCTGAACCTATTGCTGCAGAATATTGATCTGGTACATTCACCAAACATAAAAGATCCCAAAACCACCAGAATCTGCTGCTACTCCATGTTTGTTTATGTTTCACTGTCCCGCGGCAGCGCCAGGAAGTGCAGTAACAAGCATTGCAGAAACTCTACAGCGCCACCACAGGTGGGGGTGTAACATGCTCCAAAGGTTATTTGGCTCGGTTCATAGAGTGCAGTGTGAATCCAAACCACACCAACTAAAAACAGCAACAATGTTGCAATTTTGGTCCCCAATCGAACCGAGTCCACCGAGACTATCAGGTGTGAATGCAGCCTCAAACATAGCTTGCCTGCACTGGGGATCGAACCCGCCATCTTCCGAACGAAGTGCAATCGCCCTTCCGCTAAACTACACCGCCCACCCGGTTATCTTTTTAGATTTATTAATAAATATTATTTCACTCTGAAGAACATGTCAAATATTCTAAACAGCTTGTTTATATAAGTGTTCATATGTTCCCACACTAGTTCTCCACTCCTTAAATGATTTTTGTTTTCTTCTCAAGATGTATTTGATAGAAAAGATGACGTGTTGCCATCTGTTCTTTACTCAAACACCTGGAAGAAAAAGTAAAACTGCTAAAGAGTTCTCAGTCTGTAAACATATTAATATCAGATGTGCCATTTTCTGTGATACTGAGCTGTTGATGATTTTATTAAAATGATGATGATTCAGTGGTATTTTAGAGAGTTCAGATGTGATTCAATAAGACTAAAACATATGATTGTCGAAGCAGCAGTTCTTCTAGATTTACAGCCCTCACACTACCATCAGTGGATCGGGAGGTCCGGTGCGTCCGCACAGCGTTTGGGATGGACAGGGGCGGGGCCAAGCTGAAGCCCTGCCTTCTGGTAATGATCCTTCTGTGTCTGCCATGTTAGTAAACAGATCCTCACTCTGGCTGCTTTTACCTGCATGACATCATATCCTTTGCACTGATGAATGGGTCAAGCTCTGAGGCGGCAATTACAAATTCTAATATGTGTGACAAAATGTCTAAATCCTTGTGCTAGGTCAATTTTATTACAAAAAAGTACCGATACAACAAGAAAAAGGTTTATTTATTCTTTAGTAATGTTTAAAAACATTTTGGCTCACCAGAGACACTTTAAACTTGCTACTAATTGCCTTTAAAATAACAACTGGATATAATTAGTTTGAAAGTCAACGAACTGAACTCACCTGCACAGGCTTGAGTTTCTGACGCAGTAAACAGAGGCTTGCTGACAAACAGTCTTCAGTACATTGACAGCTCTAGATTTCATTTCTGTCAGTCTGTTGAGGACAATTTAATGAGTTTAATCACTGAAAATGCAAAGTTAGAATCAATGACAACCTCCTGAACAATTTTAAATCTCTTTAATATCACAAATCAAAGCTTGCATCCAATCACTGGGTCTCTCTCGCTGGTGATTATGATTGCTGGAGAAGCACCATATAATATCACAATTGCCTTCCCTGATTAATTGCCCTCCAGATGCATTCTGCATATAGGCCTGCTCTCAACTCAAGGGCAGCCACCTGGCGTCTGCAATGTGCTGTGAAGAGAGCTGCCTGCTCATCACTGTTTGATCCTGCAAGCACCAGCAAACCGGTGTTTTATCAGGACGGCTAATTATAGGCAGAGAGGGATGTGGAAACAGCATCCTGCCCCCAGAGAAACCATGCGTGCCCACACATTCATTTACAGACATGTGCAGAGCTGCATCTGCAGCCTGAAACGAGCGATTGTATGATTGGCGAGCAAACGCGTCCTCGGAGGTTCACCACTGTCCATCTATCAAGGGGACAGGGCAGTAAAATAGCACAACGTGCCTGTGGTTGGTCAGCGACAAAAACAGTTTCTCTGGCTCTAATTTGAGGCTGTTGAACTCTGCAGTTTTTTCTTTGTATCCTCCCAGAACCCCAGATTTTTCGATTATACAGAGAGTTGTGGAGGATTAGTTTAGTTTGGAGGGGTAAACGAGTCAGTGGGTGTTGTTCTTACATGTGGAGGTTACTGATGTTCACATGGAAGGCAACAAATTGGTTTTATTTTTCCATTTTTTTTTTTTAGTTTTGTTTGAAATAAACACATTTCTTTTCCCCTTGTGTTGTTTCAAAAAGAAGTTTTTATATTATTTGTTATTACAGATAAAAACCTATTAAAATGAATTAAACAATTTTACTTCAGACAAACAAAATTTAATATAACTAATCATCTAAAGCTTTTTTTAGTTGCTCTTCATCTAAAATTATTTTATTAGGGTAAAATTAAAATGAATATAAAGGAAAACAAGGAAGATTTTTACTTTTATTGGGACTCTGCAGAAGCTTGAGTCAAACTCATTGGAATATTCTTGCATTCAAAAGGTTGTAGGATTCTTCCGAGTTGTGTTTGCCTCACAGTTGCTGTGATTCCTGCCGTGCATTCAGAAAACACTGACTAAAAAAGATCCTGGACACAATGCAGCTGAGATTTAGCACAGAAGATCAAACCAGAGAAATTAGACTGTTATATACCCATCCATTTTCATCCAATTATCTGAAACAAAGTTGAGGAGGCAGAAGGTCAAAGAAAAACAATCCCTCTGCACAACAAAACCCTCCAGCTCATTCTGCCCGATCCCAAAGCGTTCCTGAAAACAAAGAAATTAACCGTCCAGAGGTTTCAGAGATTTCCCTAATAGAGAAGAACATGCCAAAAACATCTTCCTGGGGGAGGAGGAGGTATCCTAACCAGCTGCCTCAACCATTGACACTGTTAGAGGCCAAACAGCAGCAGTTGTTTCTTCCAGAGCTTCCCACACGAGGGCTTGCTGGTTCACACCTTGTGGCCAAGCTTTAACTCCAGGGACTCAGTTGTGCTCAGCCAAAAGAGACGACAGGACATGTGGGACCTCCACCTGCAGGGGGAGAAGCTGATAGGTGCAGTATGAACCGGTTGGCAGGCTCTGCTCACTGAATGAAGGACTAAAAGGACCCTTGATATCAGAACTGCCCTTCGGCGAGATCGCATCAAGTTGTGAAATCAAAGTCAATATAAATACTTCCTCAACTTTCAGAGGCTCCTACTGTTTAATACAACTTCCTGTATGTGTCTCTAATGCGGGTGCCCCTTCCTGCTGTGTAGCTGTATTATTTTCTAAGTAGTTACACCTTCTGTGTTAGAGTTTCAGTGAGAGCGACACATGTTGAAGGTGATAAATAGGATTTTGTAGTAAATTTAGATGTCAAATTTACTTTAAAATCATTTTGTCAACTTGCAGTGGTCTTGTACTTATGGTGTCCAAAAGTAAAAGTTATAATATTTATAAATCATAGACCTGGTGGGGCTTGAAATAAAGTAGCTGTTATCTATTGGCTACTACATTGTAAATCATATTTCTGTACGTACTACGTAGTTTGCGTAGGCCTCAGTACTGGTTAACACTGCATGGAGAGGAACCGAGACCGCTTCCATTCGGTGCCCTTGTTAACCTACAGTGGGGCAAAAAAGTGTTTAGTCAGCCACCAATTGTGTAAGTTCTCCCACTTAAAAAGATCAGAGAGGCCTGTAATTTTCATCATAGGTATACCTCAACTATGAGAGACAAAATGAGGAAAAAAAATCCAGAAAATCACATTGTCTGATTTTTAAAGAATTTATTTGCAAATTATGGTGGAAAATAAGTATTTGGTCACCTACAAACAAGTAAGATTTCTGGCTTTCACAGACCTGTAACTTCTTTAAGAGGCTCCTCGGTCCTCCACTCGTTACCTGTATTAATGGCACCTGTGTGAACTCGTTATCAGTATAAAAGACACCTGTCCACAACCTCAGTCACGCTCCAAACTCCACTATGGCCAAGACCAAAGAGCTGTCAAAGGACACCAGAAACAAAATTGTAGACCTTCACCAGGCTGGGAAGACTGAATCTGCAATAGGTAAGCAGCTTGGTGTGAAGAAATCAACTGTGGGAGCAATTATTAGAAAATGGAAGACATACAAGACCACTGATAATCTCCCTCGATCTGGGGCTCCACGCAACATCTCACCCCGTGGGGTCAAAATGATCACAAGAACGGTGAGCAAAAATCCCAGAACCACACGGAGGGACCTAGTGAATGACCTGCAGAGAGCTGGGACCAAAGTAACAAAGGCTACCATCAGTAACACACTACGCCGCCAGGGACTCAAATCCTGCAGTGCCAGACGTGTCCCCCTGCTGAAGCCAGGACACGTCCAGGCCCGTCTGCGGTTTGCTAGAGAGCATTTGGATGATCCAGAAGAGGATTGGGAGAACATCATATGGTCAGATGAAACCAAAATAGAACTTTTTGGTAGAAACTCAACTTGTCGTGTTTGGAGGGGAAAGAATGCTGAGTTGGATCCAAAGAACACCATACCTACTGTAAAGCATGGGGGTGGAAACATCATGCTTTGGGGCTGTTTTTCTGCAAGGGGACCAGGACGACTGATCCGTGTAAAGGAAAGAATGAATGGGGCCATGTATCGTAAGATTTTGAGTGAAAACCTCCTTCCATCAGCAAGGGCATTGAAAATGAGACGTGGCTGGGTCTTTCAGCATGACAATGATCCCAAACACACCACCCGGGCAACGAAGGAGTGGCTTCGTAAGAAGCATTTCAAGGTCCTGGAGTGGCCTAGCCAGTCTCCAGATCTCAACCCCATAGAAAATCTCTGGAGGGAGTTGAAAGTCCGTGTTGCCCAGCGTCAGCCCCAAAACATCACTGCTCTAGAGGAGATCTGCATGGAGGAATGGGCCAAAATACCAGCAACAGTGTGTGAAAACCTTGTGAAGACTTACAGAAAACGTTTGACCTCTGTCATTGCCAACAAAGGCTATATAACAAAGTATTGAGATTAACTTTTGTTATTGACCAAATACTTATTTTCCACCATAATTTGCAAATAAATTCTTTAAAAATCAGACAATGTGATTTTCTGGATTTTTTTTCCTCATTTTGTCTCTCATAGTTGAGGTATACCTATGATGAAAATTACAGGCCTCTCTGATCTTTTTAAGTGGGAGAACTTACACAATTGGTGGCTGACTAAATACTTTTTTGCCCCACTGTATATGATGTATTTCACGCCAGACATGGAGCTGTTAAGTTATCATTTTGGCGTCTTGTCTATTTTTTGCGCGAGCGTTCCACGTCAATTCTGGCAGGAAATAACACCAAGACACACGAGACAATCCGGTCAAAAATAATAGCAATTCTTCAAACTAAAATTTGACAAATGCAATCATAATTGTGTATCTAAACAAACTATAGAGATGCAAATAAACACAACACACACACCTACAAAAACACACACACAGCTCAACGGAGTGCTTACTAAGTTGAGGGGGGTGGGGGGTTTTTGGGTGTCTAAACAAAGGAAAGAGTGAGAGAGAGAGTTGAAGACATGATGAACGATGTCAAATTAAAAGCAGGAGTAACTAAAACAAGCTCTCTTCAATTGTTTTTTTTATGTTATTTACTTACCCATGTTGAAAAAATGAACAGATGAGCAGAAACTCTTGTGAATCAGCGTAGAGAAAGACGTATCTGACATGAACATGGGAAAAGCTGCAGTGTGCAGCATCAGATTTCAGTGATCCACGCTAGCTAGCATTTCAGCACTAGCAGCACTTGTACTGAGTAACAATAAACAGCCTTTTACCATCGATGACTCTGAGATGTTTGAAGAAACAAAGTTGTAGTAGTTCCACAAAAAACATCGATGCCGATTGTAAATAAAACTACGCAATTCCCGATTCACAAAGGCGTTTCTTCCGTTGAGGGAAAAGGAGGAAGAGGGAGGGAGGCGGGGCTACAACGCATGCGCACTACTTGAAAAACGACGAACAGCCGTTGAGCTTCTCATTCGGAGCAAAATCGTTTAAGTACCGTATTAAAAGTGACTCTGCTGTGTTGGCGTCAGCTCACTCAGTTCAGGAGTGTAACCTCAACACGCTGACGGATGATTCAAAAAGATCTTAGAGAACATTCATATTAAAACTTTACGATGTGCTTTTCATCTAACATATAGAACAGGATCATCACAAATAAAGTGGAGTTAAAACAGTTTTTAAAAATAACTTGTGTGTATTAGTATGTTGCACATTCTGTTTTGATTCACTCTCCAGTAGCACATCTTTTATCTTCTGTTGGTTTCCATTTGTGTTTCCACACCTAGCGTGACTAGCATGTTACAGAGTTTTTCCTTACAGTGGAGTCTAATCATAAATGCTTTTGAATGTAATTTTTATTATGGTGGCGGAGCAGGTTGAGCTGAACTTGTCTCCCCTTTGCAGCAGAGGCCTCTTCACATCAGCTCGTACTGGTCAGAAGGTGGAAACACTGATGAGTCTCTTTCATCTTTACGTCTGACGTGTACATGTGAGCCTGTCAGTTCATCCCTTCTTTTCTGCCTTTGTGTGCATGTGAATGATTGCACATGTAGCATTGTTTGCATCATGTATTTTATTAATAGATTTTCTGAAGGAAAAAAGGGCCTTTTCTCATTTTAGAGTCACAAAGATGTCATGAAAGCAGAACAGTTTGCAGGTTTCTGTCTCTAAATTCTCTGGTCCTTGTTTTGAACTGAAGTCTTTACAACTTAAAGGTTGAATACGGAACAACTTCATAAAAAGCTATATTTTTAAAAAAATCCCTTCACATGGTGTTTAGAGGTGTGTTATATGTGAAGTAAAATATAATAAAATCTTTGATCTGACTGGGACAATGTTGGCATTATGTTTACATCCACCAGCCAATAGTGTATTGGGCACCTTTGGTTGCCTCATACGATAAATAATCTGAGGCTGGTACGGTGGAAAATGGCGGCGTCAGCAAGTCAAACAGCTGTTTCGGAGCCCCGGAGATGTCGTTATCCTTGAGAAGATCAAAAACCAGAGTGAGTTTAGGTGACCAAAAGATGGACCCAAATAATAAATTTTCATGGCATCAAAATGCATGAAACTACAACATCCACACACTAGATGTCACTGTGTTCCACATTCAACCTTTAAGGTTGGGCGGCTGTGGCTCAGTGGGTAAAGCGGTAGTATTCCAATCAAAAGGTTGGTAGATCAATCCCGGCTTCCGCCACATGTTGAATACATGTCAATTTTCCCCGAAAATCTCCCTGAGCCCCTCCTTCTCCCGCATTTCTCCGCCATGCATCGTTTCCGACCGGCTATTTATAGCGATAACACTTGAAAGACCATCTTACAAGCATATACAGTCCCACCCCACTGCAACGCGACTACCAAACTCCATCACCTTTCACCATCACCATTCTGACTTCTCAAGGTTAACATGTAGGATATGTTGACATGTCTTTGGGCAAGACACTGAACCCTGTGTAGCCCCCTGATTTACATGTGTGAATGTAAAACTTGTAGTGTAAAAGCACTTTGAGTGGTCACTAAGACTAGAAAAGTGCTATACAAATACATTTAGGATAAACAACACGATTTTCTTTACTCAAGAAAAAAAAGGCTAAATACTAAACAAGTATGGCAAATGAGTGCACTCAATTATTCATTACCTTGTAAAACTAACTTTCTCTTTTCATCTTCTGTTTGAACTTTTTCAGTCTCTTTCCTTATTGTAGATGAAATGTGTCCTTCTTCTCTTCACATCATTGTGTCAGACAGTTGAGGTTTTTTAAGCACAGCTGATAATAATAACATTTAACGCAGTGAATCTACAGTATATACGCCTTTCAAAACACTCAAGGTCTCCTTACAATAAGAACAAAAACAAGGTAATAAGAGACTATAAAAATAAAAGCACAACTAAAATGTTGCAATCCAACACAATTTTTAAAAGATGTTTTAACATGAGAGTTGAAAGGAAATAGAATGCGGACGCGTTATGCAGCTCTTTGATAGTCATATTACAGCAGTTCAGTCGAACTAAAGTCTGAACTTTGAATAGAAACTGTAACGTCCTCATTCCATTGTTTTTTAATATTTTTTTTAATACTAATTTGGGATAAAAATTTTGGCATTGTTTAAAGCCCATAAGCCTCTTTGTGAACTGACTCAGACCATTATTAGTATTATATTCCAGCTCTTTTCAACCATGGCTGTTTGTTAATTGATCAAATTAAGCGCCGCGTTCTCTCCCTGTTACAGTCTGTTTAGGTCAACCACATTTAGAATTGGGTCAATTACTCGGTGGTTTGGATGAAGTCTGGCTGGATTTTCCACAGATATATTTCAGATTGGATCCAAACATTTGGAAAATCCTCCTAACAGACAGTAGCCCCCCCCCCCCCAGCTCAGTCCTCAGATCTTGTCTCAGGACAGTGGTAGAAGTTAATGACTCAGTCAATCAGAGTCCACAGAGCATATGATTAGATTCTGAATGGTCTTAAATTATAATCCATGACGTGAATGTTGCTGATCGGCAGTGAGACGTCTGTCTAAAAGACACTGAGACCAACTTTAGACCAGTTTTGGCCAAGAAGTCGATGTAAAGTTTATGTTTTTAAACATTTTTTTTTGTCGATGATCTCTATGGTGATGTAATAAATAACTTTAATATATAATTAACTACCATTGGTTGGATATTTCTCTTTTTCAGACGATTCTCTGTAAACCTAAACCCTCATTTACAACGGACGTGAAACAGATGCGTAATGTAATTGAAGCATTATATGCAGCTGATAGCCGCCATTAAAGTCAATGAACCGTTTCCATTGGGTGTGAAGCAACGCGAATCAGACGCATTTCAGAAGCGTAGTGTCGCAGGCTTTACGTGGCAGTTCTATTTCTTACGCACGCTTCTAAAACATATCAAGCTCAGCATTTTAGTTTGGACCAGACAGGAAGTTAGGCATTTGTACGCGGAAGTTTCAAAATAAAAGGACACATGCAGATTTCGGTTTGCTTGACTACGAAAAAATACATAACCTGTAACAAGTTTGAAGTCCGTAGGGCGTGTGAAAATATACCACAGACCTTCTAGATACGTCTTTCTCCCTGCTTGTTGTTGTGTGTACTGATGAAATCATGTTTGATTTTGCAATTCTCCTGTGATTCCATGATCTACCGGGAACCGCTGGACAGAACACACTCACAAGAGAAACGTGTCTGAAACGCACCCGGTGGAAAGGGACAAGCGGCTGCTTTCGTGAACAACGCTGACGCATCCAGTGTAAAGGAGGAGTCAGTAATGGTTCTCATCTTATTTTTTATCAAGTAAAACACACAGCCCCGCCCATCTGGTATCAACAACCATTTTGTGTTTAAAATCTTTTAAATTCTCCATTTTCCTCAATCTGATGCTCAGTTTGAACTTCATATTCACCACATGCGTCTAGCATTCAGCATTCTGCCTTGTGATTGGCTGATATGCTTTTTTAACAGCAGCTGCACATGTGTACCTAATCAAGTGAATGTAAATAAAGTCTTTTTTTTTTTTTTGCTTGTTTGAGGATCATTTTTGGAAATGTCACCATTTCAATCAACTTATTCTGATGCTCATTTTCAAAATGTGCATATGAAACACTTAAAGGAACTTAAGGCAGCTTTACAAAATCTGACTCAGTGCTGCCGCGACAGGCGCTGTGGCTAACTGCAGCCACCAGCCAAGCCTGCACGGGAGCGCGCACAGACACTTTACAGACTGTTCGTCTTCACAGCACTGCACCGGGGAGGCTAACATACTTCACGTCAGGTCTCTCCACTCTGTTATTTGATTTGATCTCATCATTTTCATACTGTATCAGGCTCTAAACACGACCTATAATGTTTTCTCACCTGGTCACAAGGAAATGAGCCATGTCAGCATCCGTTTTCACTCCCAAATGCAGCTGAAGTTCCCTCCATGAATCGAACGTAAATCCAATATTTATGCGGGTGCCTGCCCGGCTTCGGTCATATTTTTTTTTAGACTCACGAGATGCCGCTGATAAAGTCTTTTTTTCTTCGTGGTGCCACTTTTTTGGGGGGTGAGAGTGGATGCAGGTCGTTTGCTGGCTGCAGAAACATCCATAAGTATACCTTCAGTGTTTGAATCCAAGTCCACGGCGGCCATGTTCTTCCTGTTCAAGAGCTGTCGGCAACGCGCATGCAGCGTCAATTTACGTCACATCCCTACAACTGCGCGGGAAATTCGGACGTCGAACTGCAGCGCATTATGTGGCACACAGCGTTTCCAAGGCAACAGACATATATGCGGATGGCCTCGTTATTTTGGGTTTTTAATGCTTCATGACCCATTAGCATTTAATAAACTGGAAATGCATGTGCAGTTTTTCACAAATCTTGCCTTATGTCCCATGGAAACCCTTTATGTTTGTTTTTTCATTTAATTCTATACATTTCTATAAAATTTTTACACATTTAATTGACATCTTAAATGACACAATAAAGTATTTCTTTAATGATAAAACTGTTATTGATATTCTGAATGCAGATGGGCAGAAAAAGTCCCTGATTATAAAAATCTTTTATGAGAATTTGTCATGAAAAAAAAAGTACTCTCTGTTTTACAACTGCTTCTTTTAAAGTGATCGATTTCTGATAAGAAAAATGCCAGAAGTTGTGGTTGCCCCATGTGGACCTCACGCAGAGCTCATTTCACAGCCCAGTGCTGCTCACGGGGTCCGGTCCAATTTCTGTGATGGCTCTGGATCGGACCTGGTACTGTCCTTTATTCTGTTAGTGAAAGCAGCTGATACACGAGAAAATTTATACCTGAGGAAAAAAAAGTAGTACCGTCTTTAAAGTGGTGGCATTAGTTCGAGGATTTTTCAAAATATTTCTGGTTAATTGAGAATTTTAACACAGATTGTGGTACATTTATAGTAACAACCCGTGTTTAAACACATGCAGAGAGAAAACAATATATCCCAACTATGACAAAGTGATTTACCTTCCAAAGCTGACTGCCAAGAGCTCTGATAGAGCTGATGTATCTCAATTTATGGTGGGCGTCAGCAACACTTTCAGCGTTAGTGTTGTTGCTCCAGCCTCTTGCTCCATGAATGTGAGGAGCTCAGTCCTGACAACAACACACAGGATCAGTATAAATCACAGGTTTGAGCTTGAGGCCTGATGTGAGAGCACATCTGGACACAAGTACCAGACATATATTTGATGCTGAAGTTAAGCTTTGGATTGTGATGCTGTAATTGCTTGAGTCCATTCATAAAACTCACATACTGGGATGTAAATAGTTTTCTTTATGCGCTGTAAAGGTGTTTGAATATAACTAGTCAATTGTATTGATTTATATGAGTACATGTTTTATTTAAGAACAATAATAATCTCAAAGAAAAGGTGCCTCATTCTCTTTCTTTCATTTGTTTTTGTTAGATATAAAAATTTAATCATCATTCCGTCTTTTATCAAAGTTACATCCTTCACATTTATCAATAAATATCTGTCAATAACTCCTTCATCACTAGATAAACAACATTTCAGCTTGCTTTTGAGAGATATTTGGAGTGTCAAGTGCTACAAGTTGATTCAGACAACTGCAGGACTTAAAAAAAAGTTTCTGCAACTTGAAAGTTGACGGTTCCGCTCATTCATAGAGAATTTAATAATGTCTTTGACCTTTTGCCCTGTTTATTCAGATGTAATGAGCTGCATGAACATGACCATGCAAACACAAAAAGCCTCTCGTTAACTGGATGTTTTGATGTTTGCACTCAAAATGCAAACAGGAGAAAATGAATTTCTGTGACAGACAGTTTCATTGGAAGGATGATTGAGAAGAGCTAATGAAGAGTTTGGAGAGTCACAGGCGGTGGTGAGGGTACCCAGAGGATACAACTTTGATTCTTTTTAGTAAAACCAGGTCCTGATTAGTATAAACACGGACTTATTTTACATATATGCACTTAGAGTGAGCAGTTCTTCCTGCTCCAAAACAAGCTCAAACCTCCCCCCACTCAGACGGGCATCATCACAGGTTGTTTGTCTTTCTGCATCATAGCTCAGGCTTTATTAGCAATTCAAATGCATCTGCTGCAGCGCATTTACCACCCAGCTGCAAAAAGGCCTCAAAACCCCTGCCACTCTTTCTAGCTTTCCACTCTGTTTTGCTCACAAATCCACACAGAAGCAAAGAAAGCAAGAAAAACCTCAGCTGGTGTCCAAATATCTCCTCAAACAACATTTAATATTACTGAAGAGTTGCTGCATCATTTCCTTTGTGTTGTCATGATGCACAACGTCTGACTTGCCTGCCTGATCACTATCTACTCAAACTAACAACTGTGGACTAAAATACGTTCTGAGGAAGGAACTTCAGAATCATCTTGACGCCCTTTCCTCTGCATCAGGGAATTTTGTCTCCAAGCAGCTCCACCAGCGTTAGCTACACCTATGAAGACAACAATAACAAAAACAGACTTCTTGGGAGAGAAAAGATGGAAGAAAACATAAGATTTAATTAAACTGAATGCCTTGTTGTCATTATATACAGTACAATGAAATTAAAGTCGTTCCCAGTATCAGTACAATAAAAAAACAATTTGCAAAAGATATAAAAAAGATAAACAATATAAAAATATTTGCAAAAAATATACATAAAGTAGACATAATGTAAACTTGGAGGTCAAGTAGTGATTAGGTATTAATGTGTTCCACAAGATGTAAGTTTTTCATTGTCATAATATGGAGTATTGCACATATCAAGGTATTGCACAGAGTTTTTTGGGGTTTTTTAGGGTGAGCAGTTTTACATTAATGAGTCGTGCAGGTGGGCTGTTGGAAAGAAACTGTTTCTGAATCTGTTTGTTTTGGTATTAAAGGGGCCCTTCCATTAAAAATGTTTTTTCTGAGGTTTCTGTTGAATATTTTAGCTCCACAGGTGTTCTTACCTTCATAGAGGGTGTAAAAACAGGTCAACAACTTCTCTTTCAGTTTTAATCTCTCAAACTACGCAGGTGGCGATAACACCCAAGTTCTCCCGAGTCCGAACGACCTGTATCTGTTTCGTCACAGCTTCTTTGTTTGTTAGTATTCATCAACTCCCGCAGTTGAAACCACGCCTAGCATGCTGCTGGCTAAAAGCTGTTAGCATAAGACGTAGCAAACAGGAAGACACAACGTCTTGACGTTGCCATGAGCAGCGGGAAGGAAACAGTATACCTTGCTCTCATAGGCTAGTTTGTTAGCCAATCAGAGTCCAGCAAATTCGAATAGTGAATATGAAAGAGCTGCTGCCGAAGCCTGACTGAAGGAACTGGAACCAGACGAATTTTAATGCAGACAGATTGAAAGGTCTGTTAGTAAGTGTTTCCTGATGTTTTTTAGATATAAAATGTTTCATATTACTGGTTAATATTTAAGAAATAACCACAAAGTCCTGAAATTTGTATGTATGAAATGGCCTCTTTAAAAGACCTGGCAAAAATATGGCAGTTTTTTTTCAGTCTTATTTTACAACTAAATGGTGTTATTCCATTGTTGAAAAGTGAAGTTGAATTGAAATGTCCAATTTAAAGGCTAATCTAGATTCTGCACATGATGGACGGGCTGAAACTCGCACAAAATAATGCCTGAAATAACTAGTTATGGCGGGACATACATGAAAAAAATATATTTGAACATAAAGTGAACATAAAGCAACAAAGTAAGAACTGGATGACAAAACACAACACCTGAAAAAATAATCTTAGTTTATTTTTTTACCTTTAACTTATTAATTTGGAATATGTTCGAGCTTAAAACCTGTACTGGAACCAACCACTAGGGGACCGGTCTTTTGTTTCATGTTCATTTTATTTTACTGTAACTAGTTCTTTATAATTTATAAGCAGGGGTGCACATAAGTGGTCCGCAGGTCCGCACACACTGTCAAAATATAAAATGCGCACCAGATGAAAAGTTGCAACACGCGTTTGCGTACTTAACATTGGTTTGGCTGAGCTGCGTGACTTTTTAGGTTAATCAGAGGCGGTTCATTGTCAAATAAATGAAGAATCCCGTTGACTTCTTTTGTTTGACTGATATGTTTCTCAGCCAGAGCGCCGAAGTTCCAGCTCATCAGCTGATGCTGCGTCTCTCTGTCTCTGTGTATCAGTTTATCAGTGTGACGGATTTTCAGTCAGTCAGATCAGTGCAGCTGACTGCAGGATTCTGCATCACGTCAAAACTGAAAAAATTCACTGACTAAGACAAATAGACCATCGTGGCACAGACGTGTATAACTACCTTTTTGTGCTATAAAATACAGAAAACCACCTGTTTTGATCAACAGTATCAGCGTATTTGTCTGTGATCCGCGCCATTTTGAATGCGCGCAAAGCACTATGGGATATGCAGTCAATGCCCCATAACTGTCCAGTGTATCTTTTTATCTGACTGCATCACATTACAAACATCCTCATCATGTCAAAACAAAAAACAGTTACAGTAAATGACAGAAGCCCCAACAGCTGACTAATAAATTTCAACACCAAACTGTTAAATGTAGATTAAAGTGAACAATCAAACCTGTAAACAATCCAACCTGAAATCTGAAGGTTTTTTTTTACCAGTATTTTTATATTTTACTGGTTTCTCTTGATTTTTTCAACAATTAAAGGATTTTTATTGAAACAAATATAGAGCCAGGTAAAGTAAACAGACTGAATTTGAAGCTTGATGAAACCAAAAACAAAGCAGAGGAGCTCGGAAGAGACACAGCGAGACACATTTAAAAATGTGAGGACCAAGCAACAACCCTAGGTTCTCTTCTGAGAACCAGGCCAAAAATATTATGTGCACCCCTGTTTATAAGCATGTCAGTAGTTTTGAAGTGGAATTTAACAACTAATACTAAAAAGATAACCTAGAAGCTGATTCTGAGAGATGTTTTAGAGCTAAATAAGGCTTTTTGTGCCATGATCTACTGATTCTGTCAGTCTAACGTAACACTCATCCAGTTCTTTAATGAGAGGAGGTGGATACCTGCGGTGCACAGGCTGTTCAGATCGAAGGTAGCTGGGAGCCACCTATTTAAAACACACAACACTGAAGCAACTATATAGAGGATGCAGAAGAAACCAAGTCGTTATGACAGCAGTGCTGCGGGGTTACAGATCCACTCTCACAGAAAGCTTTTTCTTTTTATCTTGAAAGTAAAAAACCTACAGTTTGTAACACAGACAGTAACATGAAAGTTGCAAAGTTTTATTTAATTCTAGTTCATAATGCAGAAAAAATATTCCTCAAAAAAAGCTGAGAACCCAATTTTTTACGTTGGCATTTGTAGTTTCAAGTTTCGGGTTGTCATTAGTTTTTATTTGTTTTGTTATTGATTTAAAAACAACATGTTCATTGATTTAATAAAAATGAGTCTGGCAATTAACTAGACTTTCATTATCAAAGTCATTGAGCAATAATTTATTTCAATGTCCCTTTAAATACGCCTGATTTTATTCACCTCCCATCATAAACAATAACTTGGCGTTTAAGAAAAAAATACACAATGCAACAATGTTGTGGTTAATGATATAAAGTGTATTGTGAGTTCTGCGTGAGTGTGAAGTGGGTCCAGCTTTGTGTTGCAGGATTAAGACAGTTACATTCACAAGTCGAACAGTTTGGCTCCTTCCAACGCAGAAGGTTGACTGCAATTCTTTTTAACTTCTTTTCACAGTCAAGGCAGAATTCGCCCCTATATGAAACTCTTCTATAGTATTGGTGTTTGAACCAGTGGGCGTCAGGACTTCAGCTGTATGACACATGATGGAACGGCTCATGTCATTCAGTGAGCGAGCTTACCTTGAGCTGAAGTGCAGACGGAACACAATGACTGTGAGGTGAGTGCTGAGACATTTATAAAAGGGTGACACTCTTCGAAGAATTACAGCAAGCTGAATAAAAGCCAGTAATTTATTCTGTCTGACTAATGTGACTTTTATTAGTGGAGGTCAAAATACTGGATGGACGGACGGATGGACAGATATGATGTAAACTATTGTAGAAATAATCCAGAGTTTCTTCTTAGAGGCACAACTGAGGTGAAAAAAAAAGTGTCGCACCTTTAAGTCCCGCCCCTCTGTGTCCATGAAATTCAAGCCAGCGTCTGCTCTCATCCATGCACGTGTGCCCCCTTTGTTAAGATTCATGTGTAAGTTACATTAATACAATTTATATGTTTATTTAAGGCGGTTGCTGCTCCATGATTCACATCTGTTTGAAGCGTAAACAAATCTTAAACGCCAGCTGATACGTGTGTATGCACGCTTGGTTGATTGAGAAGTGTACCATGTGGATGGCTAATGCTATTGGCTAATGCCGGGCAGCCCTCAGTGAAAATTAAATGTGTCCCTACCTGACAGCGGGGGTCTTTGAGAAAGAAAAACATATGTTTTTCCTACAGAACCGGTTTATCACTTTTATGGAATTTCAAAAAATCATACATAACTCCTGAAATTAATTTGAATGCAGCGCTGGCTACACGCGCACACACACACAAACATGGTTGTGGAAAGGCTAGGTGGGTTACGAGATAAGGATTTACGATTGGCTAAGGAAGAGTCACATGTTTCATGGTAGCCAACCAGACCCATCAGAAAGGACACATGCGTACGTCCTCACAAACTTTTAACAGATTTGACGAAGCAGCAGAAATGGCAAGTCTGGAGCCGTTCGAAGGAAAGTTGTTTTTTTTCAAGGTGGAGATATTAGCACTACATCGATTTTTGGCAGTCTGTTTATTTGCAATAAATATAGAAAGTTATTTACAATTGTCTGTNGTCTTGCCACTTTTTTAAAGAAACACAGTCAATTACCTTCTAAAGTAACTAGTTACTTTTTTGTACAGTAATTCAGTTACTAACTCAGTTCCTTTTTGGATCAAATAGTGAATATAACTCTAACTAATTACTTTTTTAAAGTAATGTTCCCAACACTGGTAACTGATATGTACAGGAAGTGTTGAGTTAGGTTCTTACTGAGTGTTAAAAAATCATCCTGTTTTTGGTTCTTTTTAAACTCAGAGTTCTTGAGAGGTGTATTACCTGTTGCTGACATGTTTCGGCGTGTACTTCCGCCTTCTTCAGAGCTGTTGTTGCTGTAGATGTTACTTCCTTTTATAAGCAGGCAGCAGGGGACGATGTCGCCCCTGCTGCCTGCTTCTTCCCTGGTGATGATGGAGTCCCAGCTGTGGTCTAACAAGTAGACTCCATCGTCCCGGTTCATGGTGTTGTGGCCACGTCTTCTTATTTCAATCGCCTCCTTTATCCATCTTTTGTATTTTTGTTGTTCTGTGTTGATGATCTTTGTGTTGTCCCAGTCCATGATATGGTTTTCTCTTATGCAGTGGTCCGTGACGGCTGATTTTTTTATTGTAGTTTCTGCTTCTTGTTTTGTTGCTCTTGTGTGTCTTCGTTTTGTTTCTTTCTCGCATTCTTTCTGATGTTCTATTTTCCGTGTGTTGAGTTGACGTCCAGTTTTTCCTATGTATGTTTTATTGCACAGTTTGCATGGAATTTCATAGATAACGCCGCATTTTTTATCGGATGGTATTTTGTCCTTTGGATGCACCAGTTGTTGTTTTATTGTCTTGAATGGTTTCGTTGGTGTGTTGATGTTGTATTTTTTCATCACGGTCATTATTTTCTCTGTTGTTCCTTTAATGTATGGGAGGGTTATGACAGGTTTTGGCTCCGGTTTCACTGTCCCTTTGGTCTTCTTAGATGGTCTGTTGTATGTCATGGACTGGGACAACACAAAGATCATCAACACAGAACAACAAAAATACAAAAGATGGATAAAGGAGGCGATTGAAATAAGAAGACGTGGCCACAACACCATGAACCGGGACGATGGAGTCTACTTGTTAGACCACAGCTGGGACTCCATCATCACCAGGGAAGAAGCAGGCAGCAGGGGGCGACATCGTCCCCTGCTGCCTGCTTATAAAAGGAAGTAACATCTACAGCAACAACAGCTCTGAAGAAGGCGGAAGTAAACACGCCGAAACATGTCAGCAACAGGTAATACACCTCTCAAGAACTCTGAGTTTAAAAAGAACCAAAAACAGGATGTACAGGAAGTGTTGTGAAATGGAAGCATGTACATAAGTCTCATGTATAAATGTATGTATTTATGTAATGGAATAAAAAGCTTATTTTTTGAGGTATTTCTTTATATCCAACTTGAGGAATTAAGCTGCATGTCTGCTGTTGAGCCTTAATGGACATACTAGTCTTGTGAACTTGTTATGAACACGTTTTTAGGGTGTCATAGGCAGCAGACTCTAATAAAACAAACCTAAGCATGTGAACAATCTCATGGTTAATTTGTCTTTCAATAAAAAAAACCTTTAACTGTGTAACTGAACAGTGATTCACATCATGTTGCATGTATGTGACTTTCAGACTTTCAGAATTTGAGCTCATTCCGTTCCTCTTGAAACTCTCCCGTGTCTGTTTCCATGTCATACAGACTTGTTAACAGAACCTCCTCTGTGGAGAGACCGTGTGAGGCTACACGGACCCGTTTCAGCAGGCAATGTGCCGCTGAGGAGGAGGATTTACATCAGCAGCAGAGCTCGTAACACATGGGGTGTGAAGTGGACATCCCAGGGAAGGAACATACCATTACATGAACACAGTCTTTACAACCTTAAGTGTTCACAAAAGACAAGCTAATGTCTTTTTCCCCACAATTCTTAGTGTTTTTATAAGGACATCTGAATAAACTATGTAGAAGGTTTAGGAATATTTCATATTTGATTATTTGACAGTCATTTTAGTGGAACTGATTTCATAAATATGCTCTTGTCCTCTCTGAGATATCCCAACACCACCAGGTTCTTATTTAAACATAAACACCTCAAACTTTCCACAATTTCTGTTGCTTTTCTCGACTCGTTCAGTGCAGCTGAATCAAATCTTGGACCATTTCCAAACACAGTTTTCAGTTTCCATCAGGAACAGTGAATGCATCAGATCTGCATGAAACAACTACACCCTGGTCGCTGGGACACAGCTGACTTCACTCCACTTTTGGGCAAATCTGGGTGAGAGAGCAATTTCATATGGAAAGCCAAGTTATTAAACGTCCTATATTCTAAACCTAGAATAATACATTTACTGATTCTTTCTGGCAGATTTAATTTGCAGCCAAATGCTTTTCAGAAATAATGCGCAACACTGTATAATAGTAAAACTCATCTCCCTCAAGGCACAACAGACGCATCTCTGCCGCCGTGATTCCAACTCATGAAGAAATCCATATTTTTTCGACAGCTCAAGATTAATAACGCTTTGTTCAATGACCAGATGACACGAGCAATCATGTTGCTGATTACGAATAGCCTGTTAAAATGCTATTGTCAGTCACTAATGTGAAACAACATTGACTGAGCCGATAAACAAACAGCAGCACACGTTCAGATTTTTGTTACTTATCCAAGCAAACGAAGTGAGAGCAGGTAAAGCTGTTAATCCTAGAGCGCACGTGTAATACTCAGAAAATTAGAAAACAATAGCAAGAACATACGCGTGAGAGAATCCGGATTTGGGGGAGAGTGTTTTGGCTGTGGAGCGATAGAACTGTTTCAAAAATCAATCAGATTTCCTTTTGCACCTCAAACAAGCATGTGTGAAAGCACAAAATGAGGCAGGCAGTTATTTATTTATTTATTTGTTCATTTGATCTAAAGAGACTACAGCTTTAATATGACATCACAGGTCTGAGATGTAGTCCTGTGGTTTGTGGCCTCCACTGTACATCCTTCCTGTTGAAGTTGCCCTGCAGCTCTCCAGGCTGAAAAAGCATCTAAACAGAGTGAGTGATTATTCGATGTGGGGATATTCAGGTTCCAGTCTGTGATTTTGTATAAATAGATATCCGGACCCAAATAATTCACAACCCACTCAAGAGTTCCAGCTGGCCCAGAGGCAGCTCACAGCAATGCTCCACTGACATCTAGTGGCAAAAAAAAAAAAAAAGCTTAAATGAGTCACAGAAGGCTCAGATATATAAAGTTGTCCTGCATGTATTTTCCATTGAAGGAGACTATAAAGTAGTGTGACACAGCATACATATTACAGCATATGTAATATGTCCAGAAATGTTCCTATCAGCAGAAACACTCTTTGCTTTTAGAGCCACTGATCCTGTTCCAGCAGGTCCCTTTTAATCTGAGATTAAAACATGCTTTCAAATTTAGTTGTAGTTCCTCGAGCATTTCATTGCTCTAAAAACTATGTTTAAAATTATACAATTTCTTTAACATTGTCATGAGTTAGTGGGGGGAAAAAAGCAGTGTTTAAAATGTTATGGAAAAATTTGGTATGAATGAATCAGATGAGTGATTTTTTTTTTTTTTTTAAAGGGGGGGGTTATTATAATATCATAGATGATAGAGAGCAGTCAGTCAAATGATGGAACGTTGGAATGAGGCTCTAAAGCGTAATGCTTGTCAAGCTGTTTTCAGATGTGTCAAATGTAGAAGTAGAAAGTAGAAATCCAGTCCAGCAGCTGTTCCAACCATCACTAAACCAGCTGAATTCAATTAGCACAGCTTCTTTGCCAGGTAGATGAGCTAGTTGGTGATAAAACCTGTTCTAGATGTACAGGCAGATCCAAAAACATGGCTGGATTTCTGCAGGATTTCTGCTTTCTACTACTTTCTACTTCTACTTTTGACACCTATGGTTGTTATATAGTGGTGCTGATACAGAGAGGCTATCAGAACCCTGGACGTCATCAACACTCTGTGTTTAGAACGTCCTGATGGGATGATGAGAATCTAATCTGAATATTTGTTGATGAGAAAACCAAGACTGATATGTTTAGGTTATAATCACTTGTAACCAGGTCATGCTTGTACAAATAAACATGAGGTAAACTGAATCTCTTCTACAAGAAGTAATGTTAATTTTACCTGTTTCATAATGAGCAAAAGATAGATAGATAGATAGATAGATAGATAGATAGATAGATAGATAGATAGATAGATAGATAGATAGATAGATAGATAGATAGATAGATAGATAGATAGATAGATAGATAGATAGATAGATAGATAGATAGATAGATAGATAGATAGCCTTGACCAGATGTGCACGTCTGCAAACACAGAATACAGATGCGACAAACAACAAATGCTCAAGTCCATGTTGCTGCAGTCACAGAGTCGTATATTTAAACTAGGGACCGTGACGATGAAGCAAGTAAATGGAATCCAACCATCGTTCTGAGCTTTTCCCGCTGCCAGATGTGTCAGTGAAAGATTTTCAGTCTACAATCCAAACACGTTGGTTTTTCTAGACAGTAATGGAGCTCTTTTTTTTTTCTTCCATGAAGACAGAACATTAAAAAATACAGTGTATTACTCTGTTGAGCAACAATAGAAAACAGTGATCAAACTCACAAAAAACACAGCTGTAGTTGTAGCTGTTTGTTTCCCTTGTTGTTACAACAGTCTGTTACATTTTAGTCATTCATATACCTCTTTGTATCTTCTGAGTCATTTTACATCTATCCACAGCTGTTTTGTGTCTCGTGTTTGTCATTTTGTGGACTTGTATAATTTATTCAGTGTCACTTCAAAGTAAATGTAAGTAGCATTTAGTTACTTTTCAGAAATTTAAATCCACTTTTTTCAACTTGGGTTTGTTTGTTATATATGTCTGCTGATCATGATGTCTCTTTAGGAACATTTTAAAAATTATTTTGATTTGTAATGAATACTATGAACATATTTTAGCGACCATTTGCCATTCATTTATTTCCAACAAAAAAATTTATTTACATTCACTTTGATTCTACAGTATTGGTCACTTTTTAGTCTCACTTATTTGTGTCATAAAAAACATGTTTATTGTTTATTTCTGGCTGATTTTTCTGTAATACGTCACGTCTTGTAAAGATCCTTATTGTGGTATAAAAATAATAATTTGATACAGGCAGCTTCCTCATCTACATATTAGCGTGTTCATGCAGCAGGAACACACTAATCTCACTTTTTCTGTGCTTATTTTTGGACACTAGCTTGGATAGAAATGAATCTAATTCAAGTTAAAAGTGGTTTGTCAAATATTTAAAATTTCTTGTGGAAAACGGGAAAAAAATTTAAAGTTAGCTCAAAGGCGCCGCCTCGCGGATCATGCGTAAAGGGACTGACGTTACGTACTGTACGTACGTACTGTACGTTCGGGTGTGACGTCGCAGCATCCAGAGATACAAACAAAGAAGACGGTGACAATGGCTGATTTATCTCTGTATCTCACCAACGTTAACGTGTCCATAGGCCGGAATATGGATGCGGGGCAGGTGGGTAAACATCTCCCTCTTCTTTGCTTAAAGTTACGTCTCGTTAGCGATGAGTGTTTGTGTTGCCAGAGGCTTGTTGTTACATGAGAAGGGATATTACCCATCAGCTGCGCGTGCTTTTATCCTCCCAGAGTCAGAGCTCCAACCCGGTGAAGGACTTTGAGAGTGTTGAGCTCGAGGAGCTTGAGAAGGGAGACGAGCCTGCTCAGAGGGAGAAAGCTCCCCGCAGGATCATTCATTTCTCCAGCGGTGAGACCATGGAGGAGTACAGCACCGATGAGGAGGAGGGAGAGGAGCCCGAGAGGAGAGACCTTCTGTCCGCTCCGGTCGATGCGGTGAGGGTGAGAAACGGTGGATGAACCGGGGAATTCATGCTTTGGATCGTTCCACTGTACAGATAACTGCTTTATGTTCTGTGTGTTGTAGTCCAAGATGACCTGGGGGCCTTATTTCTGGTTCCACATGTGGAGAGCAGCCACTTCCACCATCTCAGGTTGGTCATGACTATAAAACGGAGCTTTATATTATAAAAAATAATTTAATACATATTTATTATTAAAAGTTTTATGAAAAACAGGTACATTTAACTTTTACCAACAGAAATAGCTTGTGCCATTTAGAAAACATTAGTTTTATATCATATACCTAAGTTTTCTTTAATATCTTGATGGCTTTATTGCATTAAAATGTTCTTTCATCCACAAAATGCTAATTAAATGTATTCTTTTTCTCACTTTTTAAATATAAATATGTAATCAGTATTAAATACTGTTCTTATTTTTTAGTATTTGCTCAATTTGTCCTACATCTAAACCTAAACTCATCTGCACTTGAAAGTATATCATGTAAATCTTTATTATTTTTATTCTGCAGCATGTGACTATCTTGGGGAGCGGATGGCCTCCCTGTTCGGGATCACATCAGCCAAGTATCAATATGCAATCGATGAATATTACAGGATAAAGAAAGAGGTGTGATACAGAAGAAATGAGATGTTCTGGGCATTTTGTTCATGCTGCTCAGCTAACATCGTTCCTCCTGGTGTCCTTGTTTCAGAAAGAGGAAGAAAAAGAAGAAAACCGGCTGTCAGAAGAAGCAGAGCGCTCTTTCGACCAGGTACAATCTCAGGAACAGGAGGATGAGCCAATCACCTCGAGGGATGAACGGAAGGTGGAGGTCACTCGTCCCGACGCGACCTATCAAGTCGAGAATGAGAATCAGTCGACTCGCAACTCCATCACCGTTCCTGCTATTGTGACAGCAACCTAACTGTCTCCAGAAAGGGACATTTAACATGTCTGTTTTGTTTGTTAATGAAGGAACACTGTTCTGTTTCACCAAGCTGTTTGGTTTGTGTATAACACAGCTTTCCATGGGCAGCTCTGCTAGATTTTGAGTGGCGAGGACAGTTGGGGTGCAGCAGTGCGGTAAATGATAAACAAACCGCTGGATAAAGCTGCCACAGTTTCCTGTCTCTGAATAACGCAAATCAACGGGTAGATTATCGAAAACACAAGATGTTTGTGTCAAATGACCGTCGGTCTTCCTCGCACCGTTTTATTTATTTCTTTATTTTCAGTTTTGGTCATCCTTCAAATTATCCAGCATTTATTGTATAATTGGTCACTACACGAGCCTCCAAGCTGTGCAGCAAACGTTGCCCCCCTGTGCCTCTAATGAACCAGCCGCTGTGCCTAAATCACCAACAGGGCCAAGTCAGTTCCAGATGTGGACTCAATCTGTTTTCTGTCCTCATCTGGTCACACTCATGCATTCTCAACACACCTGGCTGCACCAAAGAGCTGGTAAGTCTAACACCTCCTCACGTGTAGATGTAATATGCATGTTTTATGTGTGTAATGTCATGAAAGACTCCTTTTTAACTGGAGGGGCGGGCAGGTTTATATGTTGTGTGTGGTTTGTTTTATCTGCCCAGATGATGTGATGTTTCTCTTAACGAGGGAAAGAATTGTGACACTAAGTTTAAGAACTTCTAAACTTACATTTTTAATAGTTTTTTAAGCTCAATTTTTGATATTTCTGTATTTATTTTTATTAAACTTATTTATCTGTTATTTTGAGCATTTTTTACATTGTCTAGTAACGTTACAATAAAATAATGATTAATCCCACCTCTACCTTTAACATCTGACTGGTTATTATATTATTATACAGGTCGACGGTTATATGCACGACCTCGATGCCCAGCAAATTTGTGCATATAAGCGTTGTGTGCAATTATCCGTCGGTGGTCATTTGTACTGTAAACACGAGTAGCAGTGTTCGGTATTAATAACAGATTTGAAATGATGTAATAACGCAATTACAATATATTTGGAGAATAAAACTCTCAAACAGACCGAGTTATATAGTCGTAGAGAGGATCCACTATGACACTATAAGTAAACAGATACACGCGCGCGCATGGACGTGACGGTGACGACACAGATTAAGTTACAGTTAGTAACAGAACAGAACGCTTTTCTATATCAAATATAAAGAACTCATGATCGGGCAATAAAAACTAGAACAAATGTTACATTTGACACTATTACACACTGTAGAAGTCTGATTATTTTTTGGTGTCCGTCTGACAGCTTTAGGCAGACACGGGTGTGTAAACGCCAGAGCAGACTTGTTCCAGGCACCAAACAGTGAGAGTATGTGTGAGAACACCAGCGGAGGTATACAGTCAAGTAACTAGTGGGAAACAGCGAGATTCAGTGAGATGCATGTATGATACCTCCAAATGTTTTGTGCTTATATGCATCGGAGCTGTGCTGTATGGATTCTCTATGACGCAGGAACGTGCCCAGCGTTTTTCTGCATATAACCGTCGACCACTGTACATGTATATAGAGTTAAACAGTGCTGAATGGAAACCCAGTTTTTACTCTCACCAGCGTCAGCAGCATCGGCTTGTAGGCCCGTTGAAAGACTCGGCACCGCTCCAGTGTGAGTGATGTAAGGACCTGCTTTGTCAGTGCAAACAAAGAGTCTGTGTCACTGTGTGAGCAGACGGCTCTGAGGTCAGGAACCCTGTCCACTCACTGTACAAGGCCTCCATTCTGAGTCCTGCATGCAGACCACCCCCAAAGCAGTAACGACCATGATGCTGCTATTGTTCACAGCATTCACATCTTAACCGGGTTTAAAAAAAAACACACAAGTGATAGTGTGATGCGATGGAATTAATTACTATAGAGTAGCACAAACTGTGCAATGGTTACATTTTATTTTTTTTAAGTATTTTCATCTAAGTTTTTGATAGGTTTTTACTACTTTACTACTTCATGTCAATCAGTTTGTATCCAGGAGCCACTTTTCCATATAAATCCAGATGTGCAGATTTCCAGTAATAAAGTCAAGAATATGCATTTACAATTTTGAGAAACTTATATTTACTGGAAGTGATGACAAAAATGTAACAGGAGATGGAAACAAAAGATTGCAAACCAAGGCCGAAAATGGAGAATCAAATCAATAATCTGTTATTTCTTAGTGTTTTTGTCTTTTTATGAATGAGAAATCGACTCAGGAGGAGAGAAAAATGTAAAGAGAATCAGTTTTGATGCTCACAGCCAAATATGTTTGAGCTGAAATCAGTTCCTTAGGCTTCAAATTCTGCTGATCAAACACAGTTAGTGTCACATGACATCTCACATAATCTGCAGGCACTTGGAGTCTGTGTGATGAATGACTCTCAGCAACTACTGCATTAGTTTTAGCTCAATATTTGTAAAAATCATTGTGTTGTAAGACAGACATTTTTATTTTTGGAGGAATTAGAAGAAAAAACATGTTAAAGTTTTAGGTGAAACCAAGAATTTTTACAAGTTATTAATGTTTTGTTGGGTTTTTTACCAGTAACACTTTTTGGTGATCATCATAGTGACTTTTTAAAATACTGATTCAATTTCAAGATAATACTGTTTGATAAATATTATTTCAGCTCTATAAATGTTTCTTGATTTGTCTTGTGTCAAGCTTATTTTATTAAATTATCTTTTAATATTTTGTCTAGAAATTAAACTTCCAACATGTTTTCCTAAAATGAAAACTTTAAAACAAAGTTTTTAAAAATATAGGATTTCAGTATTTTGGAGCTTCATTTTTGAACTAAAGAACAGAAAATGCTTCTCAGCGATATGTGGGCAGTTTAACAGACGTGTGCTACATATTACAGCACTTCACTGTTACAGTCAGAATCAGACTGGAATGGGGAGCCACAGTCACGCCCTTCTACTTCTGGTCCATGGGTCCCCTGGACGAAAAAATAATGAATGAAAGTCAGTGGAGCGATAAAAGTTATTTTCTGATCCAGATTGAAATGCACCATGGATCGAACATATGATGTCCGTGAGTTGTAAAGACAAGTTTTGATGCAGAGAAAGCGATCAGTTTCGACATGCAGCAAAAGTTATTTTATATTTTGTGTGAAGACACGTAGTAGACTACAACCACTTGTCTCGTAAAATTGACGTCACCGTTTAGAAGGAGAAGAAGAATCAGAACAGGAACAATGGCGGTGAGTTTAGCAAGCTGCACCTCCTTCTATCAGGACGAAGGAAGGAGCATTAAACAATTAGTTTTGTGGTGACAACCAGGTACAAAACACACCAGCATTGTCGCGTAAAAACAAGGGAAAAAGCAGCGGTGAGACTCGGGAGATTCTGCCGTGACGTCATATGTGCGACTTTCCAGTTGTAGTCATTTTAATTACAAAATTTTAAAAATAAATAAATCCGAATCCACTTGACAGACACAGTCAAAACATACATCATTATTTATCATTTAAATTGCGGTACATATGTGTGATTCAGGGTGTAAGACAAAGCGGACCAGAAAATAACTTTTATCGCTTCATTGATTTCCATTCATTATTTTTTCTTCCAGGGGACCCATGGGCCGACCGGAAGGGGAGGAGACTGTGGCTCCCCATCTGAAGTCAGTCTTCTACACAAAGTATCATCTTAAACCATCTACACTAACAATAGCATCATGTGCAGCGCCAGACACGGTATATTGTTAATGATCTGTTGTTCTGGTAAGATTAAAACAGAAAAGTAGATATTATAAATGATGTTTTCACTCTCTAGTACCTTTAGCAGTTTTTATCAATCTGCTATTATTTACCCAAACCTGCTGCCGCTGAAACCTTTTAATTTAATTACTGCTGATGATTTATCAAACTATAGTAAGTTTAGCTGTTCCTGAGTCCATGTGGTACTTTTCTAAAATTTAGTCTAAGATTCTTGTTTCAGAAATAATTCTTTAAAATCTGTTAATCAGTTATCACTGCTTTTTTTTTTAGCAAATAATTCCAATTTTAATGTACAATTTATTTTTTGTTCTTATTCCTTGACAAGCATTTAAAAACAAAGACATTAAAGAGGCCCTTCTATTAAAAACGTTTTTTCTGAGGTTTCTGTTGAATATTTTAGCTCCACAGGTGTTCTTACCTTCATAGTGGGTGTGAAAACAGATCAACAACTTCTCTTTCAGTTTTAATATCTCAAACTACGCAGGTGGAGATAACACCCGAGTTCTCCAGAGTCTGAACGGCCGGTACTTGTTTCGTAACAACTCCTTGTTTGTTAGTATTCGGCAGCTCCTGCAGTTGAAACCACGCCTAGCATGCTGCTGGCTAAAAGCTGTAGCATAAAACGTAGCAAACAGGAAGAGACTACGTGTTCTGTTGCCATGCGCAGCGGGGCAGGAAACAGTATACCTTACTCTCATAGGCTAGTTTGTTAGCCAATCTGAGTCCAGCCTGACGAATTTTAATGCAGACAGATTGAAAGGTCTGTTAATCAGTGTTTCCTGACATTTTTTAGATATAAAATGTTCCATATTACAGGTTAATACTTCAGAAATAACCACAAAGTCATAAAATTTGTGTGAAATTGCCTCTTTAAAACAAAAATACATTAAACTGAAGGGCATATTTACCACTAGACTATGTGCAAATTTTATCGGTTTGTTTTCTACTGAACATTTTCAGTAGAAAATGTTCACACACACGCACATTATAACCAGAAATTGTACAAATTCTGAATCTGATTCTGTTCCCAGCTGTTGACGTCTACTTTAATGCAGAAAGAAAAACATGTATTTAAACTGTTTCAGGAGACATCCTCTAACACTAGTCACACTCTAGCTAATCTCACCTGAGTCTGTTTTCAGAAATGTTATGCTCTACTCCGTGGTGACAGTTTGTCTCCATTTCGGATGAAAAAGCTTAATGTTTGCTAATCCTGGTTGTATGATCCTGGATGCTTAGATGTTTAAGAAATATAGGATTTATCAAGTTCCACAGAGGGGTCATAACATTCTCAAACTTCTAACCCTATAATACCAGTGGTATCCTATTT
Organism: Pachypanchax playfairii; assembly: GCA_006937955.1. NCBI lineage: Eukaryota > Metazoa > Chordata > Actinopteri > Cyprinodontiformes > Aplocheilidae > Pachypanchax > Pachypanchax playfairii. The sequence continues at coordinate 364,526 of SSNP01000135.1, read as the reverse complement.
GATATGAGTTTCTGAGCCCTCTATCTCATCAACTTAATCAATACCTACCTTAAAAACCTGTTGTATGATCTGACACATGTATCATCCCACTACAGGGAGCTCAAGTGTTGCTCCCAGCAAATGATCAATCTGCCTTTTTCAGGAAAATCATTGCTAATGTTTTAAGAAGTTACAGTAACAATAAAATCTAAATTGTAAGTCATTTTAAAATAAGTATTTTATCTATTGAGGGAATGCATATTTATTAATCAACTCATTTTTTTATGTGACAATTAAATCGTAAAAACGGTCAATGTATCGAATATGATATAAAAAAATAAATCATAAACAATATGATGGCGCAAAAATAAAAAAACTGTGGATTTTGTTATAAGGGTTCATAAACATTTCAGTTAAAAAAATCAGAGTTTTCTGGCTGTTTTTTTTTTTTTTTTTTTATGGGTTGGGTCTTACAGGGTTAACAGGGTAGAATTCTCTAATTATCAGCTGGTCCACTAGAGGGCAGTATTGTATTTATCAAGGAAAACAAACTAGTCTTGCAACAAATTCCAGTTTAAACAACATTTCATTCACTTTATTTAAATAGATTTTAGTGTTTGTTTGTTTTTTAATTGTGTCCCGAATATATATGTTGTTGTTTTTTTATTACAATGGCAAAAAAATGGTCTTTGTGATTGTGAAGTGAAACCAGAGATTCAAATACATGTAGAATTTGACTTTTTAGAGGTAAAAACTAATAAGCGTGAGATTGTCTAACTGTAGTTCGTTTACACGCTCTCTGCGTTGTGTTGCTACACAAAAGGAAACAGACTGTTGAAGCAGCTTCCAGTTCGGGAAGTGTGAAGCATTCTGCAGTCATCAGACAATCCACAATCAAGAGGGAAAATCCAAAACCTGCAAACGGACAATGTGATATCTTGTGACTTATGTATACTGGTGCAGCCATGAACACTGACACGTGCTCTGGAAGGAAGCGCTGTGCCAGCATGTAGATCCCAAGGAGTTTTCATCCTAAAATTCCTCTTCCTGTTTGCCTGTGTGTCGGGCTTGACTTGTTTGCTGCTTGGGACATACCTGAAATTTTTGTGGGGGGTTTGGAGCTGTGAAATCCGTTTGAGGAATGCTTGATTATACATCCAAAATATCTAACTGGTGATCAATCAGAGGTTCAGATTTGGATTATTTTGTTCTTTAGGAAGGTAGTCAGGGCCTGACGGGAGAAGTTGCACCTACATGAAGATCGAGGTGCAACAGCTTCTTAGAAAAGGAGGACAGCAGGACTTAAGTGGGAGAGGAGAAATCTATGAATGGAAACATAAGTCAGGAGGTAAAGAAACAGACAAAACAGTGAGACATATAGAGAGACAAAAGAAGAGGGGTGGGGGGGTGAGGCAAGCAGCAGCAGCTCCTTTGATGTGGGCCTCGATGGGGCCCGATATGTCTAAAAGGAGATGGGCCTGCTGAGGAAAGGGGATTTCCAGTTCTGCATGCGCCCCTTTGCTTTTGCTTCCTTCGTGGGCTTGAAAACCCAGAGAGAGCCTGTTTACAAATTGAAAAACTTCTACAGCGAGGCTCATCACTCTGTAATGCCAAGCACTTTTATTTAAAGATGAGGCGCTAGGTCCATGCGAGTGTTTAATAAGAGGAAATGCATCAAGCTCCTTTACATTTGGGTTTTCCACTGTGAGCTGACGCTGTGGATTTATGCCCGTCCATCTCCTTGTTGCATTCACAGACATTAAATCTTACGTGTGCAGAAAATGTTCTGGCTCCACAGTTAGGACATCTGTCCAATCTGCAAAAATCTCTCACACTTGTTTTAATTCACACCTGCACACATTGTCCCCTTTGCACAACCTAAAGACACATTTAACAAATGCAGAAACATGCACTTTGACTGTCAAGTACGATGCACATGTTCTGTGCACATGTTCTCACACTGTGTGCAGTGGAAAGTCCCTGGCACTCGCTGCCTCCTATCTCAGTTTGCCACTGCTGGTAGCTGCCACGGCAACACCAAGACAACATGACCTGTGAATCTCAAACATGCCAGTTGAATTCCTGCAGATTAAAATAAGTTTTTTAAATGCAAAACTTTGAATGAAATGCACATGACCCTAAAAACCATGAGGAAAAAATGGTGCAGACAGCGCTTGAGTAATTGCATGCAAAGTTGCTCGCTTTTTTACTTTTAGTCTGTAACTACAAAAGCTACAGACAGATCAAAGATCAAAAGCAGTTCTGAATGCATCCACATGCACAAAAATATTGTTTTTTATTGCAGTGACATGCTACTTTATTACATTAAAGAGCATGCTGCATTCTTATAAACCTCACACTGTAACTGCAGACACATTGAGGGCTTCTTTTATCTCCTGTCTAACTGCTGTTTACCTCTTAAATGTTAAGATGTTTTCTTGCTCCTCACACCGTGGCACAGCAGGGAACCTGTTGGGAAAGTGCTGTGCACATGCACAGCGGGGGGCGATTTAGAGCTAAACCAAAACAAAGAAAGTACTCTTGACTTGTAAGAAAATGTCTCAAGCTGTCCTGCACAAGTTTTATTCCAATTTTGTCTAGAAAATTTTTGTCTTAAAAAATCTGCCGTGTTATTTCTGCAACTGTCCAGCACTAAATGAGCCAACCTGCTGTCAACCATCAACCAGTGTGTCCTTGATCAGTGTCTCTGACCTTTTGCCTCAGTAGGACACGAGTCCTGTTTAACTGCATTTAGCAGTTTGATTTAAAGCCCCTGAGTTAAACTGACCTGTCTGTTTTTCTGACAGCTGAGCTTCTTATGTTGATATTAACAGGAAACTAGAGATGCAATGATACCAGTTTTTTCAATAGTTTTAAGAGGTTCATTTTGTCCGTATTTTAACATATATTTGGAACTGATTCTTTTAGCTTAGACACCGCAAGTTTACGGTGGAAAATCTAAAATCAGCCATATCAGATCATTGCAAAAGGAATAACCATGTGATGGATTGGGACAAGCCTACCTGCTCCCACACACCTGGGACTCCATCCTCCAGGGACCTGCGAACATCAGGGGGAGCGGCCGACACCGTAAACCTGTGTATTTTCTTCTCTGCTTGTTACAACAAATGATGGTGAACTCGATAAAAATAAAATATATAAAGAAAATTACCACAAAACTAAGATTTCAAGTGAAAACATTTTCTGCGAAACCCCATTTGTGGCCCACCACTCAACAGTGAGCAGACTTGAATTTTTTTTAACATGTTGCTAATCTTCTTTAATCACATTTATATATATTTAAAAAAGTTAATATGTTTAAAAATAATCAAAACATGTTTATTTTGTTTGATGTTTACTTAAAGGTATGGCGGAAGATCTTTTTCTTCCGGGTGGATCCTCTAGACTATTGGTCCACCTACCTGTCAATCATTCTGGGGAAGGAATTGGTAGCACATGTTTTGACGGAACATCGGCAGAGTGTTTTACAGTGAGCGTGTTCTGCGTTGCTGACAGCAACTTGTAAACAGAGCGTGCACATGGATAACAGGTAGTTTCCTCTCAGGGGCAGGTGGAGTGATGAACATGCACATTTTTCTTAAAATCCGTCCGCTATACCTTTAAGATAAGTCAATCTATAACCTTAAGTTTCACACTGGTCAAATTCCAGGTTTTTTAGGTTTCTGTAATATGAACAATTATTATTGAACTTGTTGTACCTTTTTTTTTTAAATGGCCTGTTTGAATAATCACAGATGAATCAGGGCCAGACTTGCAAGTTATAACAGCTGTGACGGGGACTTGACCAAAGTTGAGTACTGACTTCTCAAAATGACTCTAATCTAAAAAAATCCTTGCAGTTCATTCAAAAAATATTTAATGAACCTTTCCACACAGAATCTTGTGTTTGTGTGCAGTCAAGGTTGAACTTCTGCTTCATGATGTAACAGCTCTGGTTATTTTTTTTTTTGTTGTGCAAAATGTTCAATTCTCAAATTGAAACTCTGGATCCCTGATGAGCTCAAAAGAAGAAGACATGGATGCAGAGCAGGAGCAAAGTGAAGAGAGAGAAAGAGGAAGTTTAAACCTTCACTTCCATCAGTCATATTGACAAATGTGAGATCTCTTTGCTAACAAAATGGATGAACTTGAAACTCTGTTGAAATGCAGCATCATGTGTTTCACTGAGACATGGCTAAAGGGACATATCCTGGACTCCAGTGTGTCTCTGTCTGGCTTTCAAACAATACGGACAGACAGAGATTTGAAGAGGAGCGAAAAATGAAGAGGAGTTTGTCAGCTGATCACATCTGCAGTTACCTGTTGAGGGCGGAGCATCAGAGTATGTGACATGAGGAGGCTGAACAGATTGATAAGGAGGACTGATTCTGTCCTGGAGACTGAACTGGAGTCTCTTGAGTTGATTGTCCAAAGGAGGATGAAGAACATGATGGAAAACCCTCATCATCCTCTTCAGAACACAATAACTCAACAACAGAGTGTCTTCAGTCAGACGATTCTTCATAATCCGCTGCAGCACAGACCGCTACAGGAGATTCTTCCTGTCCACACCTAGAACCCTCTAGAGGAGATCCTTCCTGTCCACAGCTAGAACCCTCTACAGGAGATCCTTCCTGTCCACAGCTAGAACCCTCTAGAGGAGATCCTTCCTGTCCACAGCTAGAACTCTCTATGGGTCCCTGAAGAATAACTGAGCTACAACAACACTTGAATTTCCCTTCGGGGATTAATAAAGTATTTTTGATTTGATTGATTTGATTTGATGTTGAGTTTGAAATGACATTTGCTTGAACTGCTATAAAATTTCTGAGATCAGAGTTGAAGGATTGCAGTAGCTAATCCACTTCATAACTGGGGACAAGACCTGTTTGCTCATCAGTGTGGCTGGAACTACATTCTATTTACAAAAACCCACATCCAAAAATCTGGATATTTATTTTAGGGGACAACACCTCAGACAAAACATAAAAGGTTTCTAACCAATGAGCAACACATTAAAAGTTCCCCCAAGCTCATATTAGATCAAAAGTGGTCATATTAAAACATATTAATGAAACATATTAAATATGTGGAATTTATTCAAAGTGTGAACTGTGAAAGTAATTTGGTGGTAAAGATAGGGGTCCAAATGATGTACAGTCCCTTAAGCTGTGTTTCCTAAAACAGACAAATATGACTAAAAAAGTCCTACAGTCATTAAAAAATGAGAAAGTAGAAAATCTAATAAGTGAAACAAGTTCGTGTTTAACGTGTTTAACTTCTGACTCTGAAAACTGAAAGTTTTTATCACTAAATGAGTGTTAATATGCTAATGCTCCAAAAGAAAAGAAAAGAAAGAAAATGAGTTAAATAAACATTTTCTACTCTTGACCCAAATAGATTTAAGAAGTGTTAAAATTAAACGTTGCATTAACCAAGTACACTGTTCTGAAGTTTGAGGTTTTTCTTCTTAAAAAGTCAAACCAATAACCAGCAGGCCTTTAGTCTACTCGCGCAGGTGCAGCCCCTCAACACAGTCACCGCCAACACCGCTTGTCCAGTGAGGATGCAGAGAGGCGTGTTATTTGAAATTAGCTCTGTAGTGAAACATCCTTCACAGATTAATGTGTCTGCATGGGCGGAGTGTGGCTCTGCAGAGGACACTGGGGCCAAAATATAGAGTTTAGGTACTTTCCTAAGTAAAGAACAACCCCCTCCCATGTGTCTGTCACTATTCTCATATCTAAAACACAGCATGAGGTACGAACAAGGCTTTGAAACGTGAAAGTCACAAGTGTGTTAACCATCTTCTGGTTTAGTTTTATTTAAGTGTTGTGACAAAAGGAATGATAGATAATTGATAACCCAGTGAAATGTAAAGGAAACGTTCAAAGACACATTGACCTAAAGGAAAGCATTATTTTTCTCTGTTGAAACATTTACTGTTATTCTTGTAAAGCAATTCAAGGTCAAAGTTTTTAGTCCAGTAGCTCAATTCATTCTTAACAGAAATCTCATAAAGATATATTTTTTAAAGTTGATTTATTCAATTTGCACAGAATCGTCAATGAATCTTTGCATAGATGACATATGCATGAGGATGTAAGGGGTTGCATGAATACATGGATTTAGCATAAGAGACTGAGATGCTCCAAAGTTCAATGATAGAGGCATCAAAAATTCTAATTATTTGTTTCAGTTCTAAAAAGCAGCGGACCAAGATAATCGCATGTTAAAGAGGCCCTTGCATTAAAAATGTTTTTTCTGAGGTTTTGTTGAATATTTTAGCTCCACATGTGTTCTTACCTTCATAGTGGGTGTGAAAACAGGTCAACAACTTCTCTTTAAGTTTTTATCTCTCAAACTACGCAGGTGGTGATAACACCCGAGTTCTCCCGAGTCTGAACGGCCTGTATCTGTTTCGTCACAACTCGTTTGCTCGTTAGTATTCATCAGCTCTGGCAGTTGAAACCACGCCTAGCATGCTGCTGGCTGAAAGATGTTAGCATAAAGACAAATCAAACCAGAAGAGACTATGTCTACTGTTGCCATGCGCAGCGGAGCAGGAAACCGTGTACCTTGCTCTGATAGGCTAGTTTGTTAGCCAATCAGAGTCCAGCAAATTTGCATAATGAATATTAATGAGTTGCAGCCCGAAGCCTGACAAATCTTGACGCAGATAGATTGAAAGGTCTGTTAATCAGTGTTTCCTGATGTTTTTTAGATATAAAATGTTTCATATTATTGGTTAATACTTCAGAAATAACCCCAAAGTGACGAAATTTGTGTGAAATGGCCTCTGTAAAGTATATGATCTTGTCATTGATTTGTCAGGACTATCATTAAAGCTGCAATTCGGTGTTTATTCTTACAGGGTGCCACTGAGGCGAATTTTTATTTGGGTCCATCTATTGTAGCTCCTCTAGTTTCTGATCTTCTCTGGTTGCTCCTAGGATAAAATCTCCGGGGCTCTGAAGCAGCTGCTTGACTTGCCGACTCCGCCATTTTTTGCAGTACCAGCCTTAGACTGTTTGTCATATTAGGCAACCCGCAATGGTGCTGCTGTTGGCTGTTAGATGTAAACATGGTACTGTACCAACGCCGTGCCTGTCAAAATCAGTATTTTATTGTATTTTAATTTTAACATAATTTTCAAAGGAAACACTGTACTTTCATTCTGCACCCCACTAAACATCCTGTGGAGGTTTTTTTTTTCTATGTAGCTTTTTATGAAATTGTTCCACCTTCAACCAGATATGGATCACAGAAAAGCTAGACCGTGCATTCGTCTGAAGATGCTAGGCACAGCCAGATAGGATGAGATGTTGTATCATCCAGGAGAAGTTCAGAGTAGAGACGCTGCTCCTCCACGTCAAACTAAGTCAGCTGAGGTGGTTGGGGATGCCGTCTGGTCGCCTCCCTTCAGGGGGGTTCTGGTTATATGGGATTGGGAAGGACTCTTGGATGTACCTCCACAAGCCATCCATGAACAAGTGGACAAAAGGGATGAATGGGTGAACAATAGATAGATATTGTTTCTGTTCCATTTTGTTTTGTTTGGGGTCGTTCTTTAAATCGGGACTCTTTGAAGATCAGGAGGCAAGATACAGAATGCTGAAATAAGTTTGCTATGCTCCCACTTTTTGTTCTTGAAATCATTCTAGTAATTCATTCTTTTTTTAGTGTTTTCCCGTATTCATGGCATGAGATACTGCTGTTTTGTCAACTGGAGAACAGACGCACCCGCATCATACTGGCGTGTCTAAATACACAACAAAGTCTCATTTAGGAGGTCACGGACAAGGTGGTAAAAAGGACTTTGAGTTTCCAGGTAACTTTGGAACAACAGGTTTTTTTTTTATTATCTTCCTTCTTCTTTGTTTCCGTCTAACTCGCTGGTTAGTTTCAATTTCACATGCAGTCTGGTCAGGTTTATCAGCAGAAGCTGCTTGATTAACAGTTAGTTTACCACAAACATTCATCTGAGTTCAGTAAGCGTACACCGGTTTCTCAATGGACTGATTTTTTAATCTAAAGCAGTGTTGACTAAACTGTAGATTTTTTTTATTTAACTTTATTTAGTCAGGTTAAAGAAAATCATAGATAGTAGTTCAGTAGCATAATGTTTGTTAGCTTCTTTTTCCCAGATGATCCACCCGTTCTATTTGTAATCCACTCTTTGAATTTGGTGAAAGTTTAAAACAAAGCTCATATTGTGTCGACCCTGATGTTCTGTACATGGTGTCTTATTATCAGCTGGCTCGGAATGATAGAACCACCTTCTCAAGTGTCCTTCCACTTAACAGGAAAGTGCCTGTGTACCCTTGTGCTCAAAAGACTTCATTTATTGTTTTAAGTTAGCTTTTGGTTATGGATGTTTGATATCGGTTGTGTCAGCACCCCTTTTTTATTTATTTTTTCTTCCTAGTTTTTTTATTCTTTGTTTAGGTATTTTTTTTATTGTTAAATTTTTCTATTTTGTTTTATTTCATGATTTACTGTACAGCACTTTGGTCAGGTGTCATGCCGTATGTTAAAGTGCTCTATAAATAAACTTGACTTGACTTTTAACAACCGGACAGTTCGGCTGCGTCTCTTATAACCCAAAAGGAAACAACAGAGTTTGTGTGTCGGTCTTCGTGCTGGCTCAGGTCACTTCTAAAGAAAGAGGAAGAAGCCACTAACAGAACACAGAAAACAAGACCATGGACTGTTATCTGATGCTACATGTCCCTTTCTGTCCTATACTGGACATGAGACAATATGAAGAACATACTGTGCACAAATCAAACATTGGAGTGAATTCAAGGGTCGATCTTTGTTTATTGAAACATCTTGTCCTAAATCTTGACAAATACAAGGAAATTGGGTGACATCCTGGACTTGAGGAAACTCCCTGCTTTTGTTGTGTCGGAGCCAACCCACGTTGTGGCATAACAATAGATATTTTTGGCCCTGTTGTTAAATTTACATGCTCACCAGTACTGGAAAAATGTATAAATACATTTTTTAAAAACTGTTTAATTTTAAACCTGCACCCTTTCATGAATCACTTCACGTTACACTTTTCTTTTGTCACTGTAATTATATATGTGGCAAAGTGGATTGAAAGAGAAGGACAACAAACATAACCCCATAGCCAAACTTGTTATGTCTGTGTTCTTTCATCTTCTCCTTAAATGTCCTTTACAAAGAATCCCACGCCTCCTGGAGCAGCTACCAGTCCAGCCTGTTTGTCTGTACATGGGGAAACAGTTCATGACACAGAAAAGGAAACTTAAGAGGAAGAATGAAGGGGGGCAATCAAACAGCTCATTGTCCCAAGACGAGGATCCAGTAGGACAAAATAACTAGAGAAGATCACCAAAGGCGGAATTCCCCCAGTAGCTTCAAACAGTTGCAGATGTGCGCTTGGCTGACTGCTGCAGTGCACATCTGGACAACAAAGCTTCCCCTTATGCCCTGCATTTCCACCGTCTGAGCGCTCTGTGTCTCGTCTCTTTAACACCACCCAGTTCCCAATCCTGGGAAAGCAATTTATGGCAAAACATGGCCACTGCGTACAGCCAGTTAACTAGCTGCGGTGGATCTGCAGCAGAGCGGCTGCAACGGGAGGCCTGAAAAGTCCATTATCTTATTGGCCAGGGGGAAGGTTTGGGGGATTTCACAAAAGGAATGATGCAGGCTGAAATTAGCCATGCTACTGTAGTTCAGCTGCGGTCCTTAACCTCTGTGAAACTATTCTTTAACACAGCGTTTTCATTTCTCAAAAGTACTTCTTCAAATAAAGCTATTTCCCTCCACAAAGGTAAAGATCTGTTTTGAATAACCACGGGCTCATAGTTGGGTTTTAATGCAGGGTGTTTCTTTACATTCGGAGGACAGCGTGTACTTAAAAAACAAAGCAATTTTCTCCTCAATCTTCTATAAATGATCTGAAATTGGATTGGCACATGAACACAACACGTTTTTTTTTGTCGGCACCTCTCACCTGAACACTTGTTTACATTCTCAAAGAGATAAGTGCACCTGAGTCACTCACTCTTGTTTAGACTCAGAGACAGGCACTTAACTTGGACTGGAGACACACTACTCATGTGCAAAACACACACATACACACACACACAGCGCCTAGTGGGAAATTCCCAGCAAAAATTCCACTCGAGCAGTCCTCTGTGAGTACATTCCTGTGTTTTTCATCTCACAGCTGAAATGAAAATGTGGATTCACAGTTGTGGGGCAGTTTGGAAGATTCAGTGTACCCTTAAGCTAGCAATAAATTTTCATGTCAGCAAATCCTTAATTTGATTGGATCTAGGTTTTCACTTCTGCGAGGCTTTCTTGATGTATGCTGGTGGGAGTGTGAGATCAAAGGATTTGATTGAAGAGGAATTCTTTAAGAAGCCAAAGAAAATCCAAGTTACTTCAGGATATGATGTCTGTAATTTCCTAGGAATGTTTACATACATAGCATATATGTGTAAATTTTAGAAACTGTTTTCTCATTCCAAATTTCCAGAACATTGCTATTTGGTGTAAGTAGGCTTATTAGACCAGGTTTTCCATATACGGACAATGTGGATTCCCTGAAAATGAATGAAAATGTGTGCAAAAGGGGATTTTCAGAGGCGTAGTGTAATGTGCAGAAAATGAGTCATGGCGACATGGATCGTTCTTCCTCAAACGCACCACAGACATGTCTATCAAACTGCGGTCTTTCCTTGCCAGCGCCCAATATTTGGTAACAAAACAGTTTAATTATTCTTGTTTGTTTCTGACCGGCTGGTTCGGTCTTTTTCAAAAGTTTGTTTTGGCCGCTGCTGCAGTTGATGCAGAGTAGCAGGGTGTTTCCTCTCTTCAAATTACTGACTTCAGTGTTATTACTGAGGCCACCACGATCCACTGCTACAGATTTTCTTCAGGTTTTGCACGTGCCCCCCTTCACCCTGAAAACTCTCAATTTTTCCATTTGAGTCCACTTTAATTTGAATTATTTAAAACTGGGGCTTCCCACTCTAAATTGAAAAATCTTAAAAAGATTTGTCTTTGAAGAACACCTTCTTTCCACTAACCCCCAACATCGTAACACGCCTAAGTTGAACTTACTTTGAACTTTAATAGCCCATTTGTTGAACTCTATCCCATATCAGAGCCTTGATGTTGTTTCTCCCTGTGAGTCACTTTAGATTTAAAAAGTCCACTTAGTGACTAAATATTATGTAATTTCAGATGGGAGTGTGCAGTGAAAACATCTGCCTTACTGGTATCACCTTGAACTTTTAACAGATTTACTGTAACAACAATTTTTTAGTGAACTACATGTTCTAATTTATACAGATTTCTAAAATCCAAAATCCGAAAATTATATAAACTGAATTTAGAAATGTTTTCAGATTTTAAACTGAAGATGCATTTAGAATAGTTTCTCAGGATTAGGTTTTTATTTCTAAATACTTGTTAGTAATTTTCAAATCTCCCCCCCAATTTATTTTAGATGATAAGTGCTTTATAAACATTTTATTATTTTAGTTACATAATTTTCATACATGTTGAAACTGAATCTGAAAACAAGCTTTGGAATCCTTC